>JARHVA010000545.1:4795000-4830000 GCA_037957365.1 Torreya grandis | reverse complement strand
ATAAATCATTGATGAAATATATTCCAAACCATTTAATGAAGAAGAAAAATAAGATGATGGTATCATTTAGTTAAAGAGGAATATGATACATAAAGGAATGATGTCACAAAAATGAGTTTTTGGCATGGATCGCTAAGGTGAAAAATAAAAATTATCTAAGACCAATGTTTATTAATTTGTTAAGGTGAATCTAAGAATGGATGAGAATTCCCAACATGTGAACATTGGACTAATATTTTTGAACCATAAAAGAAAAAGTCAAAAGATTTATTGATTGAGTATAAAGATGTGATTACTTAGACTTATGAGGACATGGATATACTTGATCCTAGAGTAATCATGCACACCATCCCTCTTAAAAGGGAACACAAATGTCTTAGGTAGATATAAATACCAATCAATCACATTATAGATCCTCTTATTTATAAATAAGTCTAGAAAATTGTTATAGGTTAAAATTATATTTCCTATCAAACATTATACTTGGGTGGCCAATCCATTTCCTTTACAAAAAAAGAATAATAAAATCATATTTTTGTCAATTTTAATAATCTCAATCAATCTTTATAAAATGATAATTATCCTTCACTTTCCCTAGATAAAGTGATTCAAATAGTTAGTATCTCACAAATGATGTCTTTCTTAGATGCATTTTCAGACTACAACCAGGTATTGGTAGAGAACAATGACATAATGAAAACTACTTTTAATTTTAAATGGGGAAATTTTGTATATAAAGGAATTCCTTTTAGACTGATTAATGCAAGTGTTATTTTCCATCATGCCATAGACTTCAATTTTTGAGGACTCATCAATAATTAAATCATTATATAGATGGACGACTCAACTATCTTTTCTAAGGACAAAAGAAATCATGTGGCCCACTTGAAAAGAGTATTTAATGGATGGAGAAGCTATGGTATCACTCTAAACCAAATAAGAGAATTTTTTAGGTCACATGGGTCACATTATCACCAGAGAAGGCATCTCAAATGACCTTGAAAGAGTTCGAGCTATTTCAAAAATTTCATATCCTAATTAAAAAAAGGAACTCAAGTCCTTCTCTAGAAAAATAAATTTTGTTCAAAATTTAATTATGGGATTCATAGATATTATTGAACCACTAAATGCCATGATGAAACAAGATGTAAAATTATAATGGATAATATAAGAAAAAAAAGTGTTTTAAGATGTCAAAACTACCATTGCTCAAGCTCTAGTTCTAGTCAACCCATATTTCAACAAGGATTTCTTCTTAGATTGATTTGCATCATAACATATTATATAAAAAATAATCACACATAATTTAGATGAAAATGAACATACTATATCCTTTTTGAGTACCAAAATATGATATAATCAAAATTGAAATACTCCATGAATAGAAAATAAATTTATGCTTTGATAAAAGCTATGAATAAATTTAGACATTGCATCCTAATAAATAAGACATATGCCATTGTTCTAGACTCAAAAATAAATATTATACTTGGACATAATGATTTGGGTGAAATAAGAGGAAAATGGATGGCCAAATTAAAATAGTTCAACTTAAAAATCAAACTTGTTAAAATGGTACGAGGATAAGGTATTATTCAGTTAATGGTAGAGATAGATCCATGTATATTCATCAAATAGATCAACCAATAATATGTATTTTGAGGTGATTGGTATGCCTAGATAATTCACCACTTACTCATAAGCACATTTATTCATGAATTAAATAAATAATACAAGTGAGAACTTGATCTTAAATCATTGCACTACATGATAAATAAAGGATTTTTATATGAAAATAATTATGAAGACATCTATCTGAGGTGTGTCTACAAAGAATAATATATGGGAATTCTTAATAATATTCACCATAAGGTTGGTGGTGGACACCCTTAAATTAATTCTAAATCACACAAAATTATATGGATGGGATATTACTGGCCTACCATTTTAAAATATACCGACAACCATGTCAAAAATTATCATCAATATTAGATATTTGGTAAAAGAGAAATGTATGTAACAATGTCTCTACATCTTATTATTAAAAGGTGCCATTTTGAACAATGGGGTGTATATTTTATGGGAGTTATTAATCCCAATTCATTGGCAAGGTATTAGCTTGTATTGAAATATACAAAATATTTTACTAGATGGACTAAATCTTTCACTAAAAATAATTCTAGAGCACAAGATGTGATAAAATTCCTTCAAGAGAACATTATAACCATATTTGGGACACCAATTTATTTGTTATGTTATGTGATAATGTTAAATCCTTCCAATCTATTCAGTGCGATTTGCACAACTCGAGCCTGAGCTGGATCGATTTAACGAGTTGCACTTGAAAAATGAGTTTGATCAATATAATCGGATCCTTATGAGAATTGTGGCATATATTTTAACTTATAACTACTATGGGGAGAGGGTTTGTTCTTAGAATGACCTTGTGGGAAAGCAAGTGAAAACATGGGAAAGATATTGTTCCTCCCTTACCCGTAAACAATTCCAAATACTCGAGTTGGGAAATAAGTGGAAACAAAGTTTTCTATATAATGTGAGATCAAATGATATTTGGACTCATAGTTTTTCCTCAAATTTTAATATATATTGTAGTTGGTTGGTTCAGATCTCTCTCTTATAACTCTGTGAAGAGTGCAGGATGATGATCAGGTGCTTTTGATTCAATCTGAGCTTTGGCTTTAGGCCATTGTTAGGTTTATCGATGCCCAGATCCTAGCTCACCCCACCTAGTAACAGACTTGATTACATGTATTTTGGTTTTTTTTATTGTTCCTAGAATTGTTCTTCGAAACTATTGGATCTAGCCACCCCTTGCCACTTTGATTTTCACTTTTGTTGATGGTTTTAGGAGTGGACCTTTGGAGTGCTGTCAGAGTTACCTATTCAGTGCCTATTCACACATCTCAAGCCTAAGATGGGTTGATTTAACAATTTGTACTTGAGAAAATGAGCTTGATCATATTTTCACCTTGAATTTCTATATTGTGGTTTGTTGGTTTAGATCTCTTATTACTCTATGAAGAGTGGTGGGCTGATGATCAGGTCTTTTGATTCAATCTAAGCTTTAACCTCTGGACATTATTAGGGTTGTCAATTCATAGATCACAACTCACCCACCTATTAATAGACTTGATGACATGTATTTTGTCTTTTTTTATTATTCCTGGAGTTGTTCTCTGAAACTATTGGATCTAGCCACCTCTTTCCACTTCTGCTCTGTAGATGTGGACGAGTGTAGTGCTTGCGCTATTTCCTCACTAGTATTTTTCAATTTATATGAGGTGGAGGTGAAACCCTATTACTGGCCATATTGCCTATGACTGGGCTATTTACTTTCTATTTGGGTTATGAACATTGAGTGAAAGGGCCAAAGTATTTCTACTCTTCTCATGTTTGCTAGTTGTTCTCAAAGATGATGTGGGCTGGAGTATACATTATTAAAATTTGTGCCACTATCTTTGCTTTGGTACATTTGCTCCTTGTGCTTGTGTGGGAATTTATGATAGAATGTGGGATTTTTCTCTTCTTCCACTACAATGATTTGTTTTGTAAGTTTGCTCTAAAACTTGGCTTGTTGGTTGGTCTAAGTGTAGTGTGAATATTCCGCATGTTCGATCAAATCACACATATCCTAGTGGCTTCCAAGTATATGTAAGATTTGTGTGCATGTGCAAATAATGGCTTGGAATTTCTCTTTTGTAGTGGTGGCCATGATTGTGGTGCTTTTCCCTGTAGGCTAAGGTTGACGTGTTCAGACTATTTATGCCAATTAAAAGTGTGTAGGGGCATATTTTGGGTAAGGAAGTTCTTGAGTGGTCTTAAAATTGAGGTGGCCATGTGCATGGTGTACTCTATCTTTCATATCAATCATGAGTTTGATCACTTTAGGATGTAGGGTGTAGGGCTTCATACGTGATGTTCTTTATAGGTGCTTGTAAACTAAAAACCCAAGGCTAGATCGCTACAGCTTGCTTGTCTTTGCCCCTATTCTAAATGTTGCCTTTACAGGGAGTTGAGGTGTTTGTGCCAGTTGAGATTTGGAATTTGTGGATGGCATGTGCCCTTTGAAAGTGTGTAGGGGGATTTATTGGGAAATATGTCCCTAAGTGGCCTTATAATTAAGGTGGTCACATGTATGGTGCATGTTGTCCATGGTTGCCTTATCACAAGCAAGTTGGTTGAGTTGATGTAGGGTAAGCAGCTCTATATGGGATGATATTCCTAGGGGTCTGTGAATTGAAGCTCTCTACTTTTCTTGCTTTGACTTGTGCATCCCTCCCTTCTTATTTAATGTCACATTTTGATGTCAGTGTAGTATATGTGCAAAGGAGGCATCAAGGGTTCCCTCACCCTCTTCCAACCCATTCACATGTCAATCAAAAGGATTTTATGTTTGATTTTAAGGAAGAATGAATGATTTTCTCTAATTTCATATAGCAGTGGGTTTTACCAGTGCTTGTCAGCATCCTACTTATGATTGGAAGCTACCTGGTCGATCCTACTAGTAGTCATATGTTTGTCTCAAAGATTAAGCCATGCATATCTAAGTATGAACTATTTTAGACTATGAAACTATGGATGGATCATTAAATCAGTTATAGTTTCTTTGATGGTACCTTACTACTCAAATAACCATAGTAATTCTAGAGCTAATACGTGCACCAAATCCTGACTCTTGGAAGGGATGCATTTATTAGATAAAAGGTTGGCACAGGCTTGCCCACTATTCCACTGATTCATGATAACTTGATGGATCACATGGCCATTTTGCTAGTGATGCTTCATTAAAATTTCTACCCTATCAACTTTTGATGGTAGGATAGAGGCCTACCATGGTGGTGATGGGTGATAAATAATTAAGGTTCAATTCTGGAGAGGGAGCCTAAGAAATGGCTATCACATTTAAGGAAGGTAGCAAGCATGCAAATTACCCAATCTTGACATGAGGAGGTAGTGACAATAAATAATAATACTAGGCTCATCGAGTCTAGTAATTGGATTGAATACAATCTAAATCCCTTAAGGAGAATCCCTTGGAGGGCAAGTCTGGTGCCAGCAACCATGTTAATTCCAGCTCCAATAGCATATATTTAAGTTGTTATAGTTAAAAACCTCATAGTTAGATCTTGGGTCATCACGGTCGATCCACCCCTGGGTGTCAACTAGCCTTCACATCCCTTCTATCGGTGGCATGTTCCTAGACTTAGTTGGCTGGGTTATGATTTAGGCACCATTATTTTGAAAAAATTAGAGTGCTCAAAGCAAACCTACACTCTGAATACATTAGCATGGAATAACATGATAGGAGTCTGGTCCTATTCTATTGGCCTTTGAGACCAGAGTAATGATTAATAAGACTATTAGGGGCATTCATATTTCATTGTCAAAGTTAAAATTCTTGGATTTATGGAAGATGAACCACTATGAAAGCATTTTCCAAGGATGTTTTCATTAATCAAGAATGAAATTTGGGGGCTCGAAGAAGATCAAATACCATCCTAGTCTCAACCATAAATGATGTTGGCCAAGGATCGGTCGATGTTGATCTAAGGACTCCACTAGCACCTTCTAAGAAATTAGAGTGTTTGGGTTCCAGGGGGAGTATGGTCACAAGGTTGAAACTTAAAGGAATTGAAGGAAGGGCACCACCAGGAGTGGAGCCTATGGCTTAATTTGACTCAACACAAGGAAACTTACCATGTCTATCCATAGTAAGGATTGACAAATTGAGAGCTCTTTATTTATTCTATGGGTGGTGGTGCATAGCCATTCTTAGTTGGTGGAGTGATTTGTCTGGTTAATTCCATTAATGAATGAGACCTCAGCCTACTAACTAGCTACACAGAGGTTCCCCTTCATGACCAGCTTCTTAGAGGGACTATGGCAATTTAGGCCATGGAATTTTGAGGCAATAACAGGTCTGTGATGCCCTTAGATGTTCTAGGATGCATGTATACTACACTAATGCAACCAATGAATTTTTCTCCCTAGTCTGAAAGGTTTTGGAAATCTTACCAAATTGCATCGTGATGGGGATAGACCATTGTAATTATTGATCTTCAATGAGGAATTCTTAATAAGCGTGAGTCATTAGCTTGCATTGACTATGTCCCTGACCTTTTTACACACTACCGATTGTTCCTATCGATTGAATGATCTGGTGAAGTGTTCAGATCATGTCGATGATGATGGTTTTCATTAGTGACATCATGAGAACCTCATTGAACCTTATCATTCAGAGGAAGGAGAATCCATAATAAGGTTACCATAGGTGAACCTATGATAGGATCATTGTTGGTTTTGAGTCCATGAACTATGTAGGGGAGGGGGTGAGCCTGATGTGGTCAGACTCATCACCTCCTCGAACCTCACTCTCATTGACATTTGGACTGGGGGCCCTATTACTTTGTCATGCTTCACTCTAGGTGGGTGTCATGGTAGGCCTTAGGCATCTGCAAGTCATTTGCTTGTTGTTCAGGGTATATAATCCAAGGGCATGATTGAGTGCCATGATTTGTGTTATGGTGATGTGGATCACCCTTTTTTGACTATGATAGGTGTGTTTGGTGACTTCAGTCCCTGGGTTGTCCTACCCTATCATATTTAGAAGGGGTCCCTTCATTTCCCTTTACAATTTTGGTTCCTTGAAAATATCTTATGGCTATCACTAGATTTTTGCCTCCATGACAAGTCTGTGAGGTAGTTGCAACACCCTTTCTGCATTACCAAGGATAGTTGTGCTTCTTAAGAGTGATAGTGGTGTGTTTGGGAGTACAGTCATGCAAGACATAGGGTAGGACCTCTCATCACCATTCCCTTTCCATCTTTGATGGCTTATATCCTTTTTGACATGGCAGGGTGGGGGACAACTCCCTTCTCTGGTGCCCACCCATGAGGTCTCACCCTCTGGACCATAGTGGCATTGTGGGATGGGTGTTTGTCAAAAACACTTGAGACACTGTGGTGTAGTTTGCACCAAGGATTTGAAATAAATAGCCTATGATCCATGCATCATGTGCATGCTAGACCATCGATGCCATGAGAATATGATTCTCAGCAATGGATATCTTGGCTCTCACCATGATGAAGAATGCAGCAAAATGTGATACTTAGTGTGAATTGTAGAATCCCATGAATCATCAAGTATTTAAACTTAAGTTATGCCTGAGGCCTTGGCCAAGGGCATGCTTGATTAGGTGTAACACTTCAAAATAGCTCTCCCCCTTAGTGCATAGGCGAGAGTAGTGGATATGGCCATCCATCCCTAAATGGGGTGCAGTCAGCTAAAATGGGCATGAGGTCTGTCCCCTGTGTCACAACGAGCAGTGGCCCACGTGGGTTGGCATTGGTTTGTGCCTAGTGGGTGAAAATATATGTGGAACTTTATCTTGGATTTGATGGCTTTTTGCCTATTGTGTAGGCTAGATGGCTACCTTCCACATCCCCAAGTTAGGTGTGAACACCCATTGAGTTTAAGCAAATCATTAAGCAGAGGAAAATAAACTTACAAGGATTCCCCTAGTAATGGTGAGCAAATCAGGAAGAGCCTAGCATGAAAATTGGTGGCCATGCCTATCAAATTGTAGTCTGTAGAAGCATCCTTAGTGACAGACCAGGCCCAAGTCCCCATCGGGACTGGACCCTGTCGCACCACGAGGCACTGTCAGTGAGTCAAGTTGTTTGGGAATGCAGCCCTAATAAGGTGGTAAATTCTATCCAAGGCTAAATACAGGTGCAAGACCAATAGTGAACAAGTACTAAATGGTCCTATAATAGTAAGATTACTATCAATTTCTCTTCAACTTACTATCCACAAGGAAATGGAGTTGCAGAATCTACAATTAAGAATTTGATTGATGCCATAAAAAAATCAACAAAAGGCATACCAAGAGAATGCCACCTATTGTTAAAATGTGCACTATGGGTGGGTAGAACCAAATATAAGTAGGATTTTAAAGCTTCACATTTCCTACTGGTATATGGACAACAACTTGTCTTCTCAATTACCCTCAAGCTACTGACATATAAATTCATATAGGAGTATATGGGATAAGGTGAAAGAATTAAGTCAAGGCCACTTGGCATTGTCCAAATGAAAGATACATGAACATAAAATTTTTAGAACTTCAGTAAACATTAGTACATTATTAAAAGATGGTTTGACAAAATATTAAAAATCAAATTTTTTATAATTTTAGACTAGTGGTCTTATTGGATAAATCACATGAAATGAAGGGACAACATGACAAGTTTACTCCATTGTGGATTGGGACATATATTATTTTTGAAATCTTGGATAACATTATTTTAATTTGAAAGACCTCCAAGGCCATGATTTAAATTTTTCAGTTAATAGGTATTTTTTTAAACATTGTTTCATGGTCACCCTAACTAGAGACATATTATAATGACTGTGAGTTGTACCTTAATGATAATAATAGAGTAGATTTAATGATTTCATAAATTAATGTTTCATGATTCCATAGATTAGATTCCATGTTTTCCTAGAATATATTTCAGGCTTACTTAAATTAAATTTCCTACTTTTATAGATTAGCTTTCCTAAAATTTAGAATAGTCAAAGTCACTTGTTGCATGAATTTTACCAAACATATCCTTAAAAAGGTGGCCAAAATCATAGTTGAATGGTACTAGTGAAGACTACTTTTTGTGAATTTTAAATCTTTGAATCAGGGTATGTGTCATGCTTAAATGGAAAGTTTTATTTTAATTTAATATGTTTTTGAGGCCATTAGAATTTGCTCTAATGTTTTAATGTACATTTTAGAAAGACTTATCATTTAGAAGGATTAGTTGCACATTTACATATCTAAAACATATGTTAGAGATAATAAACATTTAGAAAGACAAAGACATGAATGCAATATAATATTTAATATGAATTCTATTCCTATATAATCAACTGATGGTGGTTCCCAACCCTTCTTCCAACCACAAAAAAATCATGGAAGATGAGTGATAAAAGTAACCTCTACTAGGGCTATGGATGTTTGTCTAGAAATAGAGAAATACTTATATTGGAATCAGAGATATATCTATTGGGTCTATGTATGCCTACATATAAGTAGATCAATGTTAGCTTTCCATATTTTAATAATTAAAAGATAAAAATATTTAAAAATAAGATCAATCAAATTTTTAGTTTTGTGTAACTCTCTACTAGACACTCTCATAATAATGGAAATGAATTATCATAGGATCAAACACAATCCAATAATTGAAAAGGGTTAGCATGATGAATTGTTATGTTTAGAGTCTCTTTTAATTTTCTAATTTATTTATTTATTTCTTGTAAAATTTTAAGTTTTTTATGATATAGACTAGAGATTTTGGGTTGTCTAATACTCTAAAGTATTTCCTATTTAAGTCACCATTTATTTTGATCAACACACCCCATATTCAAAATTTTAGATGAGGACCCACTTTGGCCTAAAATTTTCTTATTCGTGTCTTATTTTGGTAAAATAAGTCTAGGTCCAAGTCACAATTCATTACATTAGGCTTAAATTTAAACAGACATTGTTATTTGAATTATTCTTATGAACATTTTTGAAAATTTAAATCTACATTTTTATGAAAATTAGGTTTTGATTTTATTATAGACCAATAAAGTTAACTAGATATTTATCAAAGGTCATTTTGTCTTTTATATGCCATTTATTATTTTGATTGGTGTTCAATTTTGATTCGAACTATGAATTGGTATGAGACACAATTGACGGTCTAGATCCCCAAGTGATCATCTACCACTTTTACCATATATACCAACAACAATCACAACTAGCTTGAGAATACCATCAATGGCCACAACCACCCCAAGAATACCCACAATGACCAAAACTAGCTTGAGAATACCAATGATGGCATGGCACATTTAACCTCATATACCTTAATGAGATTTGAATCTGGGTGCGGCTTGAAATAACCAAACCACTTTACCAACTCACCCATATTTCATTAGTGCCTTTTCTAGGCTAAATTAACCTTATGGGTTGAAATTGATTTTTCCACATCTCTTTTGCACTAAAATGTCATCAAACCAAAGGTTGGTGAAGAAATATAAATATTTGGACAAAGCTGAGTAGGAGAGATTATGCCACATGTATCTAATCCATATTCCTTGTGAACAAATCATAAAATTTATAAGTATATTATTATCAAAGAGAGCGAGATCCATCAACACATCTCAATCCCATATATATGTGGCCTATACAAAAAATTTCCAAGTCTATTTTTCATTTGAGCATGAAATCGAGCGAGAGTCATCCACATGTCATCATACTAATTAATCATGGATTATACAAAAGACAATTAAGGTGTAGGTCTTCTTGATTATCTGAGTCAATGATATTTTCCCCATGTTCCAATCCCACTTACTCTCTCCCTGCATAATAAATGGCTAATTCATAGATCTCCCCCCCTAAAAATGTGGATAAGTGAGAGCCATCCATTTTTCTTCATCTCACTCCCTTGTGATTAATAGGTTTAAGCATAGATTAGAAGGTCTGATGATCATACATATAAATTAAGGTAATCTACATGCCATCATTTGACTCATTCATGACCTATATGAATTGACATAGATTCAAAAGCTTAGTCATAACCTAGATAAGCTAGGGATGTCCACATGTATTCATCATGTTCATCCATATATAATCAAATAATTAGCCCTTGATGACCATTTGGACAAGTGAGATACATCCACATGTCATCATCCCACTCATTTTTGACTTACATGCAATAACACAAGTTATGAGTCTAAGTGACTAAATAGAGAAGTGAGATCAAGATACATGTTCATAGATTATTAGGTTTTGATAAATGGCCAAGGACATGAAGATAAACTCTGAGAAACTAAGTTATAAGAATCCATGTGGCATCTTTGAGACAACCGAATGTAAACATGGAAATACAAGTTGCATGGATGTGATAGAATGACATGTGTCATAATAGCTATCTCAGCAAGGTGACTAAACACTAAATGTCCATGAAAAAGTTCCATGTGGAAAACAACACTGTGAGATCTAACATCATAAAATCAAATTAAAAATAAAGTAGATAGGTGATGAATTTGTTGTCTCTAATTAATTTCCATGAAGGGGGATTTGGGAAATGATTATTTAAAAAGTTGTGACAAAGGGCCACATGGTAAATAAACCATTAAATCTAACATTGTAAAATCAAATTCAAAATAGAATAGATAGGTCATGAAGTCACTGTTTGAGATTAGTTACCATGAAGGGGGTATTTGAGAAATGAATGATAAAACCCAACAAAACTAACTATGTACTCATTCCCTGAAAAAATAAAAATTACGTTTGCTACCTACCATATTTGTGAATTGCTATCAAATATATCATATAACTAAAGGCCCTATATTTGTGCATAATTATAATGGTGACATATAAATTCAATATTGATCCTTGCATGTTTTGTTTTAGTGATAACACCGAGTATACATACACTATATTTGATTTAGCCACATTTGACCACAAAATTCAAAATAATACATTGATATGGATAGAAGTAGATGAAACAAAGACTTATGGAGTTAATAACCATTTATCCCTAAAAACTTGAGAATTATATAGATGACCTCTTGGAAATTAAAGTAGTATAACTACATAATATCGCTACCAAACTAGAGGTATTTCCTTACATAGATTCCCTCTTTAATTTATTTATCACTGATGACTATTTTGACAACATTATTCACCATGTTTGTAGCCCTACCCATATATAATATGTATCTAGTAAACATTTTGAGAAGTGCTATTGACTCCCAACATCGGACATGCCTTACAATCAATTAGTTATAGATAATTGGCTAGAAGATAATAATTTTAGGGACATATTGAATACATGAGCAACAGAATTGAATAAGTTTATGTTATGAGACTAGATTGTTAGCACTCCAATTGTTATTTTTAGCCTTAAAATTCAAATTTCCATGGACCTAATGAACATGTTGTATGGTTTTCCTAACATTATTTACATTAGGGAAATTTTGGTCCCCTTTCTAGACATTATTATGGATACTAAAAGGATGCATGTTCTAGGAGAAATTATTATTTTAATCTAAAAACCAAATGGGCTTAGTGAATAACAAGCCAAAAGGACATTTTTATACGATGTCATATCTATTAAACTCAGTGACTATTACAGTCACCACTCTCAGAGAATAACCATGGGAGTCTTTAGTCCAATATCCTAAGAATAAAATTTTTTATGACCATAGCATATTATACATATATTGATTTATAAAAATAGATTCAAAGGGTAGCATATATATTTTATCTTATAGTATATAGGGCTATAATTAGGTAGGTTATGCATAGATTATCAGATGAGATTAAAAGGTCAATCATGAATATGGGAGATTATTAGTTGTATCTTGAATACAAAATAATGAAAATTGAATGCACATTTGAATTCTCTTTTCTATTGCCTTGATACATATAAACAAGCTATCTCAACAAAACATAACCTCCAAATTTTCTAACATTGGAGACAAACAATTTGAAATCAGCTGGGCTAAATCAGCTAGGCTAGGGGTTATCCATAAAAACCATATTATCATAATAAGGAAACAATATACATAGTGGGAACACATTCATCACAAAACAAAGCACAAAAACCAATTTAATATGATCAAGACTAAATTTAGATGCTTGGATCCAAGATAGGTAATTGTTAAAAGTCTTAAACCATTATGGCAATAGGACCAAAACTAGGTATGACCATCAATCTTACAAACATGATCCCATATTTTTGAATTCACATGATGAATTTTAAGTATATAAGAATATGCATTAAGTAATAATGTCTATGAAATATGCCTTGAAAATACAACATGATCCTAAAATTACTCCAAAGTATGCTAAAGAAATAGACAAGGATGAGGAGGTTCTTAGAGAACATAAAGATACACCAGTTAAGATAATTAATAGATAAGGGATAATATATTCATAGGTATTCCAATACCACCAAGTTGTACTCCCTCATCCCACTTGATAGATATGGGGACACCCTATATTCCCATAAGAACCACTGACCCTTCTTTGCAAGCCCCAAGGGTCCAACCAACAAAAGCACCTTAGGTAAGAACTCCTCCACCAAGGCTTATTACTATTGTTCATCATCCTATATTTACTTATATGAGGAAAATAAGGACTCTTACATCCACTTTACAAGTTCTGAATGATAACAAAGTGGAAGAAAGAGCCCCAGATTATGTAGGAGTGACATTATGTCCTTTGTAAATTAAGACTCAAGAAGAGCCTTAAAAAGAGAATTCCTTAGCATATGAGATCAATATGGATAGACTTAAAGAGGATATAATGTAATATTATATTAAGGGTCATCCTTCTATCCATCCACTTCCATTTCCACATGTTGAGGATTTACAAGTAGTAAAATGAGTAAGCACAATGCTTATTATTACTTCAGAATCTACCAGGGAAAACATTCCCTAAGAAACCTCTAACACTAGTATTATTTCTAAAATGATTGATACTAACCCATGGATGTTCCTACTATAGATGCTTCAACAAATTTAGAAGTAAAACATAATTTTAGCATTATTTTTTCTCTCTATTTGACTACCGCATCATCCCTCTAGAGGTAAAAAACTAATGATTTAATTAACACATCCCTATTAATTTGAATCTATGGTTATATTTATGTTAGATTACTTGAAATTAATTTTAATTCCAGAGGGTATTGTTAAATATTAAGCATCCTAGAGTTATATATCCCATTTGCTTAATTTTAATAGATTCGTAGAGCCAAAAGATATGTGTTTCATGGAATACAGTTGGAAACTAAAATGGATAAATAGGAAGAGGATGTGGAGAAGGATACAACATACTAATCATATATGTAGTTAATAAACAAAGAGAGTATATAATAATAGTGTAACAAGGATTTAAGTGATCAAGGGTTCGTATCCACATATTCAACATATAACAGTCAAAGTTTCTTTAGGAAACAAGAAAGAATACACCAACAATAATAACATCAACAATTTCCATTGACCTCACACAAATGAATATCCATAAAAAATTATTAGGAATAAATTAACATTGTCGATAAACAATACATATAAACCATTACAAGCTCAAATGAAGATCTTGCACAAGTGCAAGGAAAGGTATTGCCTTGTACCCCCTCTCCTTTAGATTATTATGTATTTATATTAAATGGATAAGTTTCAATATACCTTATAAATTTACCCCCTTCCTTGCCTCCTAATTTTTTCCCTTATTTTATGATGTAAATATTTTTGGATAAGTCTTCAAATCATCATCATTATAATTCTCTATCCAAACTGGTCACAATCCCTTGCTATGGTGTATCTTGAACCTTTTATACTCAATATAGTTTCTCATACTTGTCCTTGGTTTCATTATCTATTTGTTTATATTCTAATTCTTATATTCTAAGTGGAATTTTTTTATGGATTTATGATTTTTGAGATGTCATCTACAATTAGTCTTACCTCAGTCAACACTTGCCTTCAAAGGTTTCTCCTTATGGCTACATTCATACACTAGTTCCTCAAGCTAGCATACCTCTTAGGTCTCAAAACCAAATCTAGGGTTAGATATTAGAGGCATAATATTCTTCCTGTGATGATATTGATTTATGTTTAAACATCCCTCTCATCCTAATATAATCTTTGGTTC
This sequence comes from Torreya grandis, assembly GCA_037957365.1. Taxonomy (NCBI): domain Eukaryota; kingdom Viridiplantae; phylum Streptophyta; class Pinopsida; order Cupressales; family Taxaceae; genus Torreya; species Torreya grandis. The sequence continues at coordinate 4,815,271 of JARHVA010000545.1, read as the reverse complement.
CCTCTTCAACTATTTTTTCCATCCTCTATGGTTACCCAACTCTAACTGAGCTTGTAGCCCTATTTTCTTTGTTTCTTCCTTATTTTACCAAATACATGAACTATATTTCAAAATTTAGTACATATGATACTAACCTAAATTATTAGTTATTTTCACACAAATTTTTATTAACTATTTCGACCTTTAGATCCTTTTTCTAGCCTCCATTCCTCACAATTAGCCTTGAATTATGCCTAAATTAGCCTTGTTTGCACTTATAAATGTCCATACAAATTCCTACCCATTGACTCCAAAAACACTTTAATATTACTAATTATTCTTATAAGAAAAAAAAATTGGTGGTTTTTAAATGGTATAATCTCTTAGAATCTTCAAAACCCTAATCTAGGGTTTGTCTAGGCCTACACAGTCCCGTGTCCATACAAAATGCATTATATGGAGATACACAAAGTTTAAAGAGATAATATTTATTTAAAATGGTATGTTTTCACCTCCTTCACCTCTTAAAATAATTTATAATCCTTTTTACACCCTTTGCATGCTTGAAATCATGGAAACTCAGTTAAATATGTTCTAATTTTGACTGTGCACAATAGGGTTTAAGCCTTAATGAAATTACATGAATTTTGAAAAGAATTTAGAGAATATAGATTTTTTTTTATAAATATATAAATACATATCAATAATTATAATCAATATAAAATACCTTTTATCAATAAATGTTATCACTTACCATATTGATTGTGCATATCGACTCAACCTCAAATAGGGTGCAGGTAGGGGTCTGTATCTAAAGTTGTCTCAAAGGCTTGTATGGTCATATCTCATCTTAAAAAAATCAATACTTTATATACTCAATTATAAATACTAAACATTCCTTTTTCTTATATTTCTTAACCTTAAACAAACAAACTTAGACCTAGATTGTCTCTTCTATATAGAGTGCATAGTTTGTATATACATTTATAAGCTGATTGTCTTAACTCTTGACCTTCATACTAAGTATTTCTCTCTACCCAAGAATAATAATAGTCCCTTGAAACTATCTCTAATTATTTATCCAACACTTGAACCATCTCACACTTATCTAAATAGGGGATACAATCTATATTCATAGGAATCTTGCCAATAGGACTGTATATTATCATTTTGCCAAGCATTTAGACTTTGTACCCAGCTATTAAACTTTAATACAATGTATTATATTTTTTCACCTTATTAAAAATAGAATATAACATTTTTATAAAGAGTGTTAATACAAAAATCCAACTTACCATGCCAAAGGAAAATTGATCAAGAAAGAGGGTTTTATGACTGTCAAGACAGAGTCTGACTGTGACAACAGAAATATACATTATTATAGCTAGTGCATTGAATCCTAACCTCTTTAGAATTAAAAAAATACATATATTAATCATTATTTTCTCAACCAATTATTATTATTTTTCTACAGGACCAAGCATTTACTTTTACCTTATGACTATGATAATAGTCCTCAGATTCTATAGAAATATCACCATCTACCCACTGAAACCTACAACCATACAATATATCCTCACGAATAGGGCATTTTAGGAACTCAAAGATAAAATACAAGATTCAAATCATCCAATATGTGTTTAATAATACAAAACACATCAAAATTCTTTCCTTTCATATTCATGAGAATATCAAAATCATTACATCATAGATCTAATATATAATTCTATCTTTTTCCTTGAGGAGTTTCATACAAATGGTAATTCTCAAACTCTCCTCTCTCTTCTTGGAAACAACCACCTCTATACTATTTTTCATTTATCTCTCAACACAATGAAATTTTTTCCCAAATCCAATGTAGATTCTTGGTTGGTTACACCAACATTCATTCATGTCTAACTTTTCAACATATAAAAGGTGCTTTCTTGAGTTTGTATGACTTGATTTGAACATTCAAGATGAGATACGTTAAAACCCCTTATTTATGACTTGAATTGACCTCCTATACCAACTATGTTCATCCAAACACTTTAACCATACAAAATGACCTCTTAGACTCTATTCCTATATTTGAATTTTCAAATTCTTGGTTTTTGGAGGGAAATATCCAAACAATAAAATACTCAATTATGAGACTCTAAAGGTCTATATACAACCTTGAAAACATGAATGGAAATTCAAAGGTCCCTTGACACACACTGTTTCTATGCTAATTTCACTTTCTACATTCAAAGAAGAAATAAGAAACTAAGGAATGGTCTAGGGTTAGAAGATACCCGATTGTAGTCGTGCGCACCGAAATCAGATGTCAGAAGGTACTCCTCTTTGGCTGTGGAGGAATGACACCTGCAAAGAAAAAGAGACTGAAACACGAAAAAATGTTAGATAAAGAGATGGTGGGTTGTCAAGCAAAACCCTGATCCTGGAAGTACAAAAGACTTCCTAGAGGGATATCAACCCACTGGTTAAAATAGTATATTTGACAGAAATAGAAAAAGTGAAAGACAGAATGAAAGAAATAAAAGACAAAAAGCAAAATGCATACCTGATATGCTGAAAATTGCTCTGCACAGTCGCCGGTGTCGGTCAAGGAAGGGTGCCGATGTCGGTTAAAGTGCCGGCATCGGTCAAGGAAGGGTGCCGATGTCGGTTAAAGTGCCGGCGTCGATAGGGGTAATGACCGTCGTCGATCGGGGCAGCAATCTTTGGACGGGGTCTGGTCGGGTCTGGACAGGGTTTTAGGATTGCAGAAGGGTTTGAAGTTTTGTTTGAGAGTTAGGGAGTTGGTTTAGGAGTCAGAAGGATTGTTTGGGGGTTTGTGTAGGGATCTAGGCAGAGTTACAGACTGTATATTCTGGAAGGGTGGACAGAGGTGATACGGGAAGAAGTAAGGTCGGGTCTGTGGTCTGAATCTAGATAGGGATTGTGATAGCAAATAAAAAATAATAACTAGAGAGTAAAACAAAAACACAGAGTAAATGCTTACCTGTTACACACTGAAGATAGAATAAGAGACATGATTGATGTTGTCGATGTGTTGCAAAAGTTTGATGTAGCAGACCTCCAGCAAGATGACCAAAGCAGAATTCCTGTATTAGAGAGAGAGAAATATGAGAGATTGGATTGCAGATTGGTTGAATGCAAGAGTTGGCTGATTGTTCAAAAAGTTGAATGGTTTTGCTGATTGATCGAATGAATAGTGTGTTGATTGTTACGAAGGAAGGTTCGATAATCAATCGAGAAATGGATTGGCAACCGAATGATGAATAATGGATAATAGATAATGGATAACAGAACTTGCGTTCAGGTCGAGAACACAGTGTTAAGAGAACCGACGCCAGCAGGATTGTCGACGTCGGCTGCGAAGTGACCGACGTCGGCGATGTCGACCGGGTAGTGACCGTCGTCGGCAGATGCAGAATGGGGACAGAGGCTAATTTTAGCCTTCTGCTCATTTTTACATGCTGCTAGGGTCAAGGCTCATAGGAAAATGGTTGACAGGGGTTAAATAGGCATGGGAGAATAAAATGAGGGTTAAGGGGAGGACGACAAGGGTTAGACACAATTTCGGTGTCTACATTTGCCCCTTTTTGTCTTGTTGGTTGTTCTGGATGAATTGCAAGACAAAAATAGGAGTTGGTTGTCCTAGGTGTGGGATAAGGTTGATTCCGTCTTGTTGGTTGTTTGAATGAATTGCAAGACAAAAATAGGAGGAGGTTGGTTGCCCCGATTATGGATGAGGTATTCCCCCTCAAAGTAGGAGTCGAGGGAAGGGAACCGAGAATCAGGTGCTGATTTAACAAAGAGTGGATGAAAAAGGGTGAGGGTGAACGCTGTAAAAGTCGTGATTGTGCACATACCACTTCACGAGATGGTCAGGTCAAATTGTCACAGGTCAAGGGTCAAGGAGTGCCAAAATTGAAATAATCGAGCCCCAACATTTAGTCATCTGCTGATCGGGTTATTCAATCTAAGATGTAGCTCTAAATGGTCATCGTGTTCCAGGTATCTCGGGCTCAGGAAGTGCTCCTAGAAACACAAAAAAGTCACAAGTAGTGCGGATCAACCGGCTTGCAATCTTATACTTGTGAGGGTCCAAAATATAGTCTGCGAACAATTTTGCTAACCAGTCGTGGGATAGCATACATGCAAAAACGACCAAGGCAACATTGTCTTGGAAGTGGTCAGGGTCAGAGGAGATAGGTATGATCTCCAATGGTGATTGGTCGAGGTGGATGGATGGACGAAAGGATGTGGCTGAGCTAACCTCAGAAGACGTTATGTGATCTGAGTGCTGCCTACATAGCCCTTGTGTGAAGGGCCTCAGGCCAATGTAGTTATCCCTAAAAGGGAGGAAGGGTCAAAGGTAAGGGATTGGTCTTGGTCGAGGGCAAGGTCATGGTTAAAAGGAGGAAAAAAGGTTTGTCCATCAGAGAGATGAACAAATGAGGGTGGTCGAGCTAACCCTAGAAGACGTCGTGTCATCTGAGTGCTGCCTACATAGCCCAGATTGGAGGGGGCCTCAGACCAATGTAGTTCGGGCTAGGTGAGAAGATTGGTCAATGATTGGTTTGGTCATGGTCGAAATGATGAGGAGAAAAAGATGTTACAGCCTTTTCCAAATGGTGTATTCTGTAACATTGGTCGAGGGGTCTTTCATCCCTAGTAATTTTCCATATTCGTGATGGATGTATCCTAAAAATGAATGGAGGTCTATTTATGCTTCAGCAAGTATTGGTTTATGTGTAACATAAATTGAGGCTGGTCGATAGTTTCTATGTGTATTATTGTCCATAAAAACTATGTGAAATGGACTATGATGATGTTGGATGTCATGAAAATGGTTGGGTTGGGTTGGTCTGAATAAATGTCAAATGAGTAGATGTGACCAAGGTGTAGAGAAAAAGAGAAAGGCAAATTGCTCTTTCATTGACAAGGACCAGAATGACAGCATAGATAGGGGTATGAGAACCAAGAGCCCCATTCATGCATGACGTCGTTGACCAAAGGTTGTGTTAGAGCGGTAATCGAATCACTTTGACATTAAAGTGAGCCCGAAGTCCCTTGAGTAGGTGATAGGAAGAGGATAGAGTGTAACCCATTTTAAAAGCAGAGATAACTTTGCCCCTTTTTATAAGAGACCCTAAGACAACTATAAGCCATGTCCATGACCCTTTTTTTTTTTTTTTTTGGCGCAGACTGATCAATGCGGGAAGCCTGCAGAGAGATGTCATTTGCTTGGTGGTCGTTTGCGAAGCTGATAAATGCGGGAAGCTTCTAAGAAAGATGTTATTTGTAGCAAGAGTTAGTCATATCCATCCTTCGAGGGAGTGGTCTATATTTTGCTTTATATATATAATGGCTTTTGAATAGCTGTCCTTCGAGGGAGAAGTCTATTAGCTACAGCAATGATAGTACAACTGTCCTTCGAGGGAGCAGTCTACCTTTTTGATTTGATATGATTTGGATATTTTGACATCTTGATTTATTTTTTTGATAGAATGTGAGTCATGGACAAGACTATAGAAGGTCAAGGGCTCCCTTTTATTAAGACAAAGCATCCCTACTGTATAAAAGGGTTATAGAGGAATTGTTAAGGGGAATAGGGTTAAAAAGAATGAGGATTAAGAGGATGAGGATTGATCAAAGGATGAGCTCAAGGGAAATGTCAAATGGATGAGTACTTGACTAACAGTAGAATGGTCGCAGATGCAATGCATTAAGAGGCTCAGGTTCTGGCCGTCCATTGAGAGAAGACAATCGATACGTCCTTGATCCATACTTGTGCGTGATAATGAAAGGTCCAAGCCAATTAGGGGCAAACGTGCCTCGTTTACTTCACTCCATACTGGTCACATGCTGATTTTCTTTGAGGATGAGGTCTTCGATATTGAAATCTTGTTCTCACAGATTTTTGTCATAGGCTCACTTGATGCGATGTTGATAGACATGGAGATGATTGAGGGCAGCAAGACGGTGCTCGTCAAGTAACTCAAGTTGAGCTAAGTGATCTTGATGAAAGTCATCATTAGAAATAATGTCATGCAGAGAGATGCGGAGAGACGAGATTTGTACTTTGAGAGGTAGGACAGCCTCTATTCCGTACATGAGAGAGAAAGGGGTAGCACCTGTGGAGGTTTGAATGCTAGTGCGGTAAGCCCACAAAGTGAAGGGAATGTGAATATGCCAATCCCTTCTAGTGTCGCTAACCACCTTCATGAGAATTTTAGTCAAGATTTTGTTGGAAGCCTCGGCCTGCCCATTTGCTTGTGGGTAGTAAGGTGAAGAGAAACTGAGTTTGATGCCAAATGAGTCACAGAGTTTTTGGACGGTCTTGTTTTTGAAGGACTTGCCATTGTCGATGATGATTTTGTGAGGGACACCGAAACGACAAATGATATGGGTGCTAATGAAGTCGATGATCTTGTCGGCTTTTGTGGAGATGAGAGGAATGGCTTCCACCCACTTGGTGAAATACTCGGTGGCGGTGATGATGGATTGATGATGAAGAGATGACTGAGGGTTAATCTCACCGATGAGATCTAAGCCCCACTGAGAAAAAGGCTAGAAATCTTGAGCGACTTGTAAGGCGTGACTAGGAAGATGAAGCAAGTTAGAGTGCTGCTGACACTTGATGCAACGCTGAACATAGTCACTACAGTCTTGATGAAGGGTGGGCCAATAATAGCCCAGACGAAGGATGCGCTTGGCAACCAAATTCCCACTGAAATGTCTACCACAAATCCCGTCATGGACTTGTTTAATGGCCTGAGAGGTTTCAGTGGAGGTGAGACAGCGAAGGAGGCCATCAAAGCCTCACTTATAGAGAAGACCCCCTAACATGGTATAGTGAGTTGTGCATTTGATGAAAGCTCACCGGGCATTGCTAGAGAGGTTGGGAGGAATGATAGAAAAAGATAAGAAGTCCACAAGTTGCTTATACCAATCATCTCGTGGGCTAGAGTCTATAGTGTTGACATGATTAATGTTAGCAGAGATATAAGAAGGCAACGGTACATGATGCACCATGACAAAAAGTCTAGATGTAGATGAGGAATATGGGATATGCGAAGCGAGAGAAGCCATGGTGTCAACAAACTTATTCGTGGATCGAGGAATAGTCTGCAAGAGGTAATGGTTGAAAGAGGCTAAAAGAATGCCAGCACGGTTTTTGTACCTTTGCAAAATTTCATTTTTATAGAGGTATGAACCGTTGACCTAATTAACGACAAGCTGTGAGTCGCCGAAGATGTTGATGGACTTGATGTTGAGAGAAAGGGCGGTCTGAAGTCCCAAAATTAAGGCCTCATATTTAGCCATATTATTGGTACAATTAAAGTCAAGCTTGAAAGATAGAGGCATGGGCTCACCATCGAGTGGGATGAGAATGACTCCCACACCCCCACCAAGTTGACATTTGGAGCCATCAAAAAACATGGTCATGTGGTAGAGTGTGTCAACAATCGAAAGAGTGGTGATAGATTCGTCAGGAAACTCGCACTGTGAAGGTTGATTGTCAGGAAGAGGGGCATCCGCTAGTTGGTCAGCGATGGTTTGCCCTTTGATAGATTTCTGTTGGATGAATTCGAGGTCAAACTCAGCAAGCAGCATGAACCACCGAGCCATACGTTGATGTTGATATGGCTTGGAGTGCATAAACTTAAGAGGGTCAGTGTGAGTGATGACAAAGGTTTTGTGATTAAGAAGATAGTGGCAGAGCTTGGTAATGGCAAAGACTAACGCCAAATAGAGTTTCTCAGTATGAGTATACTGAGTTTCATAGTCGACCAGTGTTCGGCTGATATAGTAGACCACTTGCTCATGGTGATGCTCGTCTCGGTGCGCGATCATGGCACCTAACGAATGGTTGGTGACAGAGATGTAAAGGTAGAAGGGTTGATCGTCTTTAGGTGGAATGAGGACTGGTAGAGAGATCAGATAGCATTTAAGGGCTTCAAAAGCTTCTTGATAGTCCTCATCCCATTTAAAGGAGATGTCCTTCTTAAGGAGATGATGAAAAGGTTGGCAGCGGTCAGAAAATTGTGAGATGAAACGGTGAATGGACTGGAGCTTCCCTTGTAGACTACGAAGTTGCTTGAGATTGGTCAGAGGTGGCATCTCAAGGATAGCGCAGATCTTAGCGAGATCTATCTCGATGCCATGAAAAAAAATGATAAAGCCTAAGAGCTTGCTAGAGAGGACCCCAAAGACACATTTCTTGGGGTTAAGGTGGACATTGTATTGAAGAAGGCGAGAGAAGATGATTTTGAGAATGGTCAAATGGTCACGGCGAAGCTTGGACTTGTTGAGTAGGTCATCCACGTAGTCCTCCATGATTTTATGGAGGAGATCGTGAAAAATGTAAGTCATGGCACGCTAATATGTGGTGCCTGCGTTCTTCAAGCTGAAAGGCATGACCCGATAGCAAAAATTTCCCCATGGGGAGATAAAGGTAGTCTTGTGCTGATCTTCCGGTGAAATTAGGATTTGATTGTATCCTGAAAACCCATCTATGAGAGATAGCATCTCATGGCCGGTCGTAAGATCAACAAGCTGGTCAATGTTGGGAAGAGGAAAGTCATCTTTAAGACAGGCTAGGTTAAGGTCATGATAGTCTGTGAAAATCTGGATCCCCCCAGTTGCTTTGGTGACAGGGACGATGTTAGAGACCCACTGCAGATAATCGATGGGTTAGATGAAAGAGATGGAGAGAAGGCATTGAAGCTCCTCTTTGACAAGGAGCACAACGCGAGGATGCATCTTTTGAAGCTTTTGCCTAATAGGCTTAGCCTCTGGTTTGGTGACTATGTTATGGGTAGTGATGGTGGGGTCGATGCCAAGCATGTCATGGTAGGTCTAGGCAAAGGCCTTACTATGGTTTGAGAGGAAATGGGTGTAGTCTAGCTGCTCTTGAGCATCTAAAGATTGACCAATCTTTAAGATGTGAGGAACATCGGAAGAAGGGAGGTTGATGTCAATAGTTGATTCATTTAACATAACCTGGGTCTCAGAAGGGAGAGAGCGCTGGATGAAAGAGTCATCGGTGCCAATGTAGGAAAGAATGGCGTCATTGTCAGTGCAGTGGATAGTGTGAATGGTTGCTGACTCATCTTCTATCTTGCTAGGAAATTGAGAGGGAGAGACCTGGACACCCCATTTAGCTGATAGGTTAGGGGTTCCAGGCAGATGGTGTTTATGCAAAAAAAAAACTAGGAGGGATGGAAACCATCGACTCCATAGGTGCAGAGGGAAGAATGGGTGAGCTATGAAGAGGTTGATCAATGGTGGGTTCAGGGTAAAGGTCTGTAGGGGTCTGAGTGGGGTCATGATATCCCAAGCCATACCATTTCTTGGCATCGTCATCATTGAGCGATTTGATGGGCTGATGGGAGCTTTGGATAATAGCGTCCGAAGCCAAAACCCTTCCATGCACACCTGTAAAGGTAAGTGTGTGCAAAGGTAGGGTTGCCAAGAAATGAGAAGTCTGATGTGAATGGTTGCAGTGAAGAAAGGGGATTGCCATCAGTAGGAGCTTAATTGAGCCCCCCATAGACAAGATTGGTTCAGAGGTGAGGAGGACCATAAGGTACGACCATCACGATCCGGTGATCATAACTGGGGCTGTGGTGAAGGCGTCCATACTTTTGCAGAGTTTGGAACATGTCTAAGGTTAGCAAGCGATACTCCCTAAGTGAAAGTCGTTGGAAGATGTCTTCCATGGGGTCTATGGTTGTCGCTTGAAGGGGAGGTGTGAGGGCGACCGCCTGTTTCAAACTGGTCAAAGCTTCCGCAGATGGAGGCAGTGTTAAGATTGATGGCTTGATAGGAATGAGGACGTCATTTGGATGGTAGGTGGTGTTACAAGTTTTGAAGGGTGAAGGGTCAGCGGGAATGGTATGGACTTGCCCATCATGCTCGAATTTCACACAATGGTGTAGGGTGGAGGGGACACAGGCCATGGCGCGGATCCAGGGTCGGCCCAGCAACATGTTGTATTGAAACTCTCCTTCGATGATATAGAAGAGCTTCGAGACTATACATGGACCAATGCGAATGTGAAGGATGACTGTGCCAATGGTTGTGGCAGTGGTGTCATTAAAGGATTGCAAGATTGCGTCAGTTTTAGATACGCAATTCTTGGGAAGGACCAATTAATCAAAGGCATGGGTGGAGATAATATTGATGCTGGCACCTCCATCGATCATAACGTGCTTAATACATGTCTGATCAACATAGGCAGTGATGAAGAGGGTGGCGTCCTGATCTTCCATGTTAGATGTAGGAATCTCAGAATCGCTAAAAGTGATGGAGGCGACAGGGGATAAAGAGTGGACCAGGGTAGCAAGTGGTTGGGGGTCTTTAGGTTGGACCTCCACTGCCTGCAAGGCTCGGATGAGGGCCTGACAATGCTGGGGTGAGGTTTAGATGAGGTCATAAAGGGACATCTTCACGGGTGTTTGGTGAAGCTATTTTAACATAGAGTCATGAATTGCCCCTGAAGAGGAAGAAGAAGAGGGTTGAGGTGCGCCAAGGATAGAAATCTTAGGCTTGGGCAGTTGAGGTGGCTGGATGAAAGGATAGGTCCAAGGAATGGCAGCTTTTTATTTTGCCTTATCCTTTTGTGACCTGGTGGTTATGTGAATGGCATTGATTTCAAAGATATGGGGTGAAGGAGATGAAGGGATCATGGCCTGCTGATGAGATGTTGATATGGTTGAAGAGGTTGGAGGGTTATGAGAAGGAGTCAGGGATCGGTCGAGAGTGTCCTCAAGAAGAATGTCCTTCTCCATGTAGCGGCGAACAACAGCCTTGAGGGCACGACAAGTCTCGATATCATGTCCTGGCGTACGATGATATAGACAAATCTTTGTATCGTCGAACCAGGAGGGCTTAGACCTGAGAGGTTGGAAGGGTCTGATGAGCGGAAGGGTTATGCTGGAAGTCTATAAAAGTCGGTGCAAGATCAAAGAGTATGAGCCCACTAAAGGGTCCGTGCTCGTCGATGTGTGCAATGCTGGTGACTTTTTCTTAGGCGGAGTTGGAGGAGGCTTCTGTACCACCTTTTGGGTTGATGGTGCGGCGACAGGCAGAGACGATACTTTCTTCATGAGAGGTATCGCCCTTTTGGGAGAGGGTAGGTTGGAAGTAGGCAAAGGAAGTAAAGGAGGCAACTGGTTTTGATTAAAGGTCAGAGTGGGAAGGACTCTGGTCAGGGTCAAAGGATGGGGGCCCAAAATGGAGGGCAATGGTGACGGAGGAGGAGGCATTCACCTCTGTGGTTTAGCAATCTTCTGTGGCCTGGGTTGAAGACTACTATTGGTCGAGGTCTGGTCTAAGTCCACCTTCACTTGCGGATGAGTGAGGTTGGAGACAGGGCAAACGCCGAGTGATTTGATAGGTTTAGATGGGGTAGATGTGGGTTTTGGTCCTAATGGGGTTGTTTGAGGTTTAGAAATGGGAGTCTAGTTTTTGTTGAGAGTCTTGGGAGATTCTGCCATGGGAGGATTAGCAGCATGAGATGAGAGGGCACGGGCATGTTGAAGAGCTGTGAGACGTTCCCACAATCCCTGATGCTCCACTTTCCTTGAAGGGAGAAGTTCGAGTTTCTCCACTAATCAAGAAAATGGCTGAGAAGGTGTTGGATGAGGCTTAGGTATTTGAGAGGATGTGGATGGTTGTGGGGTTGAGGATGAGACTGGTGTAGCGGTCTCAGACCCAAGGGATGATGGAGTCGTGACAGGTTCATCTGTGTTTGGAGACAGAGGAGAGACAGGTTATTCCCTAGGTGGAGAAGAAACCAGAGAATGAGGCTCCTCAAGAGGGTAAAGGGTAGGAATGATTGTACCCTCCACTTGCAGTTGAGGAGTAGGAAGGGTTGGGTCCTCCATGGGCAGCAAGAAGGAGGATGGTGAAATCGGTGGTGCTGGTAAGGTTGAGGCGTCCTCCAATATAAGAGAAGTTGACAGAGAACTAACCGGAGAGGGAGGTTCATCCACATGCGATGGACTAAGGGATGGACTGACTTCTTGAGTTTGTGAAAGAGTCTGGTCGGGGATGAAGGGCGAGACTGTATTGACTGTTCATATATTATGTTCATGAATGTTGTCAGTCATGGTCTGGACATTATTTTGGGTTGGCAGATGATTGGGGAATGGTTGCTTGAAGATGTCGATGCCCTGATTAGGTGGCGCATTGGGATTGTTGAGGACATGGTCACCCTTTTCCAACATGTCTTGGATGATGTTTTTAAGGGTCTTACAGTTGCCCGTGTCATGGCCTTTAACACGGTGGTAGTTACAGAAGTCATTTTCCCTATACCACGCAGGGATGGCGCGTGAGGGATCAAATTGTGGAGGTGGTCGGATTTAGGGGAGATTGAGGACCCCCTATTTGATGATTTTTTCCATCACAGATGCGTATGATTCTCCGAGTGGAGTATACTATCATTGTACGTATCTCTGTTGAAATTGGCGGGTGATGCTTTGGGATGTGGATGGCTCAGGATGGTTAGTTGAAGGGGAAGAGGAGGAAGATCTAATGACCACAGCATTTGCTGAAGCTTTAGATTTAGGATTAGATGAGGAAGGCTTAGAAGAGGGGTCATTGGTCTTGGAGTTGGGATTCTTGCTCTGCAACTTGACTTTATTCTCCTTGATAGCACGTAACTCAAGTTTGTGGGCCATCGTGAAGGCTTCGTCAAAAGTGCGGAAGGTCTGAACCCTTAAGGTGGAAGAAATATGTTTGGCGCAGGCTTGGGAGAAAAGTTTAATAAGTTTAGGTTGGGGTAAGGAAAAGGAGAGTTGATTGATAAGGCCCCTCCATCGAGCAACGAAATCAGCAATGGATTCATCCTCGAATTGGCGAATAGAATAGAGGTCTGTGATTGAGACCTTCTTGGTAATGTTGATAGAGAAATGATCAAGGAAGAGCTGGAACAGCTAAGTAAACGTGAAGAGGGAATGGCTGGCAAGGGAGCTATACCAGTCAAGTGCAGCACCTGAGAGAGACATAGGAAATGTGCGTAAAAGTAACTCATCGTCATGGGTGATAAGGTAACAGGCATGTCTGAATGCCCGTAAGTGCTGTTGTGGGTCTTCCTTGCTTTGAAAATGAGAAAACTTAGAAAGTTCCCACTGGCTGGGATATGGCCTGATCGGGACAGAAGGATGAATGGGCTCATTGAAAATTTGTTCATATGAGAGAGTATTGCGTGAGCCAGAAACGGAGGTCTCTAGGCTAGACATCTTGTCCATCAGCATTTCGATGATATCTACTGATGGATTGGTGGGTGGAGCGCCCCCTAGATTGTAAGGCACTTGAAAGAGGCTAGAAGAGGTATACGACATAGTCAGTTGTACCAGTAAGGGCGCAACGTACAAATGACTAGTCGTAGGGATAGAAGAGGAGACTAAGGATGGTTGGGTAGAAGGCATGGTTAGGCTCGATGTTGTCACGGGAGGTTGGTTAGTGGTAACATGGGCCAATGGATAGGTAGCCACCCTAGTGTTGATAGGAGCAAGGGTAGGTGGAATAGAGATGATTAGATTCTGAAAGGGGGTAGAAAGTGGTTGAGTGGGCTGAGGTTGATAGGGGGCTGAAACCTTGGTGGAAGTGGGCCCAAAGATGGAGGGAGAGGCCACACTTGGATGGTTGGTCAAAGGCTGGTCATTGGTCGAGGCAATAGCCTGGGCATCTAAAGGTTGAACTATGGATGCTGTTGATACAGTCGCAGTCTCGAGAAGAGAGGTCGGCATTTCGTAATTTGGATTGCCCAAGGAGTCTCACGTTCGGCTATTCGCGAGATAGTGCTGCAAGGCTTTGACGTTGAGGTCCAAGAATCATGCAAAATCTTGGTCCCCTTCTGGGACAATAGGAGTCTGGGTCGGGGATGGTCTAGTAGGAGTTCTTTTAGTCTTTGAGTAGAACTCCATTATAGGACTGGTTATGGATGGGGTAGACAGAAGTGGTTGACGCCTCGCGTGGTCAAGAAGAGCCTTGGTTTGACTACGAGTCAGAACCATTCAAGGCAAGAAATAACATCCTCACAAGCTCAAACAAGCAGATAAGAACAAAAAGATGAAGAACACAAGTAGATCCTAAAACCTAGGAGTAAATTATTAGGATTATAGTGGCTTATGCCTTAGAATGTGTGAGGAAGATTGGCTTTTGAGTCAGGTCCTAGAAGAAGTAGTCTATGGATGGTTTCAGGTTTGTTTAGGTGCTCAAGAAGTCTGTGTTAGGTTTCGTACTTGGCCTGGTGCTAAGGAGCAAGCTCCCCTCACTTCACGAGTCTAGTGATAAGCTGGGCCCGCTTAGCCAAAATATACTTCCCCTATAGATTAGACTCTACCAGAGAATAGAGTGGGCTTTCCCCTTGGTGATGAAATCCAAGTAGGATCGCCAGGACGGGTAAGGTATCTGTTGGGGGATGAAATCCCAGTCGGGCCTTGTCTCATGTAAGTTTGATGTTTGATTTAGTGTAAGTGGTTTGGTCGTGTAACATAAAGTGGACTAGATTAATTCAATATGCGGTTTGTTAATTACTAAGTGTGGACTAAGAAATGCAAACAAGCAAAAATTGAATGCAATACATTTTAAGCCCAAGTCGAAATGTTTGTTCGTATGAAGACGAATGGAGAAAGGGTCGAAGAGTATGATTTTTAGCTAGTCTAGAATGCAAGAAAAGAAAGAAAGATTCTCTTTATTCTTGCTTATGATGTCATTTGGAAGAGAAGAAAGAGGCGAAAAGGGAGGAACCTAGTGCACCTAAATGAAAAAAGAAGGAAAGGAACCCAAGGAAGGCCTTAAGGTCCCACCGGGTGTGCCAGAATGTTTCTATGCTAATTTCACTTTCTAAATTCAAAGAAGAAATAAGAAACTAAGGAATGGTCTAGGGTTAGAAGATACCCGATTGTAGTCGTGCGCACTGAAATCAGACGTCGGAAGGTACTCCTCTTTGGCTGTGGAGGAATGACACCTGCAAATAAAAAGAGACTGAAACACGAAAAAATGTTAGATAAAGAGATGGTGGGTTGTCAAGCAAAATCCTGATCCCAGAAGTACAAAAGACTTCCTAGAGGGATATCAACCCACTGGTTAAAATAGTATATTTGACAGAAACAAAAAAAGTGAAAGACAAAATGAAAGAAATAAAAGACAAAAAGTAAAATGCATACCTGATATGCTACAAATTACTCTGCACAGTCACCGGTGTCGGTCTCTGTGCCGGTGTCGATCAAGGAAGGGTGCCGATGTCAGTTAAAGTGCCGACGTCGGTAGGGGTAATGACCGGCGTCAGTTGGGGCAGCAGTCTTTGGATGGGGTCTGGTCGGGTCTGGACAGGGTTTTAGGATTGCAGAAGGGTCTGAAGTTTTGTTTGAGAGTTAGGGAGTCAGTTTAGGAGTCAGAAGGATTGTTTGGGTGTTTGTGCAGGGATCTGGGCAGAGTTACAGACTGTATATTCTGGAAGGGTGGACAGAGGTGATACGGGAAGAAGTAAGGTCGGGTCTGTGGTCTGAATCTAGATAGGGATTGTGATAGCAAATAAAAAATAATAACTAGAGAGTAAAACAAAAACACAGAGCAAACGCTTACCTGTTACACGCTGAAGATAGAATAAGAGACATGATTGATGTTGTCGATGTGTTGCAAAAGTTCGATGTAGCAGACCTCCAGTAAGATGACCGAAGCAGAATCCCTGTACCAGAGAGAGAGAGAAATACGAGAGATTGGATTGCAGATTGGTTGAATGCAAGAGTTGGCTTATTTTTCAAAAAGTTGAATGGTTTTGCTGATTGATCGAATGAATAGTGTGTTGATTGTTACGAAGGAAGGTTCGATAATCAATCGAGAAATGGATTGGCAACTGAATGATGAATAACGGATAATGGATAACGGATAACGGAACCTGTGTTCGGGTTGAGAACACAGTGTTAAGGAGAACCGACGCCAGCAGGATCGCCGACATCAGCCGAGAAGTGACCGACGTCGGTGACGTCGACTGGGTAGTGACCGTCGTCGGCAGATGCAGAATGGGGACAGAGGCTAATTTTAGCCTTCTGCTCATTTTTACATGCTGCCATGGTCAAGGCTCGTAAAAAAAATTGGTCGATAGGGGTTAAATAGGCATGGGAGAATAAAATGAGGGTTAAGGGGAGGACGACAAGGGTTAGACACAATTTCGGTGTCTACACACACTATCACCTAACCATTGACCCACTTTTATCTACAAATAACCAAAACATAAAAATGGTGTTTCTTGCCTTGATGCATCCTGCATCATACTCCCCAGGTGGGATAAAAATTATGCCTCCATATTTATTTCATGCCTTCCAATTTTTTATTTAAGGGTCCTCCATGTTCACATGATTTCTATGCTTCATTATTTTTTCCTTCTTGTTCATGAAATTCTTGCACTTTTTCCTCTTGCCTTTGTCTAGCTTCCTTGTCATTGCATCTTATACCTATATGAGGTGCTCCCACTATTGTACATATGTATTTGATTCCTTATAAACCTATGATAATTCGCCTTGAATAATTTTATACTCAGTTGCAATCAAATTTTATTCATTCTTCTTATTCATGCTTGTGTGATGGCTTACCTCATCTTTGCTTTCTCTTGTTTCTTGCTTGTCTAGTGGTTTTTACTTCTTAATCTTGCTTTATTATTTTTAACTAGGATCTAATGGCCTCTAATTCATCTCAATATCTATCATTTTTTCACCCATACTTTAATTTTATTCCTCTTCTTCAAACTTTTTGACATTTGGATGCCTTTTTTATCATCTTGCTCACTATGCAAGAATAATTCCTTGTTCTTTCCATTCTCATCATAATAAATTGATATTTGACCAATATTTGGCCTCCCATATGCATTTTTATGAAATGTAAACTCATATTGTGCTTATCCCATGAAATATATCACCTTTTTGACTTTTTCATACTCCATGTGCTTGCTTGCTTGTGTTTTTATTTGCTCAACTTTTTGTGCTTCCTTTTGCTGCTCCTTATCTATCTTTTGCTTGAATTATTCTTTCTATACCTAACCTATTTTCAGCCTCTTTGATGGACTGAACATGTCCTCTACCATCTTCAACTCCTCTTGAAACTTTAATTCATCCAAGTCTCCAAAATCCTAATCAAACCTTGGTCTACATTGTTCCTCATTGTCTTGGGCAGCTTGTCCTTTATCTTCTCCTTGGACTCACTCATTTTTGAGAGTCATATCAGCCTCATCATGCTGCATACCATTATTTTAAATCACTCTTTGAGTTGTTTTTTCCTCAATTTTCCATGCTACACTCTCATCCAACAATGCAATATTTTCCATGTAAAAAAGATCTTCCTTATTGGAGTCAAATTCAGGCATATCATCATAAAAAACATTGGAAAACATATTTATCAAACATTTATATTCATTTATTTATTCATTTCCTTGTTCACATGGCTGTACCTTCTCTTTTTTAACTTGATTTACTTGTTCTATCTCTTTTTCTTAATTTGTGAGCTTTCCATCATCTTCAATATTCATGCTTGCTTGGGAATCACTTGTCATGTGATCCTCTCATACTCTTTTCATGTTATTTATTACCCATTTTTACTTGTACCTTCTTGGGATGACACTTGTTTCTCTTTGCATCACTCTCATACTTCCTGCTTTTGTCATCTATCATGCCTTCTTGGTACACTTTTCCATTTGTCTTTTGTCTCCACACTTGTGCTTGTTTTTCACCTATGTCTTTGCCTTTCTTGACCTCTTGTTTGAGGTTTATCTCCTTCTTCTCCATATATATTTTTTTCAACCAATTAGACCATACATATCCATTACCTTGTTTTCTCCATGAGGTCTGTAATCTATCATTCTTTCTCTCAACCTATATATCATTCTTTTTCTCTTCGCTTATGCAATCAAAATCAACATTTAAACACTCAGTTACCTTCAATGCTAACTACTACAAGTTCATATCTTCTTCTATATCTTCATGGGTGATATCTATATCCTCTTGGTGCAATATCTATTTTATTTCAGCTTCTATGCATGGAAATGCATCATAGAACTCCTCTTTCTCATCAATTTCAGCATATAGTATACCTTCAATCTCCATCATCTTATATTATTAAATAAGTTCTTTTCCTTTGCCATCTTCTTAAAAATTTATGGGTGTCATTATTGACCCATTATTCATCAAATTTGAGGCCTCGTGTTTATCCTTTATCAACTTCTTATTCATACTTGTAAACACAAACTCAAAATCAATGTTAGCATACAAAATGACAGACTACATAGTCTCTTTAATTGTCTTTGACATAAACATCTTCCATATTATCTTATCTTCATCCTCATGTGTACTTCTTGGAAATTATATCTCTCTCTTATTCTATTTAATGAGAAATATTTTCACTACCTCTCTTTCTTGTTTCTCACTTGGTAATATCTCTCTTCTCATGCCTCTTTGGGTTGCCTTCTCTCTATTCTTCTCATTCTTCAAGACACTCTTCTTGTGCCTTCTTCTTCTCAAAAGTGATTCTATTGGCCACTTTACTCTTCTCCTCATATGATAACCTATCCATTGGATTTTTTTTCTCTTATGAGATTCATCATGATCTCTATTCTCTCTATATCTTG
Organism: Torreya grandis; assembly: GCA_037957365.1. NCBI lineage: Eukaryota > Viridiplantae > Streptophyta > Pinopsida > Cupressales > Taxaceae > Torreya > Torreya grandis. The sequence goes on along the minus strand of JARHVA010000545.1, from coordinate 4,796,667 downwards.
CCCCAAATCTTTTCTTATGTCCTCTATTTCCTTTTTTATATCCATCTCCTCCATTTTCTTATTTTCTTAGCCTATTTAGACCTTCCTCTTAGAAATTATATAAATATTACCTCTTAGACCTTTTTTGGGTATTCCCTCTTCTTTGATTCCTCACTTGGGATCTCTTTTTAACCTTAATGAATCTCTTTTTGAGTCTTCTTTCCTCTCTTTTCTTTCTTGGAGCTTTAATGATCTCTTTTCGTCTCTCTTTCCTAGTCTTTCCTTGACTAGTTTCTTGTCCTTATCAAAGGATTTTGGGGATTTTATCACTTCAATTTATCACTCTTATATTCCTCTATGCTGACCTTAATGGATCAGACCTGAAATCTCCTCTTCTCCCTCAATACCCTACAAGGTTACTTCTCATATACATCTCATAGTATGCTACCTTTATCTCAAATCAACAATTTGTAAAGAAATTAAAACACATTTTTTTAAAATCACACCTTGCCTTGATTTGATACCAAATGATGTAGATATTTTTGGAGAAGTATTCAAATCATCATCATTCTAATTCTCTATCCAAACTAGTCACAATCCCTTGCTATGGTGTATCTTGAACCTTCTGTACTCAATCTTGTTTCACATACTTACCCTTGGATTCATTGTCTCTTTGTTTATTTTATTCTTATTATAATCATAGTGTAATTTTATTTATGTATTTATAATTATTGAGATGTCATCTACAATCATTCTTACCTCATTCAACAATTGCCTTCAAAGTTCTTCCTTATGGCTACACTCATACACTAGTTCCTCAAACTAGCATACCTCTTACATCTTAAAACCAAATATGGGGTTAGATATTAGAGACTCAATATTATTTTTTTGATGATATTTATTGAACTTAAAACATCCCTCTCATATTAATATAACCTCTGGTTCCCTCTTCAATTATATTTTCCATCCTACTCTAACTAGGCTTGTAGCCCTATTTTCTCTATTTCTTCCTTATTTTACCCAATACATGGACTCTATTTCAAATTTTAGTACATATGATAATAAAATATATGCTCATTTGTGTTTCCACAAATTTTAATTAATAGGTTCCACCTTTAGATCCTTTTTCTAGCCTCCATTCCTCATAATTAGCCTTGAATTAGGCCTAGATTAGCTCCATTTACACTTATAAATATCCATAAAAATTTATACCAATTAACTCAAAAAACAATTTAATATTATTAATTATTATTAGATTAAAATAATAATAATAATTTTTGTGTTTTTTAAATAATAGAATCTCTTAGAATCTTCAAAACCCTAATCTAGGGTTTGTTTAGGCCTATATAGTCCCATGGCCATATAAACTTCATTATAAGGAGATACATACTACTTAAAGAGTTATTATTTATTTAAAATGGTATTTTTTCACCTCCTTCATATAATCCTTGTTACACCCTTTACATGCTTGAAATCATGAAAACTCAGTCAATTGTGTTCTAATGTTGACTGTGCACAATAGGGTTTAAGCCTCAATAAACTTCCATGACTTTTTAAAATACCTTAGAGAATTTATTAATTTTTTTAAAATTATATAAATCCATATGAATCATTATAATAAATATAAAATACCTTTCATCAATAAATGTTCTCACTTACCATATTGACTGTGTATATCAACTTAACCT
>JARHVA010000545.1:4775000-4790000 GCA_037957365.1 Torreya grandis | reverse complement strand
CCACTCTTAGAGGTTGATATGACTAAGACTTAACATCATAGATTTAACAACACATATTGTGACTATCACAAATTCATTGGACATTCTAAAAATAAGTGTTGTAGGCTAAGGTATAAAATATAATATCTCATTGATGATAATACTATTGACCTAAGCATGCCCACATAAGAGCCTAGACTACATCAAAATGATAATGAAAAATTGAAAATATTGAATAATCTATTTACAAATCATGAAATAATAGAAACTAAGGGAAATTCAGACATGCATCATGCTTAAAATTTGCATCTTCCTCCTTAGACATATGGGCATCCAATAGATGGTATTATTGGTCCATATACAAGCACATCAGTACCACTTCTTATGATCACATTTAATGTCAAAGATATTGTGTTTGATGATTAAGATATAAATGCACTCTTCATTAAAGCTTATATCAATAAATAAATAACTCTTACATAGTGTCGTGATCGATAATTGGTCAAGTGAAAATGAATGTACAATGACATTTATTTTCACCATTGAGTACACAAAGTAGGATTTACAAGATACATCAAATATACTTAAATATTTTGATGGAAATACATAGAATACTCCTGGGCATATAGTGTTACCTCCTCAAGTTCATTTAGCAACAAAGGATACTCCATTATTATTCTTAGCAAGCACTTGGGTCTTTGATTTTTTATTAGGATGCCCTTGGATACAGAAGCTCCACACAATGCCATCAATAGTATTTAAATGTATCAAATATATAAATTGTAATCAAGTGGTTAAATTTTAAATAATTTAATAATAATACCCTCTATAGTAGTGGTAAATCATCTTCCTGCCCCATAACCACCACTATTCATTAAAATACCTATTCAAGAGCATAGTTTAGAGTTAGGTTTTTCACCTATTCAAGAGGATAGTATAGAGACAATTATTGTACATATTTAGGATATTTATATACAATTAGTTCAAATGAGAGTGGTAAATCCTCGTAGATATCAAGCTTCACATGAAAAAGTTAATTATAATTCAAAGATATATTCATCTTCTACAGTGCATCTTAAATTAGTACTATCAATAGTCTGACATTTTGCACAAAAAACACAAGTGAGACTTCCTACTATAAAATTACTCAAACAAGTCCTATGCCCTCTAGATTTACACATCTTGTAAGGGTTTCCATGAGTAATGATCAAGATAGTTACATTAGAGGAAAAAATTCCTATCTAGATTCAAATTAATCTATGTGTAACACTTTTCATTCGTGGAAAGTCACCCTCTAACTCTATGAAATAAGTACACACTATGGTCCTCCCATTGATGGGATCATTGGCTAGTTTCTCTATACACACATCAAAATTTAATATATATATTTGAAAAATATTCAAATATTCAAATAATTCATAAAATATTAAAATTCAAAAAAATAAAAAAATTATGGCTTGAAGCATGACATGAGATGCTAGTTTAATTCTTTGCATATTTATTTTATCACATATTTTGGTGGATAATATATTCTTTTCCATACACACATGCATTTCATAAGGTATATGAGTGTGATATAGGACATAAATATCATATATGGTTTTTTAGATGTTGGATTCCCTTCTATCCAATGACCATGCCTATGTTGGGGGCATCTTATTTTATAGTTTAAATTATCATAGGCTATATTTATCCATGACCTTTCCACCATGTCGAGTTGCATATCTTAAAAGCATCTTTTTATTTACTCATATCTTACATTATGCTACATGTATATGATACTTTGTTATGATATGACATTGATACATATGGATTGGTTCTACACTCTATTAATGTTGTTATTTTGTTTCATGATAGGCTAGACATTGCTTTATTATTGTGTGTGGCTACTTGACCTTGTGTGTGTGACATCTGTGTGGCCCTTATTTGTAACATTATTAATATCCTTTGCATGTAGACTTTGGCCTTATTTGTTGAGACATGTTATGTATATTTTATGAGGCCTTTGGCCTTATGTTTGATATTTTATGACATTGCATAACATTGTGTCTTATGATTTTTATGCTTGGTGAGCTTGATTAATGGTGACATGATTTATATCATGCAATTTAAATACATAATTTTATTCAAATATGGTTAATTTACTACATGCCTCATTACTAAATATATCTATACATTTCACTTGTATGCCTTGCATTAATCTGTTGCATACATGCTTCAATGACAATTACATTACTATGATAACATACTCTCTTCATGTTGACATGATTATACATGATTCTATCTTTATCATGTGATACAATTAATTATTATTTTGAGATGAGCTACTTGAAAGCTACATCTCTCATCTCAAAAAGGGGGCATTATAGTGAGCTTGTCTTAGAGATTCAAGGTTCCATGAGAAGAAAAATTATATTATGTGATATAATATAGAGTTAAAAGATTCAAAAATCAAATTCTATGACAAAATAAAGGGTTCAAATATTTAAAAAAATAGATTTTATGATAGGGTATAGGTTTCAAATATTCAAATTAATTCACAAATCAGACCAATGACATATATTGGCATAAAGATATAGAATATGGGAGTATCTAACATGCATATGTACACATTTTATAAATAATTGAGTACATATTCATACACACTTGAATTCATATTCATGAACATATTTAAAACATTTACATGAGCATAAATTATAGGTTTCACATATAGTTGCAATTGAGCATATAGATGTATGTAATTTTATATCATTTGGCATAGATTTATAGGGCATGATACTTGTTCATACACATGTATACATTTTTAAAAGTTAAGAGGCATGATATTAGTTCATGCACATTTACACTATAATATAGTTTACATATTCAAAGGTAGATTATTGTTATTTTCACTTCAAATCTATTAGCACAATGGTCATGATAGGGGCATGAATATTCTTCATTGTCTTTTGATCATGAAAGTAAAATTTATATTCATCTACAATAGTGTGATTCATTATGTTATGGGTAATGTGTGTTCAAGTTTAGTGACACTCAACAACCTTGAACTTACTTATATTGAACCCATTATGTGTTTACACCTTTCTATTGTAGGTAATGTACATTCATGTCTAGTGACACTCAATAACCTTGGCATCACTTATAAAAAACCCATCATGGTTCCAACTCATTTTAGATTAGTACATTGAGTAATTTTCCCCACTCATGAGAGTTAAAGTATGCATCTTTCCAACTCAAGGGATCGATTAGTTATTCAAAAATTAGGATTTGATCACTCTTAATATGTTAAGGGTTCAACATGAAAAACCATATTTCCAATTTATTTGAAAAGAGGGACATGTTTATCCAATGATTTTAACAATTAAAAGGAAACATGGTTTCATATCTTTACAAATGTACTCCTTCCTTTCTTTATTTCCAAAATTTTAAATTTTATAGTTTTATATTTTGTTGTAGGGTTTTTTTAAAATGATTGCAATACAAAATTAGAGTTTCATATGAAAATAAAGAGTGTCTTCTACACAATCATTTTTTTATTTCTCCCTTATTATATCAATTTTATTTAGAATCTCGGGGCAATGTAAATACCTAAGTCTAGTAATAAGTACTTGACATTATTAATTTCAAACATGTATTAAGTCACTTGAATTACATCAAAATACATGACTCTTATTCATCATTCCTCTATCCATTTATCTATATGTAGGCCTGACTCCTTAGTTTGTCATAACTACTACATAATTTCCAATTCAATGCTCAAACTTCTATAAATCACTCTCAAATTGCTTCCCATCTTAGGACAATTATCCCTAATTTTCTAGGATAAGTCTACGCTAAGAAAAATGGTTCACTATCACGAACCTCTCTACCTAGATCGAACTTTTCCCCCAACCATTTTATGGCTAGGTTTCAAATTTAAAAATATTCATTGCGGTCATCCTTCACATTTTGCAACTTGACTAAAGGAAATTATTCAAAAAGTTTACTATATAAGTAAATAAAAACCTTACTTCAAAGGGACTTGAGTCCTAGCGTTTCACTAACTATTAAACACTTATACAATATTGTACATTGAAAAAAATTGCCCTATTATTCTAAATTCAAGATCATTCACTATCTTTTGATCACTTATATACTACATGTAATGGACATAATGCACACACATTATGTCCATAATGTGTATGTTTTTATTCAAATATAGGCTCGAATTATCAATCCATAATGTGTACACATTATACAACATACACATTTATAATGCTATTAAAAAATATAAAATCAAGAACCAAAAACATGAATCCATTTATTTTTCACTCTGCTCTCCTTATCTCTACCCTCATGCAATTGCGGTTTACTTATGGATAGCCCAAAATGTTTCCATATCTTCATTGGAAATCCAAAAATATTTCCAAATCTATGATGTTTTTGTGGAGAGGAGGAGAGTGATAAAAACTAAACTTAATAACCTTAATTTTGGAAATTTTTAATATTTGCATTGTTTAATTAGTAAATTATATGTTTTAAATATCCTCCTCTAGTGTAAGAGGTGAGCATACTAACCTTCCTCCTAACACTCTACATAACATTCTTAACCCTCATCCTAACCCTTCACCTAAACCTCATATCCATCATACAGTTCCAAAAGATCTCCTAGGTAGTCAGGAGGATCTAGATTCACATATATTTGAATGAGGGACCCCACCTTCACCAACACCCACTACACCTATTTGACCAATACCCTAGAATTTATATTATGTCAAGTTGACTCAATAATAATCAAATTGACAGATGGACATAGTATAGTGATACATGTAGGGATTACTATGTTGACAAATTATTAGCACATGAGGTAAAGAATAAATAAATAACAAAATATACAATTTGTGGCTTATTCATTGACCCAACCACCAATGCACCATTTTCACTAACTATTAAATTTTTCCCAATCCATTAATGACAACACAATTTGATTGAAGACAATTTTTGGGACTGATGGTGGATGGTGTTTGATTACTCACCATGTAAAAACCATGAGATCCCATTATATTTTTTTGACAAAAATCTATTGTGAGTTTATCCTCAACTAGATTCTAAATTAGTTTTACTATGGTGAGTTTTAGAGCTAAGGGAAAGGCTCTGTGCAAGATTGATCAGGTGCACATCATGCACCTATTCAACTTACAAGTATCCCTAACCAAAAGCCACTTCATCTCAATATTTCCTTTACAATTAAGGAGGTCATGGATATTTACATTCTACATGTTCTTAGTGTGCTTATTGATTCACTCATTTAACATACAAGTAGGCTTTTGGAGACTAATGTTGGAGATACTCCACCTAGTGTGCATACCCAACCCCACCCTTATAGATATTATGGTACTATATGCACTAGACATTCGAATGATGATGGTGGTATTTTAGAGGGATTGGAAGATATACTCTTGAACGATGAGTTTCTAGCACAAATTTTTGGTGTGTAGACATCAACCTCTACATGCATGGAGATATATTTCATATAAATTTCATGTTAAATTTAAGTTATATTTGCAAATTTAAAAGCTAAAAATTAATTTATACATAAATTGAATAATATATATGTCATTTTTGTTTTCCAAGAGGATATAATGCCTTCATCATCATGGTCCATAGCTGCATTATTTGATCTTATTCATCCTATGTTTTCATTTATGGATCCATTTAGTGGGTCATCCACTATTGCATCTATCCATGTTAGTACAACACCATTTATGTATATATAGGTAAAATTTTGAGTTAATATTATACTTTATGTATATTTACTCTATGTATATTTGTATTATACTTAAGTTAAATTTATCTATCAAGGATCTCAAAATACAAGTACATATTATTAAATAAACTCTTAGTTTAAAAAAGGAATAAATTTTTCCATATATCTTCAATCATAATTAGAAAACTAAGAAACATTGTTTATTCAGTTGATGACTAGAGTAGACACTACTCCATCACCATGATCTAGGATAGACATAGCTATTGTTGCTACAAGCCCATCTGCATAGGCACTTGTAGAGGTACATATTAACTTGTAATTATGAATCCTAAAAATAGATTTATTTTAATAATTTTACTACATACTTGGCCAAATATAATTTATGTGAATGTATTGTGTATGCAAGGTTGTCAAATGATATCTGGCAGTCCAATTTAGATGATTACTATAGAAACTCATCATCTTTCTTCCTCATTTCACATGCCTATTCATGCATACAATTCATGCATATAAACATATCACTGACCAAGTTGAGTATCAAAATAAGATTGACTAGGACCATGAGCTTGAAGTAAGTGCATGTTTAAATGATTTTTTTATTTTAGTTTAAAATTAATTTGTTAACTTGGTTTCATGTATAGTATGTTAATTTTCTAATAATATTTTTATTTGAATAGGTTCAGCTACAAGCGAGCTATCAGTGTAAGACTTTTAGTCAGACCTTAGATCAATCCAAATTATTCGACAGATCTCCATCTACAAACATGACATCCCAGGGAGAGTCTTATTCAAGGAAGGTAAAGATAGGGAGGCTATTTGATGATTAGGATGTCTTAGATGATGTATTTTTTTATATGCCTATATGGAAATGTAAACATTTTTTGCATTGTATGGGTATATGATATTCACTTAGCATTAGATATTATTTTGTTACATGAGGTAATTTTTTCAATGACTATATGTAAATGTATGTATTATTGATATTGTATGCCTATGTGGCATTCACGTAACATTCTATTATGTTCGTATTTTGTATACCTTTATGGTTTTCATTATTAGAGGAAAACTACATAGATCTTGCACTACACCATATAATGGATTATGGTTTTATATGAGGCATTAGTGTAAAGTTAAATATTAAAACAAATTTATGATAAATGAGGTTTTTTATTTTTACTTCCATTATCAATAATGAAATGTAATTTTTGACCATTGGTCCACATTTGAGAATGGAACATTATTTATACTTTGAATTCATGTTATAGGATGTCAAGATGTTTGTGGTGTCAAACATAACACTATGTTTAGACTCTATGATAATATTACTTTATCTACTTTCAAATTACTTATACCCATCTATTCAAGTTATGTAAGTATGTATTTTTTAGCCCAAAAATTTTCATTGGAGTGACTTATAAATTTATGATTTGACAACCAATTTTTAGTATTGGATTACTCATTTTGGTCATTTCACATGTTTTCATTTTAGTATTGGAGTATAATTCCATTAGGTCTTTGCTATTAAACTTATGCCTTGCAACTTTCTTCAATAACTCATAGTCCCCTTTATAGATCTTAAACTCAACTCAAATTTTTAAGGCCGTATCCTATATTTATAATGTTTTCCTACTCAATATACAACTTGAACCTTCATGTTCTATCACTCTTTTAGTAACAACTCATAATTATGTCTTTTGGGCTTTACAGATAAACTGCAGAATGATGTATTGGCTATAACATGAGGTAAAGAGGTTAATAGTTCTTAAAAACCCAATGAAAAATTAACACAAATATTATCTTCACTTAATAGGATTTTATCATTTCTAAGAATGTTTTCAAGGAAATAATACATGTGAGGGGAACTTTTAAAGTCTCTAATAAGTAAATTGTCTTATTTTATATACTCTTAGTTTATTTGAACATTCTGATAAGAGGATAATTATTACATAGTTATATAATTATGAAAATAAACAAGAATGTGATAGAGTAAAAGGAAATTTTATATCCAATAATACAAGTGAAATCTACCTACAAATATCTTTAGATTACATGTTATTCTCAACTTTCCTATTTTCAGGTTTGTAATTACAGGACTGTGTGACAACCAAGTGAAGAAATTATAATTTTGTCATCATTTGAGTCTTTAAAAAGATAAATGATTATTGGATAAGGTGTATAGGATCAGTAAATACCTAAATCAATCATTATTTTTTCTTTAAATTGCATTTAAATCCTTTAATGTAAAATTTTTAGCTTTCATCTAGTGTGTTGGTCTACCTAGGTTTTTGGGAGAAAAAACTTCATAACTCCAAAAACATTACTTGAAATTTATTTAAAATTGGTGAGTAGTTATGTTTTTGTGTTTTAAATATTATATAAGTGATATTAAGTATTAATAATCTCTAATGGATAATATATAGAGGACTGAGTTTTTGTAGGTCTAAAGAATTACGCCTAAATAGCGCTTTGGATTACTAAAAGTCTAATTATGTGATAAATAATACTAGAAAGGACTTGAAAATTTGTAGTATGATGTTTCATGATACATGTAAGGTATTTAATTGGATTTAATGATTTTTAATCTCCATATGAGAGATAAATAATTAGAACATAGTCAATAGGTTTAGACAAACATAAAAACAAAAAAGGTTTAGAAATTAATCTTTGTAATTTGAAGCTAAATAAGAGTCAAAATTGATTTATTTGATTATTTAAAATTAATTTATCACCATAAAATATTTAATTTTGATTCATGAAATTTTCACTTGCATTATGGCTAATAGATCAATTTTCCAAGATTAAGAACAAAGAGTAATAAAAAGGCAAAATTTGACAAAAGAGATGGTTGATGCAAAAGAAGGAAGTTTAATAGGTAGAGTAAAAATTAAGGGGGAGATAACTTGAGGATAAATCTTAGATAATTAATGTTGGTTACATACTGGACAAGATAAGCATCTTGTTGATATACTATATTTGAATCTAAAAGGACATAGGTGTGTTTATTGCAAGAGAAACTAAGAAAGAACTTGGATCAAAAGGTAAAGAAACTTGAAATTAGAGGGAATGTAGGTTAGGAATGATATCATTGGTCTTGAAAGGACCAATCAAAGAATATAATCTATTTGAAAAGGTAAATTAAATTGTAGACAATTAATAAGACAATATAAGAAAGGTTCTTCATTTAAACAAGTAGTCATGCGTAAAAGAGAAGATGCAAACTTATAGTTGCATCTAGATCTAATGGAAATCCTTGAATAATCCTAATTTTTTAAAAATTGGACACAAATATAGTATTCAATAAGAAATTGAACAAACATAGAGTGTGTAATTATGGGTAAATGGGCTATTTGTAAGTGGATTAAGGACATTTGCATCACATTCCCTATTCAACATGTAAAATGATAAAAATAAACACCTTCACGTACAAATACAAGCCATATATGATTTTAAAAATATAATTATTTAATATATCCATAAAATACATGTGTTTCCATGACCATGATGTTCAAATCCACCAGGAAGCATATTTCCACTAGTGTTCAAGAGCATGAAAACACTAATAGGATGAATTGTCAAAGTTGAAGCTGTAGTTGAAGAACTCCATTTATGTTGCTTCTTGGATAAAAAATATAAATACATACATGTCTAGATGGGAATAAATTTGTAATACCAATTTTTTTTCCTCACATCATGCTTGGTAGATGAACCCACCACCTATTTTGGGATCAAGAACACCCTTTCCAACATAGGAAAAATGTAAATTTTTAGCCTAACATCAAACATGCATAAAATGAAAATTGTAAGTCATATGGAAAAATAAAAAGATCATAATTGTGCATGTTAAGTCCCTCTAATTTCACCCTATATCAATTCTATATAAACTTTGAGATTAATTCATGGCACAAGTTGCAGTAACAAGTCCTAAAATGCAACTTTTTGGCAATGAAGAAATAACTTCTTAAGCTCCAATTACAATTTCATCCTCTAAGACCCCAAGATTCAAATAAATCACTCCATGCACATATATATAGGAAAATTACATGTGATCCAACAACCATGATGTCCAAGTCCACATAGAAGTGTATTTTCACTACTATTCAAGAGCACGGAAACGTTGGCAACAAATGTTGTCAAAGTTGAAGCTATAATTGGAGAACTCCATTTCGGTGATTCTTAGCTAAAAAATGGCACTACCAACATGTATGTAGGGGTGGATAAAATATAATAACATTTTATTTTACCCCCATAATTCTCAATCGACAAACCCACCACACATTTTGGGCTCAAAAATGCCCTTCCCAACACAAAAAAAATACTAAATTTTAGCCTAACTTCAGACATACATAAAAAAGGAAACTATAAGTCATATGGATGAACCATAATATCCATCATATTCATTTTAAATCCCTATAATTACAAATACATCAAGTATTAAACTTCACTAATAATTTTTGGTATAAGTTGTAGTAACAGGGCCTAAAATATAACTTTTTGGTAGTGAAAAGACAACTTCTTGAGCTCCAACTCGCATTTATACTTCTGAGACCCTTAATGGAAATCCATAGATATAAAAACATATAAATAGTAATTTTACATTTGATCCAACCACTATTATGTCCAAGACCATCTAGAAGCACATTTTCACTACTGTTTAGGAGCACAAAAACATTGACAATAAATGTTGTCAAAGTATAATCTATAGTTGGAGAACTCCATTACTGGTGCTTCTTGGATATAAACAGATCCTTAAAACACATTTAAATAGGTACATAACATATTATTCCAATTTATTTTCATCCCATCATGCCTGGTTGATAAAGCCACCACCCATTTTGGGCTCAAGAACACCCTTCCCAACACAAGAAAAAAGTCGATTTTTAGTCTAAATTTAGACATGCATAAAATAGAAATTGTAATTCATATGGATGAACCTTAAGGTCCTTAAAATAAATTTTAAATAACTATTATTTCACATTAGATCAATTTGGTATAAACTTAGAGATAAATTCATGGCACAATCTACAATAACATGTCCTAAAATACAAATTTTTTGTAGTAAAGAGACAACTTTTTGAGCTCCAACTGTGTTTTTTGAATCGAGATCCCCCAATACAAATCCATCACTCTGATCACATATAGATATTAAAATTACATTTTATCCAATGACCATGATGTCCAAGTCCACATGGAATCACATTTTTGCAACTATTAAGGAGCATGAAAGCACTAACAATAGATGTTGTAAAAATTGAAGTTGCAATTGGAGAAACCCATTTTTCGTGATTATTGGTTGAAAATTGAAACTAAAAACACATATAGATGAGAGAAAAACATCAAGTAATAGTTTTTTTTCCTCCCATCATGATTGGTTGATAAACCCACCACCTATTTCAGGCTTAAAATACCCTTCTTAACATAAGAAAAATGCATATTTTTAGTCTAACTTCATACATGCATAAAATAGAAATTGTAAATTGTATGGATGAATTGTAAGATCCCTCCTATGCATATGAAATACCTATAGTTTCACCCTATATAAATTTGGTGTAAATTTTGAGAGTAATCTATGGCACAAGTTTTAGTAAGAGGTCCTAAAATGCAATTTTCTGGCAGTGAACAAACAATTTTTTGAGCTCCAACTAGTATTTCTATCTCCAAGACCCCCAAGTGAAAATCCATCACTCCAAACACACATATATATAGGTAAATTACATGTTACATAATGAACATGACATTAAGGTCCTCTTGGAATCACATTTTCACTAATGTTTAGAAGCATAGAAATACTAATAATAAATGTTATCAAAGTTGAAGTTATATTTGTAGAGATTTATTTCTAGTGATTTTTGGCTAAAACCTGGCATTTAAAATGCATCCAAAGGGGTGAATAATATATAGGACCATGTTCCTATCTTCCCATCATGCCATATTGACAAACCCACCTCCTATTTTGGGCTCAAAAATGCCCTTTCCAACACAAGGAAAAAGTAAATTTTTATCCTAACTTCAAACATGCATAACATAAAAATTTTAAGTCATATAAATGAACTGTAAGATCCCTCCTATGCATTTTAAATCCCTATAATTCACCCTAGATAAAATTGGTAGAAACTTCAAGAGCAATATGTGGCACAAGTTGTAGTAACAAGCCTTAAAATGCAACTTTTTGGCAATGAAGAGACAACTTTTTGAGATCTATTTGACATTTCTTCCTCCAGGACCCCTAGGTAAAAATACATCACTTTGAGCATGTCGAAATATGAAAATTACATGTTATTTAATGACCATGAAATCCATGTCCACTCTAAAGTGTTTTTTCACTACTGTTTAGGAGCACAAAACACCATATACTTTTAGTAAGCTTCTCTTAGCTTCAAGAAAATGAAGTTTTTTACTAACAGTGCCAACCATGTGAAGGTGGAAGCTTATTTGGCACCACTAACCTACAAAAAATTAATATTAATTAATTAAAAATAAAATTTATGAATGTACTAAAAAATCCAAAAATATTTGGTAGAATTGATAACATCTACATTTTACAAGTCAACATACATTTACATTTCAGTCCAAGGAACCACTAGGATCTATTCTAATCTTGATAGTATCAAGAATAGCTTCATGGTGTGATTCATGAAATTTCCAAATATTCCTATTTAATGGACTCCCATGATATTTTTTCAATTTAATATTCATTTTAATAAATAAATTTGAATAGTGAAGTATATTCCTATGCATTTCAAAGTCTTCAAATAAACATACATTTGAATTTTTGATAGGATATCATTGAATCCAAGTTCCAGTGACTACCAAAGACCTAATGGGATAGTCAATGTTTTTTCTATATATGATCAGGGAAGTCAATTTTTTATTTCCATCTACATACCAAAATAATTAGTAATTTATTCCTCCTTCATTGTCCTTGTCTATAATAACTATAAAAACATGCCCGATATCACATTAAAAAACAATTTTTTTTATGACACTATCAAGATAGATAATGAGAATAAATAGTACATAATGATTAATATTTTACCTAGATATACTAGATCAGATACATGGTCAAATTATTTTGATGATGTCGTATTTGTAAGTTGTAATGCTCATAGAACTTAATATTTGTTGATCGGAATTAGAGGCCTGCAACTCCAGTCATCCACCTACTCTTATCATTCACACTCATTCCAAATAGATTCCATGCATGTAGAGCAAAAATATGCCAAATGTCTTAGATGAGTAGTCCAAGAGCCTGCATTTGAGCTATGAAATGAGTGGAGCTCAATTGAACCCATTAAAGTCATACAATCCTTATAATTTATCAAGGGTTTTTCCTCTATTAACCAAAAATGTCTATGAATAGTAGAATTTTCTTGAGCACCATGGCACATGTTCTCATTACACCATTCAACAATGGTTTTTAAATCAGTCAAATTATCATCCTCTTCAAATTTCAACTCCTCCTTTGCAATGACTCTTTTTACACATGCTCCAACACTGTCATACTCTCATTTTCCATGGCCATCCTTAGTGAAACTCCAAATGTGTTTTATGCCAGTGGTAATGTGCATCCTGCTCAACCAATAAAAATCATGTGCATTCTTAAATTATTATGTGTAATTGTATAACCAAACGTAATGTTCCTCTAAGTCAATTGTCCATAGAACTTCTCAAAACAATTTTGCATTACTTGGTACAATGCAATCAGTCATCACTATTATAGACATGATACTCCCTTAATATTTTTTGATCTTGATCTGTACTATTAGGTGCATGCATTAATGTTATATGTAAAAATATGCTAACTTATTATGATTTATAATACTACAATTGAAATTCTATTTTATGGTTTGAATGTGTAATTTTAAGAAAAGTTGACTATTGAAATAATCAAATCAAGTGGGAATGTGTCCTTGCTTAGATTTAAATGTTCATCCAACCATCTAACCCTATGTATGTGTATTGAATAATTATAAATAATTTTATCCCTAAATTTGATTATAAATTTTGAAGCAAGTATCTATTTTTGTAACCAGCTCACAACTTTTAGATATTTTCCATTTTTTAATTGATATGTCACATATTTTTATTTGCTCAAAGTAACTAATTCATGTCCAATTTCACTTGTATTTTCCTCATGGATACAATTTTTTAATTTTAGCAATCCACCATAAATGCTTCAATTTCCATCCAAAAATATTTTCTTATAAAGGAACTGTCTATTTAGTCATTCATAAAAAAATTGGAACAAATTTTCTAGCTAATTTTGGTGGAACTTCTATGTCACACTCTTGAAAAATGTTTTTAGTATGCAAAGTACAAAAAATATGGAAAAAAGTATCATAGTGCATTGAAAATTAAACATGTTTCCTACAAAAATTGATGGTACGTGTGTGATTTATTTTTATATAAAAATGTTTGTCTATTTCAAAAAACCTTTTACTAATATAAAATTGTGGATGTTTTTCAAAAAACTTAGAGTAAAATTATGTTTGATTCATATCTAAGAAATTTTTTATATGCGATTCACGGTTATGAAAACCAACTCTTCTTTTCACTACATCTCTTGCATTAGACAAAACTTTTGTATTGTCTTTCAAAAATTATGCAAGTAAATCTTTGAAACCATCGGCTATAGCCTTGTCCTTTCATGGAAGTCTACTAGAGAATGCTTAGAGCTCATTAATATTAGGTTCATAAAGTCTTTCACATCTTCCAATTGATTTCATTAATGTATTTCTATTTATATCAAGTGTTTATCTTATTTTTGAAAGCAATCATTTTACCCTGTTTGACCACTTACTGTAGCATTATAATATTTATTGTGTGATTTCGGGCCTATAATATGTTATGCATCAAGTATATTTTCAATAATTTCATTATTTTCATCATCCATGTTATATGTTCTTATTCTTAATGTGTACATTGTATATCTCATATTAATCAGTTTCCTCAACAAAACAAATAATTGACATCATTGACTATCATAATCCAATTTATGAAAGAAACTTTCCCAAATTTCTTGAGCCAATATTATTGAATGGTGGTCAGACATTTTATTATGCATTGGTTTCAAAATATTTTCATTGACTTCAATTTAAGTACTTTTTTTTCTACGCACAATTCTTGGAGGTGTTGTCAATGGTGGAATTTGTTGAGAGGGTGTTTCAAATTCATTATTACTTTTATTTTTTAGTGGTGGGATGGCATTTTGTTCATTGTTTATTTCTTCATTATATGTTTCCATAAAATTTTATCCATTGTTAATTTCATCACCATTT
>JARHVA010000545.1:4470000-4770000 GCA_037957365.1 Torreya grandis | reverse complement strand
GTTAAAATTTCTAAAATTTTAGGAAAATCATGTCCATGAGTAGACCCCTTTTTATCCCCCAAATTTATGAACTTACCCTCAAAGACAAATTTATAGTTGTATACATATAGTTAAGGAGCACATTACACAATCATTCTAGGTGGGAGAACTATGTGTGTTTTGATTCCCTCCTTGGAGTATTTGGATACATAGGCAACAAACATCAAAGAAGGTGATTTTGGTCGACTCAACCCATTACAATTCCCTTATATTTTTATAGGTTTCTATATCTAACAAGTAACCCTAGGGTTTCAAAGGTAAAGAAGAGGAAAAAAATATTTTCTTACATTATCTATAGAAGGAAAATATCTCATCCCTCTTACTAGACACAAGTGCAAGTGACAAAACAACCATAGATTCATCACAATCAAAGCAGACAAGTCCATAGTCAATGAACAAAATTGGACTACACTGATGTCCAAGGGAAAAGAATCTATCTATAAATATTCACATATGTTGCCTTTGTATCTAAGGTATCATAGTCTTATCTTTTTTTTATTTCCATTGTCATGCATTAGCTATAGTCAACCATAAACTATAAAAGATAAGTATCTCATTTATTGGTTGTACTTAATATTTTTAGTATATGCCACTTATCAATTTTAATTTCAGTGAATTCTACTTTATATTTGGATTTGTGCTTACATGTCACATATTATAATATGAATTTATATATATCAAGTTTTATACCTATTAACATAATTAAATAAAAAATAGGGTAAAATAAGGTGGTTCATCTCCATATTTATTTAGATCACTAGGGTAATGATCATTGCATTGTTTCTTATGTGCCTCCCTCTTTTCCACTAAGGGATATAACTCCTAGGGGGTAGGAGGCAGGGAGGGTGTGGGAAAATTTCAAATTTTCTCTTAAAATTAGATTGATTGGTCTTTGTCTTTAAGGCATTCACCTCCTTATATGCAACATGGTGTTTGGGCTCCTTCTTCCATCATGATAAGATCCCATTCTTAGGCCTAGTCATCTCTTCTTGTAAGACTTCACCAAATGACATGCAATAAGAGTGATGCAAACACACATCACACTTGTTACTTTGATTCCAAATTTATGTGGCCTCAACTCTCAAGCTTCAACAAACTAATAAATTTCTTTAATTATCATTAATTCTTCTTCACATTACAACACTTAGCTATGAACCATGCCAAGGATCTATAAGCTTATTCCCCAAAGCTCATTCTCAAACACATACAAATCATGGCCTCAACATGCCAAGGAGGATTTCAAAGCTTTCACAACAAGCTTTCTTCTCTACCACTAGCCTAGCCTCACAAAACTCATACATAAAGCTTCGTCAAATATTTCTTCTATAATTCACACATGGCAACATCTCACTAAGGAGGCTATCCTCACTTTTACCAAACTAGCCTAGCCTCACAAATGAAAAGGAGCTTAATCGTTTTATAGAATTACAACCCAAATAACTCCAAGCATGAATAAAAAATTATCCACCCATGGAATCATGCCCTCCTCTACTAGGAATGGATAAAGGCAAGAGATAAATCATTCTCCACTAAGAGGGGATGAAGACAAAGCTAAAAGCATCTAGCACTAAGCAAAACACAAAAAAATAAGGTCAAAAGGTATTATTCAAGGACAAATTCACCACCCTTATCATGTGAGGGAATAGTAACTCATGTTAAGACTCTCTCCACTTTCTCCCCTTTAGATATGAACTTTTTATCATCTAATTCATAGGAGTGTTCAATTTGCATAGTAAAAATTTTCCCCTATTTGCATATGCTTTCAAAAAGCTAGTGGATCTTCTTTTTGACTAGGATCAAATCCACTATCAAGGTCCCCACATGGAATTCATCCCATTTACCTCATGTATGACAAAATTAAACCTATTTTGGGCCTTGGAAGGGTTGTGGCACCCCATGCCACTTTGCCAATAAGGAATAATGTCCATGACACCTCACCAGAGTGAATAGTGTCATCACATTATCTATGAATAGTGTCACCACATCATCTATGAATAGTGTCTCCACAAATAGTGGTTTCTTCATCAAATCAAAGATGCACATGATAACACAGTGGTAATAATGAAGAAAATAATGAAAACACCCATTTGGAGCAAATACCTGAGTGTGATGATCTATCGGATGCTGGTTGGGGAAAACTAGATGAACGAGATCTATTGCATGCTATCAACCTCCTTGCTCTAGGTGATTCATTTCTTCTTGGTTTTAAAAAGTTTTGTTGAATGCTAAGACATGTTGACTACTTGATCTTAGCTCTTTTTCTAGTTTTCTCTATCTATTAGCCTAATATGATAGACTTTGGGGTGCAATACCATAACCCCCACCTTTTTTAATGGATACCCTATAATAATTTTTATACAATAATATAGTTCTAGTTTAATATAAAAAAAATTTGCATGTTTCCTCTTGTACATCATTGAAGGAAGCACATTGGTAGGTGGAATAATATTTCTATGTTGGTGCACACCTCACTGCTTTGAAGGACTAAATTTGAGGGTTGATCTGACTATTGTGAATTGTTTTTTATGACAACTATTTATTCAACATTACATTTCAAATGCTAATATAATTCATAATAAAAAGACGAAATATTAGAAATAATATATATTTATTATAATCCATTATAATATATATTTATCATAAAAAGGTGTCTTAAATCCACTCATAACATATATGAAATGAGAAAGGCTTCCTTATAAAGAAAAAAATAATATAACATAAAAAGATTGAGATTATCTATAATTAATCAACAATAAATTTATAAAGAAAAAAATAAAATTATTAATCAACACGTAAATTTTTAATTTAAAAAACTATAAAATATATTCAAAATAAACATTTCAAAATTAAAATCTTTAAACATTTTGAAATAACTAAACTAATAAATTAACATAAAAGTAAATGGAGCATTAACTCACATGGATGTGTGATGACACTAATTTCCATAGTAGAGGGTTCCATACATCATGGTCGGTGAAAAGAGGGATCTTATGAGCAATAAAAATCTTGAAGATGTAAAATGCACATGAAAACCTTGGATGACGTAGGTAGTTATTTATATTCAAAATAATTAAATATAAAAAAAATAAGATTGAGCATTCGAGAGGTGATAGATTGGAGATGGAAGAATGAAACCACGTGTTGGTCAAAGAAGAAAGGAAAATGATATTAAAACAGAATCTTTTATCTTTTTTTCTATCAATGGCCATTCTAAATTCTCTCTAGTGCTGAGTGTCGTATTGGACTCTTCACAAAATAATTCAAAATTTGTTTTTTTTCACCGAAAATATTCCGTAAAACAACAAACCATAAATGTAGGGTAAACATTTATCCATATTCACATAACGAAAATACATTCTCCTCCAAGTGTACAATAATTTACATGCATCCAAGGACTTTAATCCTACTAAATATAGGTTTAAAAGAGTGATTTACAGACCTTTTCTATAAGAAGAACTCAATAGCATCATCTGTTGTACAATTGAGGAACGAAGTTCTTAGTCTATAAAATGATGCAGCAAGTAGTTCTCCTCTTCTCTCCCTCCAGATTCCCCGTCTTGCTTTCCCCCACTGGTAGGAATACTGGTAGTATTATTGGTGGTTGTACTGGTGATGGTGGTTCTACTGGTGGTGGTGGTAGTGGTGGTGGCGGCGGCGGCTGCAGTGGTCCTGAAAAAACCAGGCGAGCACACTTGAATTTCTTTCTTATCTCATTGACCACGTCCACTGGATCTGCTTCTCCAATCACAGTTAGAGTTTTGTCGTTCGTACTAATGAAAATTGCATCAATTCCTGCAATCAAAACATCAAACATTTCAGCAAGTTGGAGAGGATTTATAAGTGGATATGACTGCAATGAAGTAGGAGAGGATGAAACACCTTACTTTTCTCTAAGGAAGGTGGTAACCCAATCATCAGACTTTTCAACAATTTATCAATATAAGATTTAAGAGTAAAACAAGTTAGGTTATAATTTCATTTTGATGATGAATCATAGATTGTGATCTGAAATATTCATTTAAAAATCGTTTATATAATTTTAACTAAAAATAATTCACTCTCCATAATATAGGCTGTAGAAATTCTCTCTTTTATTAATGTAGGACGTGTAAAAGATATAACTTAGACTGAAATAAAAATTGCAACATAATTTAATCCAGATATATTTTTCATAATATTTACATGTAAAATTCTCACATAAATAATACATGTTAATTTTTATTTTTTAGTGACAATATAATCAAATGTTTAAGTTTTCACATTTGGTGAATAATAACTTATTGATTCCAGTTTGGAAACATTAATTCAAGAACACTAAATCCAGAAGCTTTTATTCACAGTATGATTATGCAATCTAACAATTAAATGGAAGATCTAAGATCTAAACAAGTTTTAAAAGATCTATAAAACTTATGACTTATAAATCTTGTGACTTAAACAAAATAGAAGATGAAATACAAGTACTTATAAATGTTATGGCTCAATCAAACTAAACAAAGTGAAAGATGAAACACACTTTCTTTTTTAAAACATGATATAACATTCTAAAAACTACAGGTAAGATAGATCTTAAGACCAGATTTATAGAGGGTGTAATTTAAACGAAGATATTTCTATCTTAGTAATACATTTTACATGAAAATCTGATTAGGTATTATAGCAATTAACATATAAGATTTTAGATCCAAACAAGTTAGATTGAACATTGTAAAGGGTTTAGCTTAAATTAAGCAGAGGAAGAAACAATTCCATTTCTTTAGTTTTCTTTTTAATTTGTACATTGTAATAATAAATAGTGTTCTTCTGAAATTAATTGTATAATAAAATTATTTTTTGATGTTTTGGAGCTTCCCATTGTATCCATCTTTAAAGAAGTGAAGATTGAAGCCAATGCTTAGGTTCAATTTTCTTTTCCCTAAAAATGAATCTGGTAACGAAATCCAAAACATCAAAAAATAATCTTATTTCCATTTCTTTTTCTAATCACAAAGTGATCAAACATTTTAACAATTAACACATAAAATATTTTTAAAAACAAAAGAAAAAAAAGACTTGTAAATAATGTAATATATGATTAATTAAAAGATGAAACAACTTCTTTTTATCGGACACTAAATAAAAAATGAAAACTTATTGATCTAAAACCAAACAACTTCTAAATAAAGGGCTTTTACAGGTTTAGTTGAAATTGGTAGAGGATGGAGCACACTTGCCTTTCTTTTTGGTTCCCACATTCCACCAATTATCAAACAAGTTTTAAGACCCAAACAAGTTAGCGAGACGTCAGGATTTGTAAAGGGTGTAAGTAGAGGGTGCGATGCATATGAGACATTCCACCGATTAATCCTTTAAGATCTAAGACCCAAAGAAGTTAGAAAAATATAAATTTTATAAAAGATGAAAAGTTTAAAGGGAGAAGAATTTTTTCTCAGGATTCCAGCAATTCACAGAGGGTGTAAAACCCAACTGTCTTACAAAGGATTGATTTGTAAAAGGTGCAAATTAACCCACTTTATATTTTTCTGGGGCTGACAATTTTTGCAGACATGTTAGTAAGTAACATAGAAATCTTAGATCTAAAAGTGGGGATGAAACACATTTCATTTTATTTGCATTTTCAAAATCAATCAAACTTTTTTTCAATTCTTAAAGTTAGAGGGTGTATATGATAAGATTAAATTGGTATTTATAGTAAATTATTTTAGCAAGTAATACAGAAATCTTAGATCTAAAAGTGAAGATAAAACACATTTCATTTTATTTGCATTCTCAAAACCAATCAAACTTTCTTTCAATTTTTAAAGCCAAAGGGTGCACATGATAAGATTAAATTGGCATTTATAAACAACATTATACAATAAATTATTTTAGCAAGTAACTAGAAATCTGAAATCTAAACGTGGAGATGAAATACACTTCATTTTATTTGCATTCTCAAAACCAACCAAACTTTCTTTCAATTCTTAAAGCCAGAGAGTGCACATGATAAAATTAAATTGGCATTTATAAATAATATTATACAATAAATTATTTTAACTAATAATACAAAAATCTTAGATCTAAAAGTGAGATAAATCACATTTTATTTTATTTACATTCTCAAAACTAACCAAACTTTCTTTCAATTCTTAAAGCCAGAGGGTGCACATAATAAAATTTAAATTGGCATTTATAAACAACATTATACTCATAATTTACCATATATTCTTGTGACAGATTGGAAGGCATCTCTCTTGCATTCGTCGCATTCCATATCCACACTTATAACTGTTACCTGCAATGTCAGAGCATACAACACCATACGAGATTAATTTGTCCTTAA
Source organism: Torreya grandis (assembly GCA_037957365.1). Lineage (NCBI taxonomy): Eukaryota > Viridiplantae > Streptophyta > Pinopsida > Cupressales > Taxaceae > Torreya > Torreya grandis. Next base: position 4,763,639 of record JARHVA010000545.1, on the reverse strand, counting down.
CAAAAATGAAAAACATAAAAAACCCACAAAATTAAAACAGAAAAACTGACATAAGTCATCGTGAACAATCGAGCAGCCTCCAGTATGTATTCTTGGGCACAGAGCCCTGCTCTGTCTGTTTTAATTATTATTGTGCAGATATGGAATGGAAGCAAAATTGCAGTCCATATACAATTGACGGTTTTTGAAATAAAGGCCACGTGACGGATCGGATTTGAAGTAACTGATAAAATGGGGAAAAAAGATCCAAGACGGGCGTCAAATCTAATCGTAACGTTGTTTGGAAAGGTCATGCGTGTGTTAATACTAATGATGTGACTCGCAATAGTAATGAAGTCGGGAGACTTTGTTGGTAAAACCTGGAGTATGTAACAATTAGTGAGAATTCCTTACCAAATTTTAAGTACGCAAAACTTTCGAGTGCTTAATTGAGGCATCCGATAGTTATGAGCTTTTTTAAAATGAAATTTCAAGTATACAAGTTGCATAACAATACGATGGAAGACACGAGCCATTCCTTGTAAAACCATTGCGCACACATGACAATAAGGCCATGACAATAAGAAGGAAGCCTTGAGCCTTTGCTTGTAAAAACTTTAAGTATGCAAGGCTCAAGATGGAAATGAAAGCTTTTGCTTATAGAATTTTAAGTTCATTTGATGTCAATTTGTAGACCAACAATGTTCTAATGTGAATTCAAGAGGTATATAAATATATATGTGCATTAATGTAATTAGGATAAACAATCAATGTTAGCATATAGAGAAAGACATACAATAATATAATGAAATCAAATAATTTATGATTGTATTCTACTGAGTATTATAGAAGAAATTAAGAATTTATAAAGAATACATTATGGCATCTAATAGATGTTTTGTTTGTATCTTCAACACTTTTCGATAGACTAACAGTCTCCTTTTCGTAAGGAATTATTTTGATGCATACTGTGTCACCTTGTCTTCTTCCTTGTTTGAGTAATGGCTTTGCCCAAGTTCATACTTATTTTTTTAGTCATTCCACCCAATCATCATTATGGAGGGTGTGTACATGTATTACTTCTTTGGATGTTGAGTTCCTTGCTAACCCTTGGGACTTACCAATGTGTACTTAGATCATTTGGTCACATTTAGTTGGTAATTTTTTTTTTGAACTCTATTGTACTTCTGACACCTTATTTTGTTTCATATAGTGTTAATTGTTCCTTTTCAATGCTCAACTAGTGGATCTAGACCACTCGTGCAACATTGAAGTTCTTCACTATAATTTATTTACACTTCTTTAATGATTTTTAGTCCAGTGCATCTTTAGTGACTTTCAATTCACCCAATGTTTTTCTGATGGCCTTCAATCCATCCAAGCACCTTCTTCAGCATTTTGTTCGAGTATCATATTTCCTCTTAGCACATCTATACACTTTTGTTATTTTATTGGTTTTTTGATAAACTTTGTGGTGCCTTATTTTCTATAGTTACACTTCATTGTACATGGGTACATGATCAAGCCTAGTCGCTAGGAAACATATTTGAGGATCTGTAACTTTGATTTTCTCTTTTCTTCCTCCCTAAATTTTCACTTAAAGAAGGGTGTTGGCATGTTCACACTAAGCTAGAAGTTATCTTAAGTTATCTATCTTATTTTTGTCTTGATTCATAGTAAAAAAGGTTAAGCTCAAATATAGGGAGGTTATTTATTTGAGTGATATATGCACGAATCATTTTTTTAATACATATTTATTCACTCCAACCAATAGTTTGTTCACAATAAAAACATTAGTTGTTTTGAACAAACTTACCCAAATATTTATATAGATACTGAATAATGTAATATTGGTCGATTATATATCACATTGAGAGAGAAATACATAGACATATACTCACAATTTTGTGCATGATCTTGAGTTCATACTATTGTGTTTAATGTCCTATGCTTTGCACTATGGCAATGTTATGTGGAATGATCTTAGATGTTAACTATACATTACTCCAAGACAGCTGTCATTTTTTACCCTAGCTAACCTTGAACCCATAACACACTCACATTCATAACACCCTTGCACCTAATTGTGTCAAATTTTTACCCCAATTAACCTTAATTTTAGGGCACTCACATGAAACTCCCTTAAATTAATCTCATTAGTAGTGCACTCACACCAAAGACCTTTTAATTAAACTAAATTATAGTGCGCTCACACCAAACTTCCCTCAATTAAGGTCCTCATTTGTAGAATAAATACACCCAAATCCCATAAATTAACCTTATTTATAGTCAATTAACTTCATTCATAGCATACTCACACCAAACGCCTCTCAATTAACCACATTAATAAGGTTCTTACATCCAATTTTTCATTTTTTGATCCCAATTAACCTTATTCCAATTGTGCTCACATTCAAAACACCCTCACACTCAATTGTGCCCATTTTTAACCCCAATCAACCTCATTCATAGGAAACCCAATTAACTTCATTTTCAAGGCACTCACACCAAAATCTCCTTAATTAACCTTGTTCATAGTGCACTTACTCCAAACTACCCTCAATTTACCTCATTTATAGCATAATTTAACACAAAACTCCTATCAATTAACCTTATTTTTGGAGTGCATGCACTGAATGCCTCTCAATTAACCTCATTTTTAGTGTGATCACATTAAATTCTTTTAAATTAATGTCATTTTTAGCGTACTCACACAAAATGCCTCAATTAACCTCATTCACAACTCGTTTGTACCTAATTTTTCATATTTTGACTCCAATCAACCTCAGTTGTAGTGCGCTCAAAATCAAAATTCCCTAACACTCAATTATGTCCTTTTTAAACCCCAAATTAACCTCATTCATAGCATGCTCAAACCAAAATCCCCCCAATTAACATCATTTGTAACATGCTGACACTAAATCCCCTCAATTAACCTCATTTATAGTGCACTCACACCAAATGCCTCTCAATTAACCTCATTTATGATACACTCACACTAAAATCCCTTCAATTAACCTCATTTTGGTGCACTCACACCAAATTCCTCTCAATTAACCTCCCTCATAGCACACTCACATAAAAATATTCTCATTTAACCTTATTCATAGTGCACCCATACCAAACTCTCCTCAATTAGTCTCATTAGTAACATGCTCACACCAAGATCCCCACAATTTACCTCATTCATAATACACTCTCACCAAGCTCCCCTTAATTAAATTCATTTGTAATTCACTCACATTAAACCCCTCATAGTTGATCTCATATAAAGAGCATATCAAATTCCCTAAAGAGGAAATTTACAATAGACTTTATCTATTTTTTAAAATCTAAAATAATCTATTCAAAATAAGCTTGCAATATGTCTATTCAAAAAAAGATAAGAGTTGGTACCATGTTGAAACTATTTGAATAGACTAGAATAAAAGGGTTAGGGGAGTTGATAACCCAAATTAGTAAGAGAAAGAACAACCTTGTTAAAGAAACAATTAGATTCCAATATCATCATCTTTTAAGTAGTTGAAACAACTCTTATAATTTATGGTTCCATAAACCATTAGATCTTATGAACATAACTAGAATCAATCATTTCATTTAATTTCAATATCATATTATATTCATTATAAATTATTTTATGAATAATTATGATCCTTGTAGGGTTATAATGAGATGGTGAATTTCAAAATCAAAAACTTAGCTCGATCATATTCCAATGGGTGGTTGCAAAGCTTGGCTAGGTTGAAGGTCTCAAAGTTTGATTCTAATTTTGAGGATAGCTCAGAGGACATGGATGAGGAGGACAATCATCCCTCAGAACAAGTAGAGGCAAAGGAGGTGAGGAGGCATGTTCCCAAAGTTGATTATTGTAGGGTGGATGTTTGGTGTCAAAATCCTCCACAAGTTGTGGGTTTGATTTGTAGAGAGGTTTCCTCAATTCCATCATCTCTAAGGAGCCAATAAATGTTTTAGGCACAACTTACATGGATTTGGTTATGGCCAAGGATATGATTTATTATCAATTAGCATCCCCTATTCCCCATATGGTATATCCATTAGAGTCTCTGACATTACGCTATAAAGATGTCACTATATCTTCAAGTGGTGAGGGATTGGTGTGTAATAAGACAAGATCTCTGGTTGACGGTGTGAGATCTATGTCAGCTGATGTTGTAAGTGATAGGATTAAAGTTACAACTTTGTTCTATTTTTTGCCCCATATTTTTTCTAAGTCCCTTTTTGTTGATTCTGATGTAGAGAATCCCATGCAAAGATGGATTTTTGTTGATTTTAGGAATGTTGGGAATCCATATCATGAATGTGGTGTCTATTACAAATCCCAACTTTCTTATGGTTTTAATGAGACTAATCCCTCAATGGTGCAGGTGGAAGCTAGTATTAGGGCACCTTCTTCCCCTACCTTGACCCCTTCCCCTCTTTCCTTTATGTTGGGAGACGTTCCAATGTCTTTCTTTATAAATATTTTAGAGTTGGAGTTATCAAACTAGGTCATTCAAGATATGGATTCAGATACTAACATCCATTGCTTATGTGATAAGTGTGTGGGCTCCCTCCTCTCATATTTTGATCTTGTTAAATGGATATCATCAGTGTCGAGTACTAGGCTTGTTCCTTCTTTCTCCATGCTCAGCCATGGCTTTTTCCAAGTTATTTTCCAAAGTGCCTTTGATCAAGACTTTGTTTGATCTTTAGGACCATGGTTCTTTGTAAATTTCAAGTTATTTTTTCCCTTACTCACCTTTCATTAACCCAAAATATGTGGTTGTTTCAGCTACTCTCATTTGGATGAGCTTGTATAATATACCACCTATTTTGAGGAAAGAGGAGTACACTAAGGTGTTGGTCAATCAAATGGGTTCTTTTATGAAACTCGACGAAAAGTTACGTGACAAGTAGATTTGTGAGAGATTGTGCAATTATTGATCTTTTCAAACCTCTCTATCATTCATTTAATCATTAGTCTTCTCTTAGATCTTGGACTTGGTTTATCAACGTCGAAGATCTTTCCTTTAGATGCTTTCATTGTAATCTCGTTAGGCATCATGTTGTGATGTGTTCCTCAAAGGGACTTTAACTTTCATCTTCTCATTCTTGGCTAGTTTAGGGGAAGAAACATGGGGCTTCGGATCAAGATTTCATTTGGTGTAATCATGGAAAATTATTTCACCCATCTAGATCTTTCCCCCTCTCTCCTTACCTAGGGATTCCTCTACTAGGAGGGAGGTCCTAGGGGATCTGTCACCTATACATACTCATTAGTAAAAAAGAAAGGATGGAGAACAAAGGATGAGATTAGGATCAAGGGAAATGGTGAAGGATGGTATCAATGGATGATGAAAGGCCTCATCTCCCAATGTGGAACATGATTGGTCAAAGCCATCATATCATTTGTTGGTCCCTTTGCTTTTCTATTTTGGTAGTAGGGTAGTGTATTGGAAATGTTGTCATTAGTTGTGTTGACTATAGTGCTTGGATTAGTGGTTTGGTTTATGTTGGCCATATATTTACTAATTTTAGGTTGAACTTTCATTGATGGCCATCTATCTTTTTGAATATATGCTGATTTTTGGTTGATGGTTCAGAAGTTGTTTTCTTTATTAGCTACAACCCAGTGGTTGTTTTTTCTCATGAACTTATTGGTTGATTATTTCACAACATCCTATAGGTTGGGGGTCCTATCAAAACCCTCACCTTTACCCAAATATTTATTTTATCAATTATTTTATTTCATTTCAATATCATATTATATGTGGGCCTACTAATTAAAGTACCATGTTATATAACATCACATCATATCATTTCATTTCATCCCCACTATTAATGATCTCGATTAAGTGTGAGCCAATCGAGTCTAGACCAGAGTACCATTTCCATCTTTACCTATTAGTAAAGCCAACCAAAACAAGGGCCACATAACATCTAGTTCCTAATTTTGTATTGAAAATCGTTTATGGTTGAGTATTTATCCATAAGCATAAGAATTGTAATGTGGCTAGTCTTGTCAGTAAATATTTTATATTGAATTGTATATAATCGAATTAATCAAATATGATTTGTAGACATGTACTTAATATGTGGTAGCTCTTTTAACTAGACTGTGTGTTTGAATTTTTCAACATTAATAATATCTACTTGTAACTAATAAATGAATCGTAGTAGCTATCTCAGCCGGATCGTGTGGTTAAGTTACCTAACATTGGTAATATTTATTCATAACTATGCATAATATGAGTGTTTTAGTATATGTTCGAGGACATCAATATTTATAATATTATAAAATTATAAATGCGGACCACACTAACTTTAATGTTAACAAGGGTGGTCCAAATGGTTGGTTTATAAGTCAGTGGACATGTATAAAAACCTTGATCCATTGTTCACACATCTTTTATTAATGATGGATTATGAGTGGTGATCTGCGATGCACCACTACTTACATTTTACATTATAATACATAAATAATTTTGTAAAATATTGAATATAAGTAGCATATAAATATTGAGTTGTATGAAATAATAGATATGTGTATGTCATTTGGGATTTTTTTGAATTGACAGTAATATAATTCTTGACAAAAGCAATAATATAAATGTATGTTGTTTAATTTTTTTAGTAATATATGCTTATAAACAAGATTTACATCCTAATTATTAGTTAATCATGTAATTTTTACTGCCATTTAATTAATATAGGTTGTACAACTCATACTTTTAACATCAATCAACATATTATGTGGAATCTAAAAAGTGAGCCATCGAAGAGCAATGAGCGTGTAGAATGAAATCCATAGAAGCTTTGTTGAATAACTTTGAGAATAGTAAATGGGTTTTCACATTATTTTTAGGCACTCTTAAAGGTTTATACATATAATTTTGTAAGATTAAGATTAGCAGTGAATAATATTTTAGAATTGGAAGTGCAATTTTGGTATAAAATAAATAATGATGAATTTGTAGGAGTGTGAGGGAATATTTCTAAAGGAAAGATTGTGTTTGGAAGCCAAGGTAGAAGGGTGTTGTTCATGTTGTGATCGGGATATTTCCAAGCATGTGAACGACACTAGGGGTGATGGTATGTAGGCATGATATAACTTTCAATGTGCATTTCATAGTCATTTAGTACATTTGTAGATCAACATGGTGTTGTAATTATCAAAGCACGAGAGCTTCTATGTGTTGCTCTACATGCTCGTATATGGCGAACAGAGGGACCCTGTCAACGAGAATTAATTATTCCACACAAATTGTGTCAAATGAAAACCTAATTACATTGAAGCTTGTACCATCGTATATAAAACCTGAATTCAAAAGACAAAAACTACTGCGAGAGGCAAACACTTCACTCATGTTGACATTGTGTACTTAAAATTATTTGCCTCATTAAATCTAAAGAATATGCTTAAATTTTATTGATTAAACAAAAAAATGAATAACTAAAAAATGATTTCATTGATTCGTCTCCTCCTTAGGAAGGGACTAATAAGTTTTATTCAATAGAGCGCACAAAATCTAAATTTAGATTCCTCCAAAGCCTATAGAATATAACCTAGTGGGCCATAAAAACAGGTCATGTTTTGTTGTATTGGGCTAGAGTATGAGACAAGAAATAGCCCGGTCAGTTCTGTAGAAGGGTCTTACATGTCCCACGTTCGAACTCCCCCACAGTACAATTTGCTCATTATAGGTACTGTATTGCTATAAATTAGCGCAAACCCTAATTGTACGAAATAAACAGTGGCCGGTGTGGAGAGATATTTTCATACTTGAACATCTTTTTGATTGGAATTTTGTTTGTACTGTTGGGTAAAATTGCTACCGCTTACGTTATGATTAGGTAGTTTTTATCAGGTAAATGAGTACGGTGAACATTTATATGTAGTTTCGCTATTTCTCTTTTTTTCAGTCTGTTTAATATCGACTTTCATTTTAACGGTTTTGGATTAATTTTAAAACACAAAATAATATAAACCAAATCTTATCTATGCATGAGGAAGAAAGGTTTGTTTCAGAGAAGATTTTAGCGAAATATTTTATTCAGTAGACACAAAATTTACAATTTGAGTCAAATATTTATAGAATAGATTGAAATATCGAAATATTCAATCGGTAGACCAGATAATTACAATTTGATCTTCAAAACTTCAGAGCATATAATAGCCAAAATTGTGGGGGGAAAGGCGATGTTTTTATAGTAAAAATCTCAATTTATAATATATAAATAATATTATCTTTTCGATAGGTGAATAATTGCTACATTATTTCTCTCTTCTGGGTTTACAAAAATATGGGAAATGGAGTAGTTTTTTAATATTTACATCCACAACCATCTACAAGTTTATCTTAAGGGATAGATTTGACCACATGCAAATTGGGAGTGCAGAGGCCGAAGAAGGGTGGTATAAGGCTATTCTTGAATTTATAGTCCCATCCAGTTGTGACCACAAATTTGGTTCAGTATTTAGGTACGTGCCACAAAAATTATGTGTTATACTAACCAACTTTTTCACCTTAAATAATGTTTTCCCTACAAGAGAAAACTTTTCACCATTTATTCCTCATTGCAATTGGAAGATAATCATCCAAGGGATTCTTATAGAACTCCCATACACACAATTATAGGAGCTTAAGATTCATATCTACCCTTCATGATTTACCTACAATAATTATACAATTTTTTTACTTTTTTCCATTAAAAGTGACCAGTTTCTCATATGGGATGTGCCTAAATTCATGTAAGTGTGGAGTGTGAAGACTTAAATAGGGTATAATAATGTCATTATTATTTTTATATGCCCATCTAGATGTGATCTCAAAGTTAGTTCAGTAATTAGGCACTTGATTAAAAATTTGTATGCTATACTGACCCTTTTTTGCTTCCAAATAAGATTTTGTCTATGAGAGGAAACATATCATTTTTTCTTCCTCGTCATGAGTGGAAGATAATCATCTAACAAATTATTTAAAGACACTCACATAAAACTATATGAGCTTATAGTTTGTCTCTACCCCTCACTATTTGCGTGTAATGACTACCCAAAGTTTGTATTATTTTCCCTCTTAAGAACTACAAGTTCATCTTAAGGTATCCATCCAACCGTGTAAAAATTTGGAATCCAAGTCAAGCTAAAAGAGGGTGGGATAAGGACATTATTGATTTTATAGGCCCATCAGGTCATGACCATGAAGTTAGTTTGGTGATTAAGTGTGAAGTTCAAAAGTTGTACATTAAACTAACCAACTTGTACTCCCTAAAACAAGTTTTGGCTAAGAGAAATTATGTCATAATTTATTCCTCATCATTATTATAGGATAATATTATATGGAATGTTTAGTTCCTATGTAAATCTATAATAGTTTATATTTTATCTCTACCCCTTACATTTTACCTGCAATAACTACTCAAAGTTTTTAGTATTTTCCCCTTATAAAGGATAAGTTTCTCTTAAGGTTTGCTCCACATGAATACAATTTTAGAGTATGGGGGCCAACAGAGGGTGGAAGAATGTCATTTTGGGGTTTATACAACTATTTGGACATGACTGTGAATTTGGTTCATCGATTGGGAGTACGAGTTATAGTGTCTAATTTTTGTTTCCAATAGCAAGTTTTGGATGCAAGAGAAAATATTCTAGCATTCTGTTACTCATCAAGAGTGAAATAAAATATTGCATGGAATGATTAGAATAAATATGTGTGAAACTTTAGGACCTTGTATTTTTTCTCTACCCCTCACAGTTTGCATGCAATGGTTGTCCAAAGTTCATACCATTTTTCTTCTTAAGAATGACAAGATAGTTTTAAGGGATATTCTTGACCATATGCAAATTTAGAGTATGGAGGCTGATAGAGGGTGGAAAAAGGTGAAATTAATGTGTTTATAGGCCCATATAAATGTGATTGTTAAGTTGATTTGTTGATTAGGCTTTGTTTAACCATAAATTAGATATGGATCCTAATATGGTTAAATAAGGTTAATAATATAGAATGAATAAGCATAAGAGTGATATATATATATATATATATATATATATATATATATATATATATATATATATATATATATATATTGTAAATCCCAAATAGAACATATACTAAAATTATTATATTGATATATGCTAAACATGAAAAGTATAACTAAGCTAGATAATACAATGATAACAAAAACAAGATACTTAGTTGGTTCTGATGTAAATATAGATCTAGATCTAGAAGAGGTAGGAAGCATATTGGAATAATATTCTACAAGAGTCACCAAAATTTTATATTAAGTGCCTCTATATCTATGAACACTTGCATTAGCCTAGGATAGTTGTGTCAATGCTAGTGTTTGGATATGATGCAAGTGTTTAGTATGGAATAATTACTAAAATAGGATGTGACCACTTGGATGTTTTTGGGTTCATTATTGCCTTCACTCTATTGTATTCAGATCTAGGTCATGGAAAATCACTTCTTATAAAAGGATCAAACCCTAGTTCTTCATCTTCATAGTGGTTGTAATAAAAATGAGTTAGTTGACACATGATGTCAAACTACCCCAAATATGCCTCTGCTAATGAGCACTGTCTACATAGCCAAAACTTTGAAGAGGGATTTAGACTTACGTAGTTTTTCCCTATGTGTTAGTTTGTGTGTGTCATGTGATGTGTGATAATCAAGTAAAATAATGACCTAGATTTTAACTTAGAAAGTATAGCTCTTGGGATGTTCCTTTAGTACTCCAGATTAGTAGATATGTTATCCTTATGACTGATAGGAAAATAAGTGAAAGTAGGAAAAAAATCTCACTTAAATTCTTGATTGAGTGATTTTTAGTAATTTGCCTCGTTATAGGTAAGAAGTTACTAGGTGAGGAATGAATGAGGGTTGATCTTATATTTATATCAATCAATTTAGAGAATATAACATATAATAGCACTTAGGCTGATCATTAAGATATATTTCATTTACAATTTAGATGACTTTAGTACACTAGTTCCTTGCATCAAAATAAGACACCTGTATTGATGTAGGTGTCTATTAAGGATGTAAGTGTTTAGGGAACAAATGGGTATAGAATAAGGACTTACATAGGTAGAAGATAAGTAGGTTTTAAGCATTATTGGAAAGATATAAGTCTTAGGTTATAGTATGTTATAGAAGTCTTGGGTACCTAAAACTAATAGTATGTTATATTATAATGTCAATGTATATAATTTGAAATTGAAAGTATTTGAAATGATCAAAATTCAAAGAGTAAGGTTTAGGAGTATGCTTATGTAATGATTCAACCATCTTACTTATTGGCAATTTGATTTGAAAAATGTATCATTATGAATCATTAAAATCAAGATTAGGATAAATATAAATTTGAAAAGTGCATATATCTAAGAAGATAGAGATAGATAGGAGGTCCCATGATCCCAACCTTGACAAAAATGTGGATTATCACCTGAGAGTTGAGACTAGTTCAATTGTGCAACCCAATAATACTTATAACCTGGTGAGTGTGAGTGAACCAAGTCAACTCACACTATCAAACTGGTAAGGATTGATGATACAATCAAATCTAACACACAAACTTAGAAAGATTGAGTGATTTAATCACCTCAACCATATTAAAAATCAAACTAATTACTATCATAGATTGGCTTAATATAGTCTGTAAAAGTCCAACCTGGTGGGTGGTGACAATCTCTGAAAGTGTTTTGAATGTAAAAGTGATTTGATTTTGTAATATTAGGCACACATTTCATAACATCTGCACCATAGATATGTCTCATGTTATAATTATGTGTAAAAATGGTACCATTGTATCGAATTGTATTATAAATATGAATCATATAATTATGTAATTTGGCCAATTTAAAACTATGGACATATGGAGAACATGTTTCCAAAGAATACCCTGACTATAATATTAAAATTAAAATTGATTAAATGTGGAGGATGTGATTCCAAAACATTCCCCCATTATAATCTAGAGATGTTGAATATTGAGTAAGTGTGGAGAACATGTTTCCAAAACATACCTCACTGAATTTGAGACTTTGAAAATGTGGAAGACATGCCTATATGGCATACCCCCATTGAATCTGAAATTTTGAATATGTAGAATCCATGCCTCTATGAAATGACCCACTGATATGTTCCCCCTTCCCCCCTTTCCCCTCCCTACCCCCCGCTCACCCTTAAGGTGAGGTGTGATAGAGACTAGTAGTTACCTCACCTCAAAAGGATAAGATAACCATATAGTTGTAAATGAAACATTTAGCATACAAGAGAACATGTCTAATTAAATGTTTCATTAAAATCCATAGAATGTGATCACATCAAAGCCTAATATTCATGACAAATATCATGGAATTGTCAAAATAGTAAAATTATAAGTTCAACAAACAACCAAGCACACACACAAGGGCACTCAAAATCAAATCATAAGACAATGGTCTAAGGAGACCATAAACAAGGGCCATGTCCAGTTTCCACATAATTGAATGGAAAAAACTTAGTCAAATTTCCAAAAAAGTAATAATGATATATTCAAATGTCTATACAACAAGCAATGACATATTCAAATGTCAAAGAAGTAAACAAAGGCACGGGGGGCATAAATAATGGAGCATATTTAAATGTTCAACAAACAAGAAAATAACAAGGAAAGACACTCAATTAAGTGCATAAATGGAAACATAGGAAATGATCATTAAATTATCATTATATCCCATGGATCAAAGTGTTAGCAAAAAAAGTCAAGTATATAGCATATCAAGTACACTATAGAAGATATAAGAATGGATGAGGGCATGTGTAAGTACATATATAAGTTAAAAGATGATAATGTAAAGTAACCATAGAATGATTTAACATGGATGTATCTTGATCATAGAGTTAGATTCCCCCAACATCTTGGTGATGTGATTAAAGGGAAATCCCAACATCTAAAAGTGTATAGATCATGTCTCTGTGTATGCCTGTATTGCACTCAAATGGAAACATGAAACACATGTATGTATAAGTGACTAATATGTTATCCATCAACATGGAACTAATGCATATATTTCAAGGAGCCAATATAATATTTAGATGCTAAAAATTATTTTTAGGTTTTTGAATTTTGTCATTTTTTTGGTATTTTTGGAATAGGAAAAGACTATCATTTAATCGCATCTAAAATATGCTCATAGATATATCCCCACTGTGAACATGATATAATAAATTGATGATATTATCAATAACATATATAGGTAAAATATTTGTCACTATAGTATATGGGATGCCCTATGTATGTAAAATAGGACTTTGTGGCCTTAAAGCAGAAATGGTAGGAGTAGGGGTTTGTGAAACCCACCATTAAGTGTTCTATTGTTTCTTTGGCATAACAGTAACATATGAATATGTGTATTTGATTTGGATATCTAAATATGGTGTGTAGTAGATGATGATTCTATGGAATCCATTATATGTCTTTGATGCAAAGGTTTCTCAACTATTGGCTGCTTATTAAAGAAGATTATTTGTTGTTTACTCTTTGAGGTGGATTAGTCTTAGTAGGCTTGATAATTAACTTCCTAGGTATAAATTTCTCTTGTTTAAGAGGATGTTCATATGGAACTCCAAAAATTATAATTACCTAATTGGAATGAATGTATTCAACACACCCTTTCATTGTAAAAGGTGCCACTAAAAGAGTATGTATTGAAGGGCATCCCAATAACATATCAAAGACACTTATAGAAGGTATAACTAAAAAAGGTAGTAACTACATATATGGGACCCACCTATAAAGATAATGTAATCTCAACAAGAACCAACTATGAGGTTCCATCGAATGCTCTAACTGATCTTATAGAAGGGTGTAAATCATGATGAGTATAATCCAAGTGCATAATTAATGTCATGGTGTAAAAATTATTTCTTACACCATTATCAATCATGACACTGTATATAGGCAAATGGTTAAGGTATGATTGAATGAATAAAGAATGAATATTGGCATCAACGTCCTTAATCTCACTATCATTGAGAGCAATAGAAGATATTTTAACCATAAGAAGTTTATGACATGTATAGGTACTAATAATCCCATCTAGTGGGTGCTCATATTGTGATGTATGATGATGTGCATTATATACCATTTGCACCTCTACATCCTTTGTATAATGTTATTTCAAAGGATTGTTAATTATATTTTACTTTTGGTGATCACCAGGTTGTGATCCTAATTCCTTTATAGGATCATTAAATTTAATATTTTGGTCATGGATAAGGTCTTGGATCTTATGCTTCAAGGTAAAACATATGTTGATATAATGCCCTAGTCTCTGGTGATAATCACAATAATATTCACATCATATCCTTTGAGTGGGGGATAAATCATATAAATCTCTATATGATAAGGGAGAGATATAAGATAAATCTCCACTAGCCACAAGAATAATGAAGTGGGATACTCAGATAAACCTATAAATTATCTCCTTAGTGTATTAGATAAGACAAGACAATTAGTTTGCTATGAAACTGTATTAATCATGGTGGTTTCTTCCTTTTTAGGATTAAGAGGTTTTACTTTTTCACTTGGTTTGATTGTAAACTTGGCATTGGATGTATATGTAGTTGATGTATTTGCTACATACTTAATCTTGTTTAATTAGATAAGTTTCATTTCATAGTCCCGAACAACATGGAAAAAGTCATCAAAGGATTCAAACTTTTTGAAAATGATGGACTGATGTAAAAGAGTAAGCAAAATTTGTTTGAATATGTCTTGAAGTTCTTTATCTTCTATAGGCTTGGTCATTTTAGCCAACATTATCTTGTACCTCAAGATATTTTCATTGATGGGTTCATTGGTTCCTTGTTTGATTTTTGCAATTTGGGCATAAGAAACCTTTTTGGTTACATTGTTAATAGAAAAGTGTTGTAAAAACTAATCTAAAATAGGTTTTAATGATATCATGGATTAGAGAGGTAAATCATAAAACCAACTCAAAGCATAATACTTAATGCTCATTATAAATAATTTGATCAAAAGTTTATCATTAGAGGATTAATCAAGGCATGTTGAATGGAAAGACTGAAGATGCTACTTAGGATCACCCTTGCAATCATAAAATGTGCACTTAGGTGCAAAAAAACTAGCTAGAAAAGGGGGGAAAATATATATCAAGTGTAAGGGGGTTACCTAACACATCTTGGGAATCAATAGCATGAGGACACTTTAAATCTTTTTGTTCAATGTTTGTAATTTTGTCCTCTAAGTCCTTAATAACTTGACGGAGTGTTTGAAATTTAGAACCATCAGGATGTAAATTAGCAAGATGAGTAATCACCAATGGAGATATACACATGGTTTGAGTAGTAATATGAATTTAAACTTGTATTTTATTTGAACCATTTGTTAACCCCATGGTAGATTTAGAAATAGTGGTTTCAAGAAACAAAGATTGAGAAACATATTCTATGCCTCCACTAGATGCAGGTAGATTGATTAGTATGGAATCAGTTTTAGTACCTTCTAAGGACTCACCATCACTAAGTAAAGAAGATTTAGCTTTATCATGATTACTTATTTCATCTCTTATAACATAAAAAAATGCATCCATTAATCTCTTATTATTATTGAGATCAGTGATTAGTGCTTCTTTATCTTCCACTTGAAATTAGTTTTTGGATTAATGTTTTCTATTTTTTTTACAAATGAAAAATTCAAAACTTGAAACAAAATACAAAAATCAAGAAAATAAGAAACACACAACCCTAAACTGCCCACAATTTTGAGCTCAAATATCAAGTTCACCAAATGTTTAACCCTAAATTGGATATGGATCCTACTATGGGTAGATAGGGTTAATAATATAGAAATGAATAAGCACAAGGGTGATAAAAAGATCTATAATAGTCTAATTAATTGTAAAACTTAGATATAACATATACTAAATTTATTATGATGAGATATAATAAAATGGGAGAGTATAGCTATGCTAGATATTATAATGATAATGAAAACAAGATACTTAGCTTATTATGATGCTAATATAGAACTAGATCTAGAATAGGTAGGAAATAGGCTGAAAGAATATTTTGTAATAGTCACCAAAATTTTGGATTAAGTGCCTCTATAATCATGAACACTTACATCAATTTGAGATGGTTTCATCTATGCTAATGTTTGTATTGAATGTATATATCTCATATGGAATAATTGCTAAAACAAGATGCAACCTCTTGGATGCCTCTGTATTCATCATCACCTTCACTCTGGTGTATTTAGATTTGGTTCATGGACTGTTACTCTTTATTAAATGATAAAACTATAGTTCTTAACCTTCATAGTGGTTATGGGAAAAATGGGTTAATGGCCATGTAGAGTTGAGATACCCCAAATACCCCTTTGTCAATGATCACTACCTACATAGCCATATTATGAAGAGGGCCTAAAACTTATGTAGTTCTCCCCTATGTGGTGGCCTATGTGTGAGTCATGCAATGTATGATAATCAATTACAATAGTGACATAGATTGTAACTTAGAAAATATAGCTCTTGGGCTACTCCTTTAGTACTTCAAACCTATAAATATGATTTCCCTATGACTGATATGAAAATATGAAAAAATAAGGATTTTATTCTTATTTAAATGTTTAATTGAGTGCTTATTTGTAATTTTCCTTGTGAGAGGTAAGAATTTTCTAGGTGAGGAATGAATGAGGGTTGATCTTATATTTATACCATTCCATTTAAAAAATATATCACATAATAACACTTAAGACAACCATTAAGATATGTTTTATTTGTAAATTAGATGAATTTAGGGTACTTGAAACTTTTGTTGAAATATGACATATACATGGACACAAGTGTGTATATAGGACATAAGTTTCTAGGGAGAATAAACATATGTATAGGCTCAAAACTTTGAGAGGTGGAAGATAATTAGATTTTGAGCATTCTAGGCAACATATAATGCTTGGGTCATTGACATAAGTTTGGTCAAACTAAGATATAGGCCAAGGGGCATAAGAGATAGCAGATGCAAGACTTGTGAAATTAGGAAAGGTCTAGAACTAAGAAGAATAGCCAAGATCTGAGTTTTCCATGTGTATAATACTAAGGTGCTATATTATTTATAAATAACATCTACATTCTTGTGATTCAAAAATTTTATATTAAATTGACCATTTTTTCTCTCTAAAGTAAGTTTTTGTTGTAATAGAAAACATGCTCCCATTTATTTCTTATCATGAGTGGAATAAAATCCTATAGAGGATTCTTATATGATTCGTTCATGCAACTATAGGATCTTATGTTTCATTTCTACCCATCATGGTTTGCATGCAACAATTTCATAAAGTTCATCCCCCTACCTTAAGATTGTTATGTTTCTATTAAGGGATGTTTTCAGATGCATGTAAGTTTAGAGTGTGAGGGATGATGGAGGGTAGATAAATACCATTATTATATTTAAATTTGTATTTATACATGACCAAAAATTCATTTCATCGATTAGGTGGATGGTTTTATTTTTTTGTACTGACCAGCTTTTGCTCCTTGTAGCAAGTTTTCACTACAAGAGAAAATGTGTCATTTTTTCTTCCTCATCATGAGTGGAAGATAATCCTTTATGATATATTTAGATTACTATTTCATGTAGCTTAATTATCTTATGATTTATATTTACCCCTTATGGTTTGCTTTTGATGGCTACACAAATTTTTTCAATATTTTTCCCCTGAAGAACAACAAGTTTATATTAAGGGATCCACCTGACCATGTGAAATGTTTTATAACATGGGTTGATAGAGGGTGGAAAAATTACATTATTGTGTTTTAAATTCCCATATGAATGTGATTGAAAATTTGGTTCACTAGTTTGGCATGTATTTTATTTTATTTTATTATACTAATTTTTTTCTCCCTAAAGCAGGTTTTGGTTATGAGATAAAACATGTCTCTATTTCTTCCTCATCATGAGTGGAATAAAATCCTCCAAGTGATATTTAGAGAACTCCCACATGCAACTAAATGAGTTTGTATTTTTTTAGTGTGATTTTATATTACATGCCAAAGTTCATTGCAGATTTTGGATAGTGTTAGTTTTCAAGATACATATCACAAGTAACATCACAAAAAAACTATCAAGTTGATCCTAATATGCCATAATTATAATTTTTTCTAGTCATACTTTATATACAACAATCATGAAATTTTAACATTAGTTCTTTATTCATTGGCACAACCATGCTATATAAACTTATTCATTTAATAATGATTCTAATAAGGATAATGTACAACAACAAATAACATAGACAAACAAAAATTAAATATGTATAAAAAAATTAGAATGTTATATGATGTATATAAATATGTCTAGTACATATGTGTATCCAAAATATGCCATTATGATATATATGGTGAGTCATATCAAAATATAATCTAGACCATATAATCAAATAAAATGGGCCATATCATCATACAAGGTTGTCCATATAGGAATATAAATTGGGCTATAGACGCATATAAAATGGTTCATAATGGCATACAAAATAAATTTCACCTACAACTACCCTTATCACTACAATTAGTTCTTTTGCTACTTAGTGCCTCCAAGTAAATTGTTCCTTGTCACCCTAGATCTAGAACCAAGGACGGTACATATATTATTATGGGGAGACACTCTCCTCTCAACGTCTGAAAGCTCAAAGTTTTTTGACATAACCTTAGAAAATTATTGTGACTACAAAACATAAAAAATAAAAAATTATGTATTAATGGTAAGATTTGCCAAGAATTTTTTTTTGCAGTAGGGTTATTATGGATTCACCTTATGCCACCTAAAAGGATGCCTAGAGCTATGTGACCTCTAATATATTAGTGATGTAAAATTTTATATAACATAAATATAGGGTTAGATATATCCATACAAATATAAATATGACGTAGAGAATCATTACTTGAGGTTAAAAAATCTAATTTTGATATGTTTACTCACTAGTATTTATCTATAAATTAAGTGGTATTAGGGAGATACTGGATCTTAGAACACAAAATCATTAATCATAGGTTTTTGTGATTGAATAAAGCGACCCATAACATCTCTCATCATCTATACATGCAACAAATGAAAGAGGTTAATTATGAATTAGTTAAAAGTAAACCTATTTTAAGATAAATTTTAATTATTCCTTTTTCATAAATAGAGATAGAGAATAACAAGGAAATGTAATGATTATTACATAGTTATTAGATTTATATAGTCTATATGTGGTATTAATTATGCTATCATCATAGATATACCAAAAAAAAAATTAAAAGAAACAAATTACATAACCTATTTTAGATAAATTAAAAATATTACTTTTATATAAAGAAAGAGAGTTAGAGAGGGGTAGAAAGAGATACAAATATTGATAATGAGAGGGAGTGATATATTTAGAGGTTGAGAGAACCATAATTTAATGTTCTCTTTCTTTCTCTCCCTCTCTCCCTATATCTCCATCTTGCACGAGGAGAAAGAAAGGCCAAGGACACAAACACACTAAAACTATGGTGTATACAAAATACTTAAACAATATATCAACGTGACAATTTACTTTCAAAACCTGAGTGTAGGGTACTATGGTGATAATGGTAGCCTCAAAAACAAAATCTAGTCCAAATTGGGTATTCATAACATCACTCATCTTTTATACAAGAAACAAATTGAATAAATCATATATGAATCAATTAAATAAAAATATTAAGATAAAATTATTATTCATTTAGATATATAATTTTTTATAACTAATTACCTTTGTGAATGCATATGGTGAAGTTAATAAGCCATGTTTATCTAGCTATGTGTTATCCTAAGGTGTTGAAGCAACTATAAATGGCATATGTTTTTATGTAGTGTCCTGTAAAGATATGAGTATAGAGTCTATAGAGGTGCTTATTGTATTTACAATTGTAACACCTACATGTCCAACATAAATAGGTGTTCTAGTACAATTCTTCCCACATGATGTGTAATGATACATTAACTATAAGGTGCCTACTAGCTATGCCATCACATGAAGCACTAATAGTAGGAGGGACATTATTAGATGTGACACCACCTATAGCTTGTATATTATTCGATGTATGTAACCCATTGTCTATCATGACCTGTGTGAGACTACTAACTACTTCAAGGGTGTCCTTATATGTACTATGATGAAATATTATGGGTTTGACAATTACGTGTTATTGAATTTTTATTTCTATGGGAGTGGTTTTGAAAATTTTAGTCCTCTTTAGAAACATGTTTATTAAATGAAGACCATATTGCATTACCTTGGTATGCCTTCATGTCAAAAAAATTTGGTATTTGAAGCTTAATTATTATTTTATAGAAGCTTATCAAACACCATCCACAACCTATACCATTTTTTTAATATTTGCATGAATACACCAGTCAATGCTAATTTATTTAAAATTCGTTGGTGGTAGTGGTTGAATGGTTCTAGTCATATGAATCAAATCACATATTTTTTTATTTTTATCTTTTCAATATCTTCATATGACAATCTATTAGAATAAAAATATTTCAATACATATATTTGATGTAGCATTATATCAAGTCAAGAGGTGCCATTTCCCACTTTGTTATAAATGACCTACAATGTATCAGTAATTGAATTTTGTGCATTGTTTTCTAAAGAGTCACAAAAACTATTGATGTCAATTTACAATTATTTTCACTTTGAATTGTATTTTAAATATAATTTTGCTTTTTCTTCTATGAAGTTAAATTACTAGGTGTTTTCATTAGGGTTTTTTTTGGGTTTTCTTCTAAAAAGCGTCCATCAAATCCATAATATAGAATAATAGAAATAAACATTTATATTAGGTAGGTGAATGCTTTCATAAGATAATTTTAATTTTAGTGCCCCCTTGCCTTATGATTATTATAGAAAATACATGACAAAAAATATTTTTGAAAATTTTATGCATGCCCTCAGGAAGAAAATAATATACTTGGGACCACGATGCAACCATGGATGCTAGGTAGAGATGCTTCGAGAAGAATTTTTTAGCCAAAGCACACACGTGATTTGATTTACTATACTCAATAGCTTATAATCACTATAAATGTAATGAGTTGAATTAAAATATGGAATTATATTTAAAAGCAAAAATGAGATTTCAAATGGCATATGACCTTCGTAATGTAAAGAGCACATGCCCTTTTAGATGTGAAATGGAATTTTTTATTTGTAATGCAAAGGGTGTATACCCTTTAGCATCTCAAATGGAATGTTCCCTTTTCATTATAAAGGGCATATACCCTTTAGGTTTAGTAATGATCCAATTTAATCTTTGAATCATTTTTTTAGAAGTTGGGTGCCTTTTTTAAAAGGTTGCTTGTCTTTTAATAGTAATGAAAACCTTTTATAATAATGACACCTCTTTCATCCCCAAACTTTGTGCATCCACCCTATCTCTAAACATCAACTAAATATCAAGATATAAAATTTTCACCTACAATAGTTTTTATGGGTGCACACAAATAGTTGATATGAGTCTACACAACCAATAACTACCCGTGAAAACAATTAGTTGATAAAGGTATAGATAACTAGTTTTTACAGTCTCTTAGTAAACTTGATAGATTCATTTTTTTTTTATGGTTGTGGTTATCTTGGGCATTATACCTTTTCCATTCATATTTATTAATACCATATACATTCAAGACATTATATCATACTAAATTATATAAAGATAATGGATTTTATTTAAAACAATTTGCATTTACATAATTTATTATAGGATCAAAGGATAATAGCACATCCCAATTTTTTGCATAAATAGGACACAAATTATCCAACCTCCCCCTCAATAAAACTTGAGTTTAGCTAGCTAAAATTAGTTAGGTATGTATACAAAGACATAAGGTATCCACATCTTTTCCATTTTTTCAAAATTTCGCTAAGTATTTTTTATGATTTATTTTTTAATTTTTGTTTGAAATGTTTTTTTATTGCTTAGTAGGACATAGTATTATTCTTTGATAATATGTGCATACATCAACATAATGTGGGACAAAAGAGTGTAAATGATAAAATAAGGAAGTCTTTAGGAAAGACTAAGAAGAAAGATGAGGGATAATTTAAGACCTTATCAGAAGGTATCCTTAGTTGAGTTTTTCTAATTTTGTCTTGGAATATATGATTAATTTCATCTCAAGTGATAATATGTTCACCGTAGTGATATGATATGAGAGAAACATTTGTTAATTTCATTTTGGTGTATACCACGAGTTTAGTCTTAAATAATAGGATGTGCATTGTAAAAATGTGATTCAAAAAGATAATTTTCTAATTTATTTCTAAAACATACCCAAATTTTAATCTCAAATGATAGGTTATGCACCATAATAATATGTAATGAGGAGATTAGGCCCTACACCATGGTGAGATCTTCTATATTTATTTTTTATTATGTTTTTGGATACAATATGTGTGGGATTTTTAATGACATTTTGAATCACCACATATGATCCATCATCATCAAGAATACAAATATTAGAACAATGGAACTTGGCCATATTTATAGATCAATTGGTGTCTAGTAGATAGTTGCTAAAAATTAATTTTTATAAAAATTTATCTATTGGTAAAAGGAAGGATAAAAACCAAAATATTAAATTAGAAACATCTAACTTGCCTTATAATCTATTATTAAAATAAAAAAACATATATATTTCCTATGAGACATTTTAACAAAGGAATGTAATGCCAAGTCATTGCGGGATATTTTTTGTTCATGCAATATCCTCACAAACATGACATGTTGATGGGTTTTCAACATTATTTTAGAACCTCTAAATGTAACCCATAGCATGAGTTGAAATAATGTGATTTGTGAGTTAAAAAGTGTTGTAAATAAAAGTGTATAATAGTTCAAAGATTTTTTATTTAAGAAATCTCGATGTAATAAAGTTAGTTATTTCCCAAATGAAAGAACAAAATAATATAATATGAATATTTAAAATGATTCTAGGTTATGTCAAAGAGTTTTTTATATTATAAAATTGAATAGGAAAGGAAAGTACGATAGGAAGAAGATTTAGATTTCACACTAAGACAACAATTATTATAGTTAACACTTTTGTTAGATGTCATTACACATAAACCTATATTCATTGAGTTTAACATTCACACAAAGGGTCAAACACAAAAATTTAAGCAAAGCAAGGCTAATTATCAACATTATTAGATATATTAATTTTTCAATAATTTAATTCATAGAAAATTAATTAATATCATGAAGTGTTTGTTATATTCTAAAACATCTACAACATAGTCTAAATTTTGAGGAATCATAAAATTAACAAATTCATTAAAAATATCTATAGAGCTATAAAGTATGGCAAGTCTCAATAATTATTCCTTCATAAAAAGAGTTTTGAAAATGTATATATAAAAAATACTAAGAAACTCCATATCCAAAAAGGTAATTTGCATGAAATTCTACTCTACATCAGTTAAAGTTAAAACTAAAGTCTAAAAATAAAACATGTCAATTTTTAAAACAAAGATTTGAAAAATAGAACTTGAAATTTATAAGGCACATTTTTCTTATCACTTTTTCATTCATCGTGTCTATTTTCTTGCCTTTATATGCATGCATTCAACATTTGTTATCTTTATCAATCCTATAAATATCTACTATTGGCTTTCAGAAGAATTGTTCAAGATTTACCATAAGTTATGCATGTCAATGCATGTGACCTCCAAGATAAGTCAGGATTATCTTGGCTTTATATAATGTTTAATTTTCATGATTGAAAAAATAAATAATTTGTTGAATTCATGTTGTGTTAAAATGTAACACTTAATCCTTGAATGAATCTATAAATCTATTATAAAAAAAATAGAATCATATGTTGGTTATTAAACTATTATTTTCAATGAACTATCTAGGCATATTAAGTTACTTAAGAATTTTTAGAATATCTTGCCTAAAATTTTAAGTGGGTCACTATCATATTTAAAGTAATTAAAATCTCTTATAAATACTCTTGTGTGTTCATTAAGAAAGTCTAGCACTGGTTATTATCTAACATTGTCATTAGATATAGGTTATAAAAATGTACACCTTCACCACATGGGAAATTATGTCAACCTTCTTTTGATTCATAATTATTTCTACTAACTAATTCTATATATTACCTAATAGTAGTTCATTATTTACCGCATCTCTAAGAATTTCAATCAAATAATTGAAAGGTCTACTTAAAGAATTCTCAACCTATTTTACTATACTCTAATATTTTGTTATTTTATTCTAATTTCACCTCTTGATTTAAATTTGCATTCCTTTGATTATATTTTTTAAAGCTTAATTATAATATCTTATCATTTGTTCTAGATCTTCTTGAAATTATTCATCACTACTTGAATAGTCAAGGGTTCTACCCATTCTTTTGGTTGGTCTCTTTCTTTTCTTGGTGAGAGAAAATATTTTTTATTATCTCTCACACACTATGATAATGTCATAGTGAGTGAATTTTATATTCACTATTCTATTTAAAATGCTATTAGTCTTCTCAAATTTCACTCATATGTCTAGTTCATCATGAGTTTCCACTTCAAATCTGTAAGCCTTCACTAATTGCATGTTACCAATCTAATCAGTTTGAAGATCTTATCCCTATTAAACTATTTCTAATGATGTACAAGATGGAAAAAAAATTGGAATGGATGAGATGTAATTTATCATGGGATAATTTATGATCAATGGTGATGGAGGGCTAGGTGTGGGTGAGGAAATTGGAGATGTAACTAGAGTAATGTGAGGATATTACATTGACTTTGAAGTAGGTATGGGTATGAGAATGGTTGGATTTATTGGAGAATCAATAATTACATCTAAAGGTGACATGATGGTATCTAAACTCTTTGTCATTGTCAAGTTTTTATGGATTAAAATAGGTTAAATAAGAGCATGTGAGGTACTTACAATAAAATTTGGACTAAGTGTCATCATTGGGACATGAGGGTAGATAACACAATGTTGTTTTTTATTCAACTATAATGACTTATAAAATAATTTGATTTATTTGTTTAGTGGTGGAAGCTGTAGATATTAGTGAAGGTGAAGTGATAATGATGGCATTGGAAAATTAGATGGTGACAGGGACACTGATAGTAGACATTATAGGCACAAAAGTGGTCTCAATTGTATGTTCCAATGTTGTAGAAGAAATTCATATAGTTTGTTGATTTAGATAAACCTAATAAGTTGGGGACTACCTAGTGTATGCATGAGTAAAATATGGTGGTTGAATGGAAATGGTAGAAATATGAGATGTTACTTAATTTCTTTAGTCCCAATGGCACAATAAATTGAAATACTTTTGATTACAAATTAATGAAAACTAGGATGTAGGCATGGGTGTCATAAAAGCATAAGTAACGAAAGCTAGTCTTTTTACACAAATTTTGGAAATTGGATTTGATGTTGATGGGTCTGAAGGTGTGCCTTGTAATGGTATTTTTGAAGTGTATATTAGTTTCATTGGGATCACATTTGACCATTAAAAATTTGGTATTTGGTCTCTCCTCAATCCCTTGTGTTTATTGAGGATGGGACTTAGGTAATGAAACAACAAGACCCACTACTTCAAATTTTACCAATACTCCATCTATATATTTTGTATTTAGATAGTGTTTATCATATTCATGTAGAACATAATGGTAGGTCACAGTAAGTATTCCTCTTATTACATGAAAATGAGTAGCAACCCTCCCTTTGTGATCCTAATGCCTTAAATCATGATAATCAACTATGTAAGCATATTTGTGAGATGACAATTATTTTATCTAGGGATAGTTCTTATAAAATTATCTTCCTATCTTGAATGGAAGTAATGGGAAGTGTTTTTATTATTTTTTCTTATAGAATCTAGTGACCCCAGTAATGCACTAGTATGAAATGTCATATACAACCAATCTATCTAGGACACAATATGGGAGTTTAATGGGTAAATTAGTATTCATTCAATTCTAATTATAGTAAAAAATATGTAATATAAGTATGCTCCAATTTCTTTAATCAATCATTTTCTTAGACAATATGGGTATGGTATGCTCATTTATTACTTGATACCATAGTTGGATTAAAAAATCAAATTTAATTAATATTCTCTTGATAACAATGAAAATGAAACTTATTATATAACACATGGATTGGGGAATCAAAAGAATGAAGTCATCTAAGAAAATTATCATGACTCAACTTTATATTGACACAACATGCATCAATAAAATAAGACATCAAGTAAAATATTCATCCTTACTTGATTCCCTTAAGTTGTTATTTCAAATTAAAATAAATAATTTATCTTAAAGTTAGTTAATTTGTCTTAAAGTCATTTTCTTTATTTCATTGATAATTATTACAAGCAAAGGAACACAATGTTTATTTACATGAATAATAATTGTGGCTCCATAATATTTTATGAGGATAACTTGAATATTCCCCTTACCTGATTACCCCATTTTTCATTTGATCAATATTTGGTATGTGTGCAAGAATTAGGGTTTTTGGATTACAATTACATTCATACATCATATCAACAATTACAAATAGATTTAAAAAACCTCTCATATAGGCATAGGTGCACACACAAAAATGCCACCTACACAATCAATTTAAACGTTTATGAAGTCAGAAAAACAAGGTCAAAGTGCACCCTTATCCACCCTAGTATGATCTTATTGTTGTACATTTCATAATTATGTCTTTGACTACAACACAGTTTAGATATCTTCCCAATTTATTCCACATCAATATTTAACCTGTATAATTAGCATAAATCAAATTCAAACTAAGTACATTCCTTCACTTTTAAGTTAACTATTGATAAGACATTTTAATTTCTATAAATTAATGTATTTTACATTTATATTTTGTATTATGAATAATATTTCAAAAGTTTGTTATTTATTGCATTTAATTGTTAAATCAAAATAAACACATCAAATAAAAATTAATGTCATATTATTCATACTATAATATCTGTACTTGTGATTTTTCACTAGATTTACAATTTTACATTTCATATAGAATTTATTTTAACACATGCATATATTAGTGACATGTCATATATCTCAATGCAATCAATATCTTCCACCAAATTATTTAGTTACCCAATAATGGCCTACAAAACTAAATAAGGTTTTTTTGTATATTATATAATATTATAATATATTAATACACACAAATATGTATATTTTTAATATATTATTATATTTAATTATATATTATGGTATGTTAATTTATATTAGATTATAATATACTATCTCTACTAAATAAATGAAACATACTTATACCAAGCAAAAAGCATTTAAGATTATATTTTAAATAAAATCAAAAATATATTTCATTATCAATTAAACATATACTTTAAAAAGTCAAATGAAGAGTGATGGTTAATAACTAATACTAGAAAATAATATTTGGTAAAATTATTAGGAAAGATGAGAATATATTTCCACAATAAGTTTATTTATCCAAGTCAACATCTCCATTCTTTTCTATCTTAAGAATATCCATGTAATGCCCAAAGACACCTAAGAGAAATGTCAAAATATTCAAAATAGTTTTACAATGTAAATTTGGTGGTGATTATCTTGGTGGGTTTAATAGTGGGATCAAAGTCATTCTAAAATATTCTTACTTGTGATTTTCCACTAGATTTAAAATGTTACGTTTCATATAGAATTTATTTTAACACCATGTTAGGAACCGGTGCAATCCCTTCTCTTTAAGTTTTTAGTATATTAGTTGCTATGGATGCATATGATTTGTAAGTCTTCCCATGAGTATTTTGTTTTATCTCACATTCATGGGAAGTAGTAGTTGCTTAGATTAGAAATAGTATATAAGTAAGTGTTGAGGCTAATTGAGGCATACATGAATTTTTTCTATTGAGCTTGCTCAAATGAGGTTACCCCATAGAAGTGGTTTATAATCAATATAATTCCTTTAGTGTTTCTAATAATAATAGAAATCTATTATTTGGTACATTTTTTAGGAAATTAATTTGTTATTTCATGTATTTTCATTAATTTGTTGCAGGAGGATCCTCTCATCTGGTTTCAGAGCGCTTTCTAGGGCAATTTTTTTTTCCTTTGGAAAGTCTTAGCTCTATTATGCTACATAATCCATTTAAATATTTTTGTAGAAAGTCTTAACTCTATTATGCTGCATAATTAATTTTAGTAATTATATGTATCACAATAATCTATTTCAGATTAGGGTAAACATATGACTACATAACTATGGGAAGTGCTTGGGTGACAGCCCTAAAACTCATTGTGAGGACTACCACAGAAACCCCAAAGTAGTTGGGCCATTTAAAGGACCTGTTAGCAAAATGGGTAATGGCCCCTTCCTAATTGAGTAGTTATCATTTGTGAGGAAAACTAAGAGCTATTGTTGAGAGATAAATCAATGGCCAAAAAAATTATGGGGAGCGGTACTCGCTTATATGACATTGGTGGCTAGAGTGATATCTTTATACCCTTAGGCAGTCATTGAAACTTCGGGCCCATTTCTATCAATTTCATAATATTACCATGGGTATCATAAAACTTTCCATATTAGCTCTTCAGACTTGCCATCTCAGTTTCAACATATTACCAGCAGAGTATCAAAAAACTACCATATCATATTTTTAGTAGAGTATCAGTAGACTTTCTATACCAATTTTAGAATATTACTAATAGAGTATCAGAAAACTACCATATCAAATCTATAGACATGTCATATTAGTCTTAGCATATTCTCAGTAGACTTATCATATAGAACATAGTAACCAGAAAAGAGTAATTTTTTTTAGTTTTTTTTTCCATATCTCTCCATTTGTAGCCCTGTTAATCTTCAAATTTTATCTGAACACTGAAATTCCATTTACCATATTTTATTCCTTGAGGTCCCATATCCAAATTCCACTTCTAAACCCTACAAATCTCAATTTACCCATTTTTCAAGTTTTGCCATAACTTCTATTTTTATCTACTTGCCTCAAAAAATTCCCTTAGTGTTCATCTCCCTGTTCTACTCCTTTGACCCTCTTTGATATATTTTCAAGTTTTTTAATTTTCACTCCTAAAATTATCTTTGCCTTCATCAATCATATTCCAACTATGAAAAAAAATAGTAAAAGTACCTTTACCCATTCCATTTTTGCCCAAATTAATAAATTCACTTACTAAATATGTCTTGACTCTAGTTTT
Organism: Torreya grandis; assembly: GCA_037957365.1. Lineage (NCBI taxonomy): Eukaryota > Viridiplantae > Streptophyta > Pinopsida > Cupressales > Taxaceae > Torreya > Torreya grandis. The sequence continues at coordinate 4,734,395 of JARHVA010000545.1, read as the reverse complement.
CCTACCCATTCCAAAAAAAATCTCTTATTTTGGTCATGGTAGTAACCCAAACAGGATCAAAATACATGGAAGATAAAATTGCCACCCTCAAGACCCACATCAAAGATCTTGATAAAAAAAGTCTTGGCCTATGTCTTCAACATACCACCATGAATATCATATAGCATCCAGAGTCCTCTTCAGACACTAGGTTTTCTTCTTCTAGTAAATTTTTTGGGCCAAATCTTAATTTTCCTCAATTCAATGGTGCAGATATGAATAGATGGATCTATCAGATAAAACAATATTTTAGACTGCATAATACTTTGGTTACCAACAAGGTCCCACTTCTTTCACTTGGAACATGAGGCCCTTCAGTGGTATCATTGGTATACCAAGGCTCATGATGAGCCCATATGGACTGATTTTTGCACCCTCATTTTGTAATAGTTTGGCCTTAGTGCTTTTAATGACTTCACTTGAACACTCACTAAACTTTGCCAAATAGGAACCATGAGATAATATCAAATAGAATTTGAAAAATTGGCCAATCACATAGAGGGATTATTTATGATTTATTTAATAGTTGCTTTTTTAGTGGACTAAAAGACATGATTCACTTGGAGGTCAAAATGTTCTAGCCTAACACAATGATGGAAGCCCTCGAGTTGGCTAAGTTAGAAAAGGACATGATCACAGCTTAACAATGATTTAAATTCAATTTTGCTCCATTGAAAAATACAACTCCATAATGATCTCAAATAATGCTAGCCCTTTAAATCACTCTTATCAAGCATTTGATTGAAGCAGAGATGTGAGCCCATAGAGAAAAAAGACTATGTTATAACTATGATGGTAAATTCACTTGGGGACATCAATGTGTAGAGAAAAATCTCTACCTAATGGATGTGGATTCTCTCCTCAAAACTTAAGTTTTTGAAGATGCTCAGGATATAATAGATAATCTAGAAGAAGATCCATCAATTGTGGAACCTACTTCTCAGGAATACCACCAAATATCTCTCTCCATACCTTAATAGGAGTCACCACCCCACAAACCATGCAGGTCAGGGGTTACTTCAAGAAGCTCCCTCTCATAATACTCATTGATTTAGGTATGACTCATAACTTCATTGACCCTTAGATCTCCAAACAAACTGATTATTTTATCCATCTTTGCTCCAACTTTAAAGTCATGATTGCCAATGGGAGCACGTTACCTTGAAAAGGGAGTTGTCATAGTGTGCATATCTCTATTGGAGATTATAACTTGTGATCTGACATGTTTTCCTTACCCTTAGGTTGTTGTGATGTTATTTTAGGATCCCAATGGTTACACACACTTGGACCCATCTTATAGGATTTTTCTAAACTTTGGATGCAGTTTTCAGACAATGGCCAAAAACACACATTGAAAGGCTTATAACTAGGGTCTATTAGTATCATAAGTTCATATCACATGGAAATGCTTTTTAATAAGAATTCACATATTGTCATTGCCTAGCTCTATTCCATTCAAATGCAACCATCAACAGTCTCCACTACTCCTGATCTACAAGCCATTCTATAGAGGTATGCAGGTGTCTTTTTCAAACTAGTGAGATTACCACCTTCATAGATAGAGGAACACCATATTAAACTCCTTCTTAGAAGTATTCCTCCTAACACCAGGCCTTACCACTACCCATTTCAACAAAAGATCAATATTAAGATGCTCATTTGTGACTTATTAAAGCAAGGAATTATTCTCCGCAATATCAACCCATATATCTCCCCAGTTATCCTTACCTAGAAAAAAGATGGGTCATGGCACCTCTGCATTGACTTACATGCACTTAATTACATCATAATCAAGGATAAGCTCCTGATTCCTATTATTGATGAGTTTCTTGATGAACTTCATGGTGCTCTTTTTTCTTCCAAGTTGGATCTTTGCTCTAGATATCACCAGATCTAACTTCATGAGGATGATATCCCTAAGTCAAATTTTCACATGCATGATGTCCACTATGACTTTTTGGTCATGCCCTTTGGCCTCACTAATGCTCTTTCAACATTCCAAGCATTGATGAATAAAATATTTCAACCCTACCTATAGAAATTCATTCTGGTCTTCTTTAATGATATCCTCATCTTTAGTAAAACATGGTTTGAGCATCTCTAACATCTAGAGCTCACACTATAACTTCTCTCTGATCATCATCTCTATGAAAATTAGTCCAAATGTGTTTTTAGCTATGATGAAGTGGAGTATCTTGGGCATATTTTTTTATCCCAAGGGGTTTAGGTGGATCCTAAAAAAATAGCTACCATGACAAATTGGCTTCATCCTCAGACACTCAAGAGCCTCTATGGTTTTTTGGGGCTGACTAGATATTATCATAAGTTTGTCAAGGATTACAAGAAGATTATAGCTCCATTGATAGCTATGTTGAAAAAATATGCTCTTACTTGGACACAAGCTACTAAGTGTGCATTTGAAAAATTAAAACATGTTATGTGTAGTACCCCTATTCTAGCTACGCCATATTTTGCCAAGACCTTCACTATCGAGAGTGATGCTAGTGATAATGGGCTTGGTGTTATTCTCCTCCAAGAAATATTCCCCATTGCATTCACTATAAAATCCATTTCTCATAATAATTTAGTACTTTCTACTTATGAGAAGGAAATGATGGCCATTTTGCATGCAGTATAGAAGTGGTGGAAATACCTACTAGGGAATCTTTTTTATCGTTCACCAGAGTTTAAAATATTTCCTAGAACAATGGGTCTTTACCCCATCACAACAAAAATGGGTCAGCAAACTCATGGGTTAAGACTATGAGATCACTTACAATAAGGGTAAGGACAATATTATGGATGATGCTCTATCTCACACATTTGCAAACCAATCTTCTCTTTCAATTATTTCCATGCCTATTCTAGATTAGGTGTTTATTATACAACAATCATATGTCAATGACTCTTCATTATCTCAAATCATTCAATAATTGGCCATTAACCCCTCTGTAGTACCGTATTGTTCTTGGGATGGTGCTTCTTTATAATACAAGGGCCATCTAGTACTTCACCAAAGCACAAATATTTAGTAGGCTATATTCTATAAAATCCATGCTTCTCCATCTATAGGGCACTCAAGGTTTCACAAAACCTATGATCATGGACACCACAACTTCTTTTGGAAGGGAATGAAAAAGACAATTCAATAGATAGTGGCTGAATGTGATACCTATCAATGCAACAAGGGTGAAACCACACTCATTCTTAGGTTGTTTAAACCTTTGATCATCCTTACCAGGATTTAGATAGATATTTCTATGTATTTCATAAAGGGGCTCCCTAAATCTAGAGGGAAAATAATGATCTTGGTTGTGGTTGATCACCTCTCCAAATATAGTCATTTTTGTGCCCTTAGCCATCGTTATACCACCTCCACCATCACACAAAATTTCTTGGACCAAATTTTCTATCTTCATGGCATTCCTTCTTCCATTATCTTAGATCATGATGTAACCTTCACCAAACATTTTGGATAGAACTATTTCATCACACCGGTACCCAACTAAAGATGATTCTAGGTATCATCCACAAATGGATGGCTAGACTAAAGTTGTCAACAAATGCCTAAAAACTTTTCTTCATTGCTTCACCTTAGAACAACAACACCAGTGGGAAAAGTGGCTTCATCTCATTGGATGGTGGTACAAGACCTCTTACCACACTTAAACTAATATGACTCCCAATGAAGTAGTCTATGGTCAAGCACCACCAGTGCTCCTTCCATACACCCCCAGTAGTTTACCAGTTCAAGCGGTTGACATGATTCTCTGAACCTGGGATCAGATCCTCAGTACCCTACGGGATAATCTTCATATGACACAAAATATAATGAAATAATAGGCTGATTATAACCATTCTGAGCACACCTTTCAAGTAGGTGATATGGTTTTTCTTCACCTATAGCCATACAATCAATCCTCTCTAAAAATCAAAGGGCATCATAAGTTAGCTCCCAAGTTCTATGGGCCATATAAGGTTCTCCAAAATATTGGGTTGATTGCTTATAAGTTGGATCTCCCACCTTCTTCCTGAGTTCATCTAGTATTTCATGTCTCTTTTTTGAAGAAAGTTCTTGGTACAAACATCAGAGTGTAGACTATTTTACCAGAACTTGATAATGAAAGATCCATCCTTCTTGAATCAAAGGTAATCTTGGACAAGTGCACATGCCAAATTCATTCTCACTCCATCACAGAGGTATTAATTCAACGGCATGAAATTCAACTCGAGGATGTGACATGGGAACCACTCTTTTAGATTCAACACAAATTCCCACATCTGAAGCTTTGAGGACAAAGATTTTTTGAAGAGGGAGGGGATGTTAGGAAATTGTGTGACCCCTTCTCTTTACTTTGTTAGTATATTAGTTTCTATGGATTCATATGCTTTATAAGTCATCCAGTGAGCATTTTGTTTTATCCCACATTCATGGGAATTAGTAGTTGCTTAAATTAGACTTAGTATATAATTAAGTGTTGAGGCTAATAGAGGCATCCATGAATTATATGTATTAAGCATGTTTAACGGAGGTTGCCCCCTTGAAGTGGCCTATGATCAGTATAATTCCTTTAATGTTTCTACTAATCATATAAATCTATTATTTGATATATTTTTAGTAAATTAATCTACTATTTCATGCATTTTCATTATTTTGTTGCAGGAGGATCCTCTCACACCATTGAATTTTATTTCAAATATCAAAATCAAAAGTTTTTTTAACATATAAATACTAAAAAAGATACACTTATTATTCAAAATAATAAACAATATGTTATTATAATCTAAAATTCAATTTTCATGCAATATTTTGTATTGATTACACTTAATACAATGTCAAACTAATTATTATTTTTTAATAGGAAACTAATACCAAAAAAATCATCTCTCATTTTCACCTGTATTATAACTTTACATTTTAAAAAATGGGTGGTTTTGGGAAATCTACTACTATCGATGATTCATCAAGATAAATGCATGAAGCAAAACACATAAATAGTGCCACACACTAAAATTTAAATACTTATTAAAAAAACCTAGACTATAGAGTGAAAAGTTATTAAGAATGAAAGTCTATGTAATTACTAAAACAATAGCCATTCAAGGTAGGTTTCTCAGCATTGACATCGTCAACAGTGAAGGAGATGAAATCATTGTGAATTTTCTTAGCCAAGTAATAACTCTATTATTACATCAAATAAAAACTGGTAAAATATACTTAATTTCAAATGAGACCCTAAAATATGAAAATAAAAAATACAAGCACTTAAAAAATATATGGGAGATCATCCTCAATATGAAATCCTTTGTTAAATATTATCTTTAAGTAGATCACACTATCCAACTATACTAATTCCACTTCAAAATGACTAAAGAGATCAAAGATACAACTTCCAACACAATGGTTGATATGATTGACATTGTTCTATCTATTATTGTTGCCTCCAATTCCACAAAACTAAATAAAAATTTAAACACAAAAATAATGCTAATAGTACAAGATAACTCTATATATAATATAGAAGTATCCCTTTGATAAAATTTATGTGGTGAAGAAGGGAGACTTTTATCTAATTGGTGTGCATCCAAGGCACTATTGATTCTAATTATTTCCTTCAGACAAGGTAAAATTCAAGCATATAATCTAAAAATAATAGGTAACATCTCAAATACCCCAAACTTCATCAACCAGAATATACTTTAGGCAAATCAAATGAGGATATGGTGTGAATATGCCAATGCCATCACTGAGAAAGGGTATTATTGAATCAAAAATAATTTTAGACATCCATAGTTTAAGGTTTCTTTGGAAATCAAGTTTAGGAACATTGGATATGAAAGCCATACAAATTAAAATTCTAAAGTTTTAATCCTTATTTCTCTTTTTAATTAAGAATAGACAAAAAAATTGGTTCCAAATATTGATGCTTCTTGGCATTGTGGAAAATGAAACATTGATGAAAAAAATTGTGTATATAAATATGTATTAAATTTCATATTAGAAGATTCCAAAGTTACAATATGGACCAAAACATTTAAATAGTTTGATATGATAATTATGGATATCAAAACACATTATCTATAAAAATATCATTTTCACCTAACGAGGTTTGGGAAATTGTCAAAAGAGTGCTCTTCCGTAAGTAACATTTCACAATGGAGACAAGACTATAGGTATATAATGACAAGGAATAGATCCAATGTACCATAATAATTTCAAGTAAAGATGAATCCACACCATCAGATATAATTTGACTTGATCCATTTTATATAATTTTGTGTGTGTGTGTGTGTGTGTGTGTGTGTGTGTGTGTGTGTGTGTGTGTGTGTGTGTGTGTGTGTGTGTGTGTGTGTGTGCATGTGCGTGTGTGTATGTCTGTGTGGAGACACACACACTTGTAAACATCAAAAAATAATTACAACTTAAATGTGCTTACATACATGTATTTTTTAAATAAATAATTGTAGTTTCTATATTTTATCTTCAAAAAATGTTTCCAAAATTATTCTTCCAATGCTTTCTATAGTTTCACATTTACACCCATAGCTTTTTCATATTGATATCCATATAAATAACCTCATTCCCATCTACTACATATACACACTATATAATTTAAATTTTGCACTTGATATATATTTGTAATGTTATTCTTCACTTTAAAATAGTTACATATTTACATAGTATATGACATACAATAATTTGGCATCTTATTTTTACTTCATGATCATTGTAAACATCCATGGAAAATGAACAAGAAAATAAAAAAATTCACTTGATTTATACTCTACATAAACATCATATAAATGAACATTGTATGCAATTGGAATGGCACGATGCACAATGAATTAATGTTGGATTGGATAAGATAGATCACACCTACACTTTTGATTGGGTATACACTTGTTAATCAGGAACATGACTAATATAGGGATCCACTCGACTTGATTATGGGATCACTTGTATCAATTATCACAACACATCATGCTAAGAAGGGTTCCAAATCTTGTAGTCTAACACAATCGCACAACAACCCTAAAAGAGTCCTATGATTTGATGTTCACTTATGTAATAAACAAGAAAGTAAACATCTCTAATAACAAGAAAATTAAACTAATCTATTCTGCACCAAAGCTTGTGGCATAAAGTGGGGGTTAGAACAAATCAAATAAACAACTAAACTGAACATGCATCAATGTATATGGAATCCTAATACATGGAAGAGAAGAATACATACTACATTATCTATCTACTCTTATTAAGGAGAAATAAAGTTAGGAATACTTACCTTTGAAGGTGAACCTATTGAGTATCAACCTTTCCCTTGGCCAAGGTGCTTCATAAGAGATTGTTGTGGCTTGTAAGGATAACGAAGATAAATCAGATCTAGGATACACAACCTACCTAAGCATCCAAAATACTTCTCCACAAGACAAGATCGAAGCTCCAAAAGAAAGTATTGAACCCTAAATTTGTATTCCTCAAGTAGAATGGTCAAAAAGCAGATTTTTATTAACATTTCTTCACTTAATTCTTTACTCTCTTTTGACTCTTATGAAATTGTGGTAAACGAACTTGTATATATAGTAGTATATTGCCTAAAACCATTAGACATATTAGATATACTAGGTTGACTAGGTTTACCTAGTACATTCTTAGGCTAATACCTAAAGTATGTGATAGGTCAGCCAAGATGCAAACAAATCAAAATAGGTAAAGTGTCCCTAGAATATACTAGGTCGACCAAGTTGAACTAGTGTAATGAATAGGTAAAAAGGTAAATAAGGCAATAAGTGAAGGAATAAATCATGATAATGACTAGAATGGATAGGAAAGAGAAGAACAAACCTAGGGTTCATGGTTTTAGGGAGATAGTGTGTAGATAGCAAGTGACAAAAGGAACAACAATTTTACTAAGCACTGATGGTTTACCCACCCCTTTCTCAATGCACCCCTTAAGGAATGCACTCAGATAAATTGAGACTTGAAAATTTATTACAAGATACGAAGTGTGAGTGATCAATAAAAGTTTGAAAATATTATGTGTATATATATGCCCTAGTTGAAGCTCATCACATGTCATGTAAGTGTAACACAGGATGGTGCTTCAAAGATAAAACATGATAACACATAATGTTGATGCTAAATATGATGCAGTAGGAAGCAAATAAGATAAATGAAAGGATAGAATTTAAAAACACATACCTTTAACCTACCTTAATACCATAGATAAAGAAGAAGACTGCAATAAAGTGAAGGCATCTAATGTGAAGCACACTAGGCGAACCTATAGAAGTTAGTGCAAAAATAGCCAAAAATCAAAAAAATTGGAAGATAGGCATATGATAGTGGAAAATAATTTATACATCATCATGAATGTAATGCATTTTATAATTTACAAAATGGATGAGCAAAAATAAAGATATGAACAAAACAAGGAATCTGAAGAAAAATAATTGAGAATTTTGAATTTTGAAAAAGTGGTTATAAATAGGAAAAAGAGAAATCATTTTGTAATAAAAGAGAAAAAAATATCTAGAGAGAAAACAAGCTAGGATGGTGAGAGAAAGACATGTTAGGCAAGAGAGAATCCCAAGAGAAAGAGCAGGTGCACTACAAGCATGCAACCAATAATATCAAACCAGTTTTTTGAAATTTACATTGATTTAAGTGAATTTTTATTTTAATCATTTATACATATCAAAAAATGAACAAAATTAGGGTCTAAGGGTAGTAGATAAGAAGATGAGAGATGTGTTGGAAGGAAACAGGAAGAAAGCAAAAAAAAGAAAAAAATTTAGAAAAAATACACTAGGTTAACACACTGAACCTACTAGGTTGACCAAGTCGACCTTGTAGGTTGAACCAAGTTGAAAATCCATATGGTCGACCTAGTAGGTGTAGGCTGACCTAGTGTATTATGGCAGCTAAAACTAAGTGAAAAGGTGTTTAGTTAGTCTGTAAGGGCCAAAATGAAACCTGAACACTGGGGAGAAGATAAGAGGAAAATTAAGAAATTTAGGATAAAATAAGTCAAAAATAGGGAATGTTTTTGTCAAACTAGGTTAACTAGGGAGACAAAATAAACACAAAAAACATGTGAAAATCCAAAAGAGGGCTAGAATGGCCTAAAATGACCAAAGAAGGGCAAGAGGGACCAAAATAAGAAAAAAATGAATAAAGTATGCTTGTTTTTTATTAAAGATAGAATGTATAAAGAATGTATTATGATTATACATGACATGGAGGAACTAATACATCCTTTGTTGTTTCTTGATTGTAGAGATGACCATGATTCTAGAGATTGTTAGACATGTTGTGGTTACCATATTTGTTAGATAGGTTGATAGATGGAGATAGAGTTAGATTGGTAGCCATAGGTCTAGGAGGTATAGTGGCTATGTACAGGATCCCTTTGAGTGTGAATGTGTTGGTCATGTTCCTGGTTGTTGGGAATGGATGACTAACACCTTCATATGGGAGGTGGATGGCGATGTGATAGAGGTGGCTATCACACTAGAGGATGTCCATGCCATCTTTGGACTACCTATAGTAGGAGTACCAGTGACCATAGGGATACTAGACAACATAGAGGAGAGGAGAGCCTTAGCCATATGGGTTATAGGCTTAGAGATGAAATTTATAGGGTAGAGAATGAGTGTGGATTATTTGTATATATCACATCTTATAGATCTTTAAAAGGTGGTGATAGGCCTTGTGATATAATAAGTGCTCTGTCACAAGTCAGATGGCAAGGTACCACTAGATGTGATAGCCTTGAGCAGGATGATGTTGGAGGAGGGAGTGATATATAATATGGGCTCTATCATCTGGGTCTAACATGTTCATGATCTATTTGAGATGCGAGTCAAAGGACATAAGATCATGGGATTGATCATACTACTAATAATATGGATATATGAGATATTTCATATGTATCGACTGATTGGGTTACCCCATGTGATCAATAATAGGTCACCTTAGGTGAGGAGATGAAGGGAGGACCAAGTAGCATGGGCCTTGCCCCACATGCCAGTGTTATAGATGGTGATAGGCACTGACATAGTATGGTGACCATATGAGTAACTAGTGACTACCTAGGAGATTTGGCACACAATTAGAGCAATTCTAGAGAGGAGAGAGGTGATAGGGAACTATACATGGTGGAGAGAGCCATATTTGATGGCACAGGTGCTAGGGAAGATGGGTCTAACTCATCCACTAACATTGATACTCATGCTTGAGTAGTGGATTTGACATGTGAGATATCCATGAGGGAAGAGGGGACTCAGACCACTGATAGTGAGACCAATATTTAGGCCACATTAAAAGTTATCATGGACTGGTTAGTAATGATGAGGGGAAAAGTAGGAGGAAGTAGAGGTAGGGGTAAAGATACTAGATGTACCACCACAAGCTCCATAGAGAGATGATCTATGACCACTAAAGACACATTAGTGATGGAGGTAGGAGGAGAGAGTAGAGACCATCATCATCCTTGGCAAGTTAGTAGAGGAGCTAGAGGATAAGATAGAGAGACCAATTAGATAGACGCTAAGATGGATGTGAGGTATGATAGCTAGGTTTGAACTGAGGATGTGACTAATAGAGGAGGTACTAGGAGGCCACACAAATAGGGATACTATGCTAGGTAGTCACACAGATGATGAGACCATAGGAACTGAGACATGGATAGGTAAGAAAAAGTATGATTAATTTATTTCTTAAGTTTTTATTTGGTAGATAGATAGATATTATGAGATATGATGGTGATCTAATATCTATCTAATGTGATGTTGTAGGTGTAATTAATGGTGAAGAGGAGAGATGGGGGTGCCTAGTTAGGGGAACATTCCATGACATCCTAGATGAGACTATATAGTCATACAACCCAATGACACTAGAGGATTTGAGTTTACCATCTACCCCAGCTCAGGCGAGCTAGTTCAAACTAGCAAGAGAGGTTGTGAGGTAGATACAGATGTAGAGAGAGGGTACAACCACTAGTAGAGATGGGTGTAGGGGAGAGGCAGGTCTAATAGGCCCTAACTGATGAGAGAGATATGTATCTAAAGATAGTGACATAGATGACATAGACATATATGGTGATGCAAACCCAATTGATGCAAGCACATGTAGTGACCTATACTGAGTTAGTACAGGCATAGGTACAGACAACATGTCTATAGGGATAGGTAGAGGGATTGAGATCTCAGAGTACGTCATTGCAATGCACCCTTTAAAGGAATTAGACTGAGGCCTTAGTGGGAAGTGTGGCTAGGCCATGAGATAGACATGATGGAGCTTAGCCCTAGTGTTGAGGCTTTGTATATGATTGTATCAAACTCTTGATATATATATGATTTATCATTTTGGCATATTAGTGTTGGTTATGTATGTTATCTTTATGACGGTTGTATTTATTCATTATAGTTGAGGCTATGGATGCCTTGGATATATTTCTTTCTAGCACATGTATTTAAATTTGTTGTATATGCTATAAGAAATATATGTGATGTGGTTTCTTTTCTATCATTATGAATAATATGTGCATGGTTAAAAAGAAAGAGGCCAAAAGACTTGGAAAAATATAATCAATCAAAAATTTACTACACACTAATTCAAACGGGGAAATGTGTAATAACATGAAAAATGACTAAGTATAAAGAAACAAGAGAATGGCAAAAAAGATGGTAAAAGGGAGATTTTTTTTTAATTCAATGTGAAAGATTTTGTGACCAAACTAAAACAAGTAAAATCATACTAAATATCATGTTGGGCAGCATAACCAAAAAAATAATAAAATGGAAGGGATGAAAAGGGAATGAATGGTAATAAATATAAATCAAAATTAAGTCAATAAATTATACTATTTCATGATGGAAAGTAAAAAAGAAAAATAAATTTGTAAAAAAATTGGTCTTAAATTGATCATACTAATTCAAGCTGGGAAGTATGAGAAATTCAAGAAATAGTTGTAATCTTACATGCACTCAAAAAATAAGAAAATAAAAGGCATAATAAAAATGAAGTAAGCATAAAACATACTAAATATCAAGATGGGAAGTGTTTCAAATGAGGTGTAACCTCATAATCAATTGAATATTATCTCTTACTTGACACATGTAATTTGGATGGTGACTTTTTTATTGGAAAAAAAATTGTTTTGTTGTTTTGTGAGTAGGGCCAGGTCTTATCCATGGTTTTACACTTCAAGTCACAAAGGAAATTCCAAGGGGTACCAAAACAACATTGGTAAGTAGAAGGATTAGGACTGATAAATCAAGGATGAGGGAAATAGGATGGAAAAGGTGGTAATTTGTGAGGAATGTCGGGTCCTATCTATGGTCTTACAAAGCAACTCACAAATGGAATCCCATGGGGAGTGATCAAAAAGCTAAACAATATTTCCCAAGAGGAAATTTGAGGAAAGAGAATGAAAGAGGGATTGTAAAAATCAAAGACTTAGGCATCTTATGAGAAGACCTTAAGAGGCAAGAGGCATACTAAGGACATGAGAAGACACTAAGTGACTATTGGTCACCTATATACAAAGGAAACCTATTCCCTATAGACATAAAGCTTTGTAGGCAAATAAGTGTACTACTAAGATCAAATCATGAAGGTAAATTGGTATAAATATAAGTAAAATGGACCTACCTCCCCATGACATGTTCCCCTCTCCTCAAGACCCCTTATAGAGCCATTGGTCTACAATGAAGATTGGGTACTTGCATGAGAAAGTAGGTAGAACTAACAGATTTTTTTTATTCTCCTCTTCTAATATACTATCCTACCACACCCCAAAGGACCTCAGCTCTATCATGAGTCCAACTATGGAGTCTGATCTTTGACTAGAAGAAGGATATGTGATTTGAATCACATCTTTTAGTGTGATTTGAATTTCGTTAATATTTTTGATATCATTGCCTTTTGTTTAAATGATTTGGATTTTAACTTTATTTTGAAGGCTTTTTAATATTCCTCCTCTAGATGGATTTAAAATTACTAATCATGATAGAGATAGTGATACACATAAATGAGTTGTAGGCTAAGGCTAAAGGAAGCTAAGTAACCCAAGACAAAAAACTGACTAGGACACTTAGGCTTGACAATGAACAAGTATGTGATCTCAAGTCTCAACCATGTATATGCTTAGTTTGTAGAAAAGGAAGAAGGAAAAAAGAGATCCAAAGGAGGACTGGTGAAAGGAAATAATAATGAGAAATATTATTTGCTAATTGATCACATGGTAAAAGGAGATAATAACCAAAGGAAATAGGGTAGATATAACCAAGTCACCATGACAACTATCTGTGAAAAATAAAGATAAGAAAACAAACAATCATGAAGATACTAAGGAAGAGTCTTGAGAAAAACTCTATAAAGGAAAATAAAGTAATGATAAAGAAAAAATATCAATGATAAGGAAAAGATAATTATATGTGAAATATAAATAATCAAAATTAACTATAGTACAACAAGGGACAACATGATATAGGATAAGAAATAATTTGACATAATGTCAAATGATATAAACATAAATAAATAAGAAAATAAGATTTAAGCACATGTCCAATCCAAATGTCAATGAGAAAGCACCATGCATATTCTCATAAATACTAGTAAATTTGTCCACACACATTATGCAAGACATTAGATAAATCTCTATGAAGCTAGATATGATTTGATGCTAATGTCATGTTAATCTTTGTTGAATATTAGTCAAATACTTCTTTTCTAATCTCCTTAATTAAAAAAGTAGGAATACTCATTGTATCATGATGAAGAGGGGAATTAAGTGAAGGATGATTAGGAGAATGTGTGGGAATTAGATCTACAGTAAATGTTGGAATCACTAGCAAAGAAGAATCCATGGGTGAAAGAGGGTCCACAAGTAGAGAAGGAACCACAGGTGGAGGCATAAAAGGTGGTGAATGGACCACAAGAGGTGTAGCTATGGGAGAAGAATGAGGATCCTTCTTGCAATAATGACCTATGGTAGGAATGTTATAAGCTCTAGGAATAGCTATAAGATGATCCTTAAGATGCTATTGAAGGATACAAAAATGATCAGTGTGATGTGTGTTGTATTGGTGCCATAGATAATACCCCTCACCATACTTAGGTATATGTTCAAGAAGAATACTTGGAAGAGGTATGGTAGTGTCTATTGATGGGTAAGAAGGATGAAAGGTATCAATATATTATCATAACTTATGACAATGGGTAAAAGACTAATTATCTATCTTATGAAAGCAATAAATATGCTTGTGATTATTCTTAGAAGAAACACTCATGGGAGAAGGTGTAATAAACATGGATGAAGGAGATGGATCATCATCCCATTTGATAGGAAAAGGATCCATCTTTGGAAAAGGAAGCAAGCCATCACCAAGATAAGGTGGTGAGGGAGTAGTAATAGAAGTAGGCTAAATATAAGGAATACTAATGGAAGAAGTAAAAGTAGGCTCATCAATAATGGAAGAAGCAATAGTAACTAGTTCTGACATAGATTCCACTGTGGGAGGAGCAGAATCTATAGAAGGTCTAAGGAGGGCTACACTAACCTCAAGAGTGAACCAATGATGGGAGTTAGGGAACCTATAAAAATGGTAAGGTCTGGTCATAGCATGACCTATGAGCATGGTCCTATAGGGCTCCTCAAAAATTGAAGGTGTTGGCACCATCTTTACTTTGCGATAGAGAGTAAAAATGCAAGAATCAAGAAATATAAATGTTGGAACATGAGAAGATGCATGAAAAGACTCAAACAAAGAAGAAAAATAACACATACTTGGACAAGACTACCTAATAAGGGATCATGTAAAGAATAGCCATCATCATAATTTGGCATATGAAGATCAATGACACAAGTTGGAATAACTTTTTCATTGGAAGAAGCATGGTGAATAGAATGCCTAGTCTTGGATAAGACTACATGAATTTCATTACAAGGTTCTTTGCAATAATGAGGCTGAAATGAGGCTTAAAGTTGTGAGATGAGATGAGGTATGAGATCATAATTTTTGATCTTTAAGTTAATCTCATTAGGCTCATCATCATCAGAGTCTAAAAGGTTAGGAGGAATATTACCAATGAGCTTAGGATGCCCATTGTAACCTCTAGTTGAGTTGATAAGAAAGTTAAAAAGTTATGATTCATGGAATGGAATACTAGGTAAAGGTTAAAGAGAAGGAATATTAAAAACACCATGATCTTGGAATTTCTCAAAATTCCAAGGGTTAGTATCTCCTTGAATCCTATAAATGAGTCCATTATAAGGGAATTTAAAAAATTGGTAGGCAGTAGAAGTGATATATTGTATAAAATGAGTCCACGGCCTACTAAGTAAGATGTTATAAGAAAGAGGGAAATTAAATATCATCACCTTTACATGAATATTAAAAGGTGGGATAGTAATGGGAAGCCACACAAACCTAAGAGGAGGCATTTACCTTCTATCATATCCTTGGTAGGTGATACATGTAGACTTAAGATTACATTTTAAATATCTAAGGGCTTTAATGAAATCAAGAGGAGAAACATAAGTGCCATAACCCTTGTCAATCAATGCTCGTGTGACTTGGATATCACTTATTTGGATGCTAATAAATAAGGGAGGATAATTTGCATGAAGCAGAATCTCATTGAGAATCATAGATGAGATAGGAATTTTTAAAGAAAGAGAAGTGTTGAGAGTTTCATCGACATTAATGGACATCACTTCACATTGTTATAAGCTACTATCCTCAAAATCAGATAAGGCCACCTCCCATCTTGTTAAGGGAGGATGAGGGACATTCATCTCAAATAATAGTTGCATAAGACGGTTTTAATGTCAAAGAGATGTTCTCATAAGCTCAAGAAATGGAAGTGAGTTCTGTAATGGGATCCCACTCATCATAACCCATGAGAAGATTGTTAGATATAAGTGCATAATGGTTAAGGAGGTCCTTGGAAGGAGAATTCAAAGAGCATTGAAATTTGTGTTGATAAGAATGAGAAGGTTTAGAATAAGGTTTTAAATCCTTTGGTGATGAAGAAATAGTTGGTTTAGATGGATCTTAAGAAGTAGAAGTGTTAATAGAAGGTTGATTATCATTGGAAGATTGAATATCATTGTTATTAGAATATGATGGAAGAATAGGAGAAATAGAATGAGATGTGTTATCCAAGGGAGAATCATAAATTGGATCATCATCAAAGGTTATAAGATCTTCTTTCCCCAACTCATTAAAATGAGTTAGAGAAGAATATTGGATAACATGAAATGTCTTAGAAGAAGGCAGGGTGTAGATAGGTTGGGAATCAGTGAAAGCCACCACCCTTTGCATATTAGTCATGCTAACCACTTTTTCTTTAGAAGTGGGATCAACAAGACTTTATACATTATTGGTGGAGGAGGTGGGCTTGTCTTGGTTTTCTTGAATAGGTTGATGATTAGGTAAAGGATCTTTGTAAATAGCTAAATGACCATTTACTTAATTCAAGGCTTGGGTTTTATCATGAGTTTTGTAATCTTTGAAAGCAACTTCATAAGATGGTTGATGCTTGTGAGTGATAGCATCATGGTCAAAATTATGACCAAGAATAAAGTCCATAGCTAAATTATTAAGTTGTCTACAAGTCTCATGAGAGTGACCCCAACTAGCATGAAACCAACAAAATTTTCTAAGATCATACTAAGTTTTCATAGGATGAGTAGGGTCAATCTCTCAAGGGAGAGGCTTAGGTAGATGCTTAAGTAATTCAGCTAAGGAAAGAGGTTTATGGATATTAATGATGTTTGGTGATGAGAAATGAGGATTAGTATATTATTGAGAAGGAGATGTCTCCAAAGAAGGGTAGGAATGACAACTTGAACATTGTGAATGGTATCATATGAATCGATAACACCATCATTGGTAATATTTTATTTTTTGTTTTTGAGTAACTGAAGAGGACCCATGAAATGTTGGGGTGGATTAAATTGATTCATAAGGAAATATTATCTTTTGGCTTTATCAATGGCCTCCTCCAAGTTACATAAAGAAAGGGTACAAACTTGATATTGTAATTTAGGAAACAAAGCATTTATAAAGAGATGAAAGAGATTGTCATTTGCCATGTTATGTTCACACTTGTTAGACAAAGTCTTCCATATTTTAACAAAAGCTTGAGTGGTTTTGTTTTCATTTTTTTTACAATTGATGAAGTGGGCCAAAGTGTTTTCTAGAAGATCACTAGTTTGGAATTCTTATACTAAAGCATTCACTAAGTCCTCCAAACTAGTAATGGAATGAGATCTAAGTTGATTATACCAATCCAAGGCATCCCTTGTGAGGGTTTTAGCATGGGCTTTGGTGGAAGCAAAGGTGTTTAATTTAACCCAATCCTTATAAAAAATTCCAAATGTTTTAAGATGAAGGGTAGGATTAGTTGATCCATTATAAGAGATGGTAGGTGTTATACCTTCAATATCAATGTTAGCAATTTGAGTAGTAATAGGTTCAATTTTTAAATGCTTGATAACTTTGTTGAATAATGGAGGTTGAGGAATGAGATTACCTTGAGAATCTCAAAGAGGGGGAGGAGGAACACTTTGGTTATGCATGCCCCAAGACATTGGTTGTGGTTGTGTTTGAAGATTAAGAAAGTGGTTTTGCATTCTCATCATTTTATTCATGTTATGATCTTGAAATGTGTTCATTTGATTGAGAGTTTTTAATAATCGTTGATGAGTTTGATTAGTGTTATTATAAGTAGTGTTAGTGTTTGATTTGGTATTAGTGGCTTGGGTACCACTATTAGTGTTGACATGAGTTTGAGAAGAGCTATGAGAATTTGAAGCACTAGTGGAAAAATTTGCTTTTGAAGCAAAAGATGGAATAGAAAATGGTTGAAATAAAGAAGCACTATAAGCATGATTACCTTGGGTAGTAAATAATGAACTAGTCGATGGATTAAGGATAGTGGATCTTATTAGAGGCCCACTAGATGTGGAACCAGCCATGTTAGTTGAGATACTAAGAATGGAGGTAAAAGAAATTAAATAGAAGATGTCATAGTATAAGGAGTCAATACTAAAGGAAGAGGTTGAGAAGAAAATAAATTTGTACCCCCAAATCTAATTGAGAAAGTGGAAGTAGGAGAATGAGGTTCTTCAACTTGACATCTAATCATGTGATTATAGATGGTAGAAAGGTCTTTCCCTCTATGTTGAGGGAATTACATGATAAATAAAAGCATATCAAGAGTATATAATAACTGAGATTGATCTTTTAAGAAGAGAGATATATGTTGTAAAGAGGTATTATGAGGATTCCCATAATTTTTTGTATAGGTTGCAATATGGACATTACTGGTATTCTCAAAAGGAATCATACTTTGTCTATGGGAGACCCTATTAGGATTGGTGAATTTAATCATATATGTTGATTGATTTTTAGTGTTATCACCAAATAGATAGTCCATGATGAAAGTAGGAAAAGGAAAGATGAGATAAACAAGGAATTAAAAAGTGACTATAACTGAACTAGGTTGACCTGGTTGACCTAATGCAAAAACTAGGTCTATAAAATTGAATTAGGTCCACAGGATTGACCCAGTATAGAGAATAAGGACTGTTAGAAAAGAAGAAAAAGTCTAAAAATAGTACTAGGTCAACTAGGCCAACCTAGTGTAGTGTACAGGGGCTAAAAAATATGCTAGGTCAAATCGATTGACCTAGTATAGTACAAGAAAAAAAAGATGATAATCAATTTGTGAAAATAAAGTAAGATAATTTTATAGTTAATCTAAGAAAATAAATGATGAAAGTAAGTAAAAAATAAATTGAATTGATGTTAGTCAATCCAAGTGATGCACCCAAAGTAAAAAAAATTCACCAATATGAGCTAGTGTAAGTTCTTACACACAAAATTGAGCAAAGAGCAAGTAAACAACTTGGAAAATAAAGCTATCTAACTGGTCAACCTAGAATGCTAGATTATTTAAGAATGATTTTAAATGATAGAAAGTTTGCTATAAATGAGGTACTAAATAACAATATATGGATGGTTTCAGGTGTGTTTATGATGAAAGGGATTGTAGAGGAAAATACACAAGCTTGGTATTGGGGCATACCCCTTCACTTCACACATCACAACAATAAGAGTGTCGAGTGCTTAGCCAAAATATACCATTAACCACACTTTATACTTGACCAGAGTATCAAGTCAGCTTCCCCCTTGGTGATGAAATAAAAGTAGATTGGCCTGGGTAGTCAAATGTTAAAATGATTTTTGATGTTAAGTGATTTGGCCATGTGTGCATAAAATAAAAATAGTGCAACTAAGTAGTAAATTAAAAACCTCCTAATTAGACAATGTGAATTATTGTAAGCATGAAAATAGCTGAAATGAAAGATGTGATTAACATATAAGGTGAATTCTAACTTTGAAATGAGGTATAGTGAAAACACTATATGTACAACAAACAAAACTAGGTCGAGAGTGTCAAGATATAATTATTGAAAATAGGGTTTGGAAAACCTACTAGGTTGACCAGGTTCACCTAGTTATTTTAGACAACAAATAAGACATAGAACTAGGTTGACCAAATCGATCTAGTTGGTTGTGCAAAGGTAGTTTTGAAGGTTGTAAACTTGAAAATAAAGTATAGAAATAGAGAGATATAAAGGAATATAAACTCCCCTTGATGGTTTAGAGACAAAAATCATTAATCCAAAACTTATAAACTAGGGCAAGCTAGTTGACCAAGCAATACAAAATCTACTAAAAAAGTGCTAAAAATGTACTAGGTCAATCTGGTTGACCTAGTTAGTTGGATTAGAAGTTTAGAAATGTACTAGGTTGAGTTAGTCAACCTAGTAGGATGATCTAAAAGTCTAGAAACTAGAATTTGTACTAGGTTGAGTTGATCAATTAGGCTATACAAAAACTACTAAAAATGACTATAAATACACTAGGTCGATCAGGTCGACCTAGTAGGCTAAATTGGTATTTTGAAAAACTGTTGAAAACCTGTACTGGGTCAAGCTACTTGATCTGGTTGTTTGTTCTTGTGCATAAAGAAAAAGAAAACTAGGTCAATAGAATCAAACCAGTATGTCAAAATATATGATAAAAATGATGACAAAATAATGAAATAAATGAAATAAAAGTGAACAAATCCAACAAGAATTTGATTCATGTTATGTTCACGAGAATGTATGCAATCAAAATTACATGATGCATAATGAATTAATCTTAGATCAGATAAGATAGAGCACACATACACTTCTGATTAGGTATACACTTGTTAAGTGGGATCATGCTCAATATGGAGATTCATTAGACCCGATTAGGGGATCACTTGTATCAATTATCAAAACACATCATGCTAGGAAGGGTTCCAAAGCCTACATTTTAACACAATCACACAACAAACCTAAAAGAGTCATATGATTTGATGTTTACTTATGTAATAAATAAGAAAGTAAAATATTCTAATAACAATAAAATTATATGAATCTAGTATGCACTAAAGCTTGTACCACAAAATGGGGGTTAGAAAAAAACAAATAAACAACTAAACTAAACATGCATTGGAGAAATATACTCATGTCAATGTATACAAAATTATAATACATGGAAGAGAAGAATACATACTACATTATCTCTCTACTCTTATAAAGGAGAAATAAATGTAGGAATAATTACCTTTGAAGATGAACCCACCGAGTCTCAACCTCTCCCTTGGCCAAGGTGTTTCACAAGAGATTGTTGTGGCTTATAAGGATAACCAAGATAAATCAGCTCTAGGATATACAACCTACCTAAGCATCCAAAATACTTATCTACAAGACAAGATCAGAGCTCCAAAAGAAAGTATTGAACCCTAAAACTTTATTCCTCAAGTAGAATGCTCAATAAGTAAATGTTTGTTAGCACTTCTTTTATTAATTATTTTCTCTCTTTTGACTCTTATGAAATTTTTGTAAGTGAACTTACATATATAGTAGTATCTTGCCTAAAAACCATTCAGACATGTCAGTTGTACTAGGTCGATTGGGTTGACCTAGTACATTCTTTGGCTAATGCCTAAAGTTTGTGTTAGGTCGGTTGGGATGCAAACAAGTCAAAATAGCTAAAGTGTCCCTAGAATACACTAGGTCGACTAGGTCAACCTAGTGTACTGAATAGGTAAAAAGGTAAATAAGGTAAAAAATGAAGGAATAAAGCATGATAATGACTAGAATGGATAAGAAATAGAAGAACAAACATAGGGTTCATGGTTTTAGGGAGCTAGTGTGTGGATAGTAAGTAGAAAAAGGAACAACAATCTTATAAAGAACCGATGGTCTACCCACCCCTTTCTCGGTGCACCCCTTAAGGCATGAAATCATAGAGATTGAGACTTGACAAGTTCCTACAAGATATGAAGTGTCAATAATCAATGAAATTTGAAAATATTATGTGTATATAAACATTGTCAACTTAATTACCATAAATAAAAATATCAACCCTCCACTGTATGATCCTACTATCAATCAACCCCATGTGAGATTTTGTGAAAGGATATATGGTATTTACTAAATACATACAAACTTTGTTTGCAAGGAATTATATCCAAGCATTCAATTAAATGTTTCCCATGGTGAACACACTTGTTGCAAGTGTATTGTAGAGAGAAATAATAATGACTTATCTCATTCTAATAACATGGACCTATTATGTAAACTAAATTTTTATCTAATCTCATTCAAGTTGAAAAATTCTCATCACATGAGTTAATCAAATATTTCAAGTAACCAATTCACATGGTGGGAAATAAAAATTCAATAGCCACACTATTAACTTTCCCAAAGATATATCATCTCTTTTTAGGTACCTACCATGATGGACTGAAGATCTATACATCTTAGTGTTAATCACAATTCGATAAAAATAACCTATATGATTTCTTTTCAAGTATATCATTGTAATGAAATTACTTAGATAATTCATAGTGATGGAACAAATTAACAATAATATATTTCATAAATAAGAGCATGATGATAATATACAAAATATTGATAAGTATAATAGCAAAACACTTGATAAATATGACTGAGCCACTTTGAGGGGGAAACTTGCATGCAATGTAATAAGAACATAATTCACAATATTATATCAAAGTACTAACCACTACCTCCTATATATAATCTAAAGTAGCCATGGTGTTTCCATATGATGAACTTACTAATAATATAAGAGCCTAAAGAAATGTGACAAGATAAGGAAAATAGTTATGGAGGCCATAATTTAAACACACATATCCATAGACATGTTATAAGCTAAGGTCATAGCATGCCCTTACCACTCAAAACAATGTTTCCCTCGACATTAAAAAAATTTGGATGTTGTTATAGAAATTATTCATCCTCCCATGTTCCAAACTCACTAACCATGTTCTTTCATTTGATCAAATACTTTTGAAAATCACATGTTTGTAGCCTTTTTGTATGTGTCTGAAGTATTTCCTCAAGTTATAAAATAATTATGGCTTCCTCATATAATTTAGGTAACTCAATATTTTCAGATAATTTCTATCCACTAACCTTATTTAAATAAGAAACATGAAATATTGTATGTATGTGTGTAGATGGAGATAACTTTAGCTTGTATGCTACACTAGCAATTTTATGCTTGATCTGATAACATCCATAACACTTAAGATAAAACTTATTATCATTTTTTTTTCTTCAAGGACATTTTATTATATGATTGTAGGTGTATAAATAAACAATATCCCACTTTAAAATTCCTCTTGATGTAGTGATGATTTGCTTGTTTTTTCATTTGATTGTGTGTCATTTCTAAATTACTTCTTAGACTACTTAATACCTTCTACTTGTGTTGGATGTGATACTCCACAGCTTTAACATTTGGTTGGACCCTTAAGGATGAATTTATGGATGTGGGATGATATCCATAGAGTTATAAAAATGGATACATTTTGGAATATGTATGGAAGGAAGTGTTAAACCACCATTCTGTTAGTGGTAACCAATAAACCCATCTCTCTTATTTATCTAATTCAAAGCAAAAAATAAAAGTTTATAGGCATTTATGAGCACATCTATTTTATAATTTATTTGGTTTTTATAGGATGATATATGAGCCAAAGAGGTACCCAAATATATATAGTAAATCAGTCCAAAATATATTGTTAAATATTGGATTGTAGTCATTGATTATGATCTTAAGGGTACCATATAACTTTTTAACCATATCTATAAAAGTAACAACTATTATACTAGATACCACTCAATATGAAAAGGATAAAAAATGGGCATATTTATTGAGCCTATAAATAATTACCATGATGATATTTTTACCTTTAGACCTTGACAAACCTATAATGAAACCCATATAGACCTCTTCCCTTCTCTAGCTAGGAATGGATAATATTTGCAAAAGATCTGGAGTCTTAATTATTTCACCATTATTCTATTGACACATAATAAATGTAGACACAAACTTGTATATATCCCCCTTAATTCCTTCCCAAAATAAATATTTCTTCATTCTATGATAGGTTTTCAAAAATCATTAGCATCATCCTATTGGAGATGTATGAAGCTATGTAAGGATATTGTGTTTGAGGATATAATTATCACATAAGTATAATTAATCCTTATACCATAAGGAATTCCATTTCCAATAAAATTTATTTATAACACCAAGTTATTATTGTAAATTCCAAATCAAATCCTACGTATCTCTATCATTATCTCATTTTGATCATGCCTCTACTGACTGATTTGCTTGCCAAATGGATATTCAAAATAATAATACCTCTATGAAATCATCCCTCCTAAATAGGGTATATACTAAATCATTCTCTTTTCATTTATTATAGATTATTTAAAATTTATACCCCAACATTTGAGTCACTCATTTTTGTTGTTTTTTAGAGTAAAATTGTTGTTCTAAAAAATATTTTAGACTATCATGATCAATGTTCACCATAAAGTATCTACCCATTAGATACAATATTCATTTCTTTACTACATGAATAATATCCATAATATATTTATCATAAATCAATTTTATCATATTATTACCCTTGAGTTGATGACTCTCTAACACAATAGGTATTCTTTCCTACATGAGTACTGCCCTTAGCTATATTTTGGTGCATCACATTCCACAATAATTTTTTTGGAAATCATGGGTAGCCAGAACTAGAGTAGTGCACATGACCTATTTTAGATTCTAAAAGGTCTTGGTTGTTATGTAATTCCATTGGAAGTAATTATTATTCAATAAATATATGAGTGGTGTTGTAATTTTGCCATACATTTTTATAAATATATGATGGTAACTTATTTTCTGAAATAAAAACCTCAGAGCTTCTTAAGTGGTTTTGACACCTACCACTCTATCATAGCTTTGATCTTATGAGGGTCTAATTTAATTCCATGTGATTAAATATGACCCAATTACTACACCTCTTAGAATCCAAAATAACATTTGGAATATTTACCATATAATTTATATTACTTGAGAATTAATAAAACCTTTTTGATATGTTGTATACATTCTTCCCAAGTTTTACTATATATTAGGATGTCATCAAAAAATACCAACAAAAATTTCTTCCTAAAAGGATTAAAAATAGTCTTCATCAAACTCTAAAATTTAGACGGTGCATTTGTGAGAATAAAAGGCATAACCAAAAAATCATAATGGTTTTCATGAGTTCTAAAAGTTGTTTTAGTGATATATTCATTTGTAATTTGAATATGATGGTACCTATAATTAATATTTGATTTTTTAAAATATATATAACCATGTAACTCATAGAGAAAATAATTAATTTTATGGATAGGTAACTTATATTTAATGGAGTACTTGATGAGTTCTTTGTAATCTTGGCACATCCTCCAAGTATCATTTTTAGTTTAAGTTTTTAATTCCATTTTATGGTTTTTCCTACACATGTATTTAGATTCATTAGTTGTAATATTAAAGTTACTTAGATTTAATTATGATTTCATTAAGATGCACATGCACATGTCTAATTTGTATACAAATTGGCTAGTGTAGATGCTCGTAACATTTATTAACCAATGTTGACATCTTGCACATGGTGTTCACTATTCATTTGGAAACTGACATATTTTTGCATTGCCCAATGGAGGTGTCTTTATGCCTCTCTTTTCTTATTTATGTAATATTGACAAAATTTGACCCTAGGTCAAATTATTTCAACCATTTATATATTAAAACATCATATATGTTCTTGCTATGCCATGAAAGGGGCCACATGGTCATTTTTAGGCTCACATTATGTGTTTTAATCCTTGGTCATTTTCTCATTTGTCTTATATTCTTTTGGCCATATTTTGTATCACTCTAGGAGATTTATAAAGTTTCTAACCAAATTCATGTATGTCAAGAAGATATATAATGTACCATGTGTTATTTAGATGTCAGATGGTAGTTTAGAAACTTAAAATTATAGGTTTAACGTATAAAGGAGTTTAACTACAAAACAAGCCATTTTCAATTAGTTGTATAGATTCATGATAGTCTTGGCACATGTAGACACTTTATTATAGTCCTTTTAGATTCCCATAGTTCATATCCATGATTAATAAGCTTTAACTGGTCCAAATATGGTGAAAATCGATTTATTTCCCTCTTCACTTCTTTTTATAGGTCAAAAAGGTCAATCGGTTTGTAGATAGTATAGATAGGAAGGGCAGAGTCAAGGTGAATTAATTTGGTGGATTTTATCACTCTTAATGATATCTCATTACATTTTTATGTTTTTAATAATGGTGTTTCATACTTCATGAAACATACTTAAGAATGCTAGTCACTTTAAACTACCTTCACATCCCCATTGGTTCTAATTTTCTTCTCTATTTGTTTTGATCTATGTCAACCGAATATTGAACATGGTATTTTAGAGGATTCACACTCCTTTCATTTTGTTTCCAACTATTCTTTCATGTGTGGACATGAATCTATAGTAAAAATCACTACAATGTGATAGAGATGCATAACTATCAATGCTCTACAAATAGTTGTTTTCAGTTCTAGTGTTTTATCCTCTCATAGTGGATTCATATCAAAGGTAATGAACTTGCCTTACCTCATCTCTGAGAATGGTGATATTCTAATATAATATAATAGACCAATGTAATTCCCAAAGCTTTGAAACAAGGTGGATTTGAAGATGGTTCATATACACAATCAGACTTTAATATAATAGCAACTTACAAGATTATGTAGAAGGTCTAAGACAGAGTGTTGGTAAGGCTCTATAGGTATTTGGATTCAATTAAGGCCTTCAAATAGGCTTTAAATCATAAATATTATCATTGTCATAGTGATGAGGTTCATACACATAGTTAGACCAAAGTTCCTGTTCATAGGTTGAAGAAGTTGCTAAGAGGGAAGTCTTACCTTAGTTTCTCGAAAACTCCTATTCATAGGTTGAAGAAGTTGCTAAGAGGGAAGTCTTACCTTAGTTTCTTGAAAAAGGTTATTTGCCTTACATAACATCATTTGTTGATGGTCATTGTTGAGGTATAGATAGGTCTAAAAATTTCACTATTTTAGTCTAAACCTAGAGGTTACACCTGATCACAAGAATAATATTTTTGGGTCAAGATAGGATAATGGTTGGATGGTTTAAATTCAATCAAGATTATACTAAATATTCTTAGTGAAAACATAGTGCTTTCAATCATAATGAACTTTAAACTTGCAAATTCCTAATGTATTGACATAATAAAGATGGGATAATGGCCTATATGCATAAGTGAGTTCATCAAAGTGTGGAATGATCCTCAGTGATCTCAAGAGAATATGGAGGTCTAAAAACATAATGTTCAAGCATAGATACACACCTAAAGGAGTTTCATATTCCTTAAAATGTACACCTATAGAATGACTAAGGTAACATACTAGCCTAAGTTCATAGAGGGTACAAGTGTGAAAGGTTGATAGAATAGAGTTATAATATGTAATGATCACTCTTATATAAATGACCTCACCTTTCCATGTGATCTTTAGACAAACATCAATAACTACATGAACTTTGTTAATTCTGCGTGAGATAGTCTATAGACTAGCTCATGTAATGAAGGATTCTAGGTGATTGATGAGTAGAGGGGTAATATGGAGATAACTATGATAAATCAATATCAAAATTATATATAACATTCCATGTGAAATTTAAGGATAGAGGAAATAGAATAAGTACTGGTTTTTTTATCATAACCTATAGTCAATCAAACCTTGCACACAATCATTAGACTCAGAAGCTAGTATGGAGAGTTTAAAGTGTTGAAGGCTCTATGAGTGTGATAAAGAATTTAAACTTGGTATATATCATATTAATGAGTTATAATAGACTTATATGGTCTCATTCAGTCCATACCAATAAGGTAAGTACCCTTTGTTTTGTCTCAGATAGAGAGCACTTCATAAACAAGGTAATTTGTAGATCGATGGTGTATGAATGATAAAAGGATGAAAGAAAGAGTATCAAGACACCATGGAAAGATTTGAAGGGTTTTTTTGGATATAAAAAAAGTGTGAATAGGAACCTAAAGTCATTAAAACACTCATAATTGGATATACACTCATAAAATATAGTTAGGCCTATTAGGTTTAGAATTAAGCCTAAACCCTATAGGTGGCTAAACTAAATTCACAAGACCATATTACCTTTCCAAAAAATTGATGATATTCAAGGGAGAGATTAGGATTGATAAATATCACTAGTTTAAAAATAAAAACATATCGGTGGTCAATTTATTCTAAAATAACCTCAGACCTACTTAGAATGTAGTCAATAGCTCAAGAGTCTATTTTCTTATTCTCACATATGTATGAATAGTGTGCATGGTGACTTAAGGAGTTGTAGATAGTTAAATGGGGTATCTAAATTGTTATCATTAGGATTTTTTTGAGAGTTAGACATCTGATTTTTATGAATCATCATTAAGAGTCAGAATGACCAAAAACCCTCTCAAAATCCTTGTACAAACCTAATGGAGAAGATATGGAGAGTGATGAATTTAAATGTGTTAAAATCTCATATAAAGTGTTTTGGACACACTTATCACTCTCTCAGTATCCTCATCATTCATTTTTGTTTTACTATCATCTGTACAAACAAACCTAATACTATGTTTCTTGTAGGATTTGATGTGTTTAATAGGTACAGAGGAGAATATATAAGTGAGAGACATTAAGGTAGGTTTTTATAGACTTATTATAACTCCTTAAATTAATTTATCACCATTTTTTTCCATGAAAACCTCTCTGTTAGACCATTTATTATAAGCAGTCTAAATAGATAATGAGAAGACAATGTGATTGCCTAGTGTGATAGTGAGAGAGGTGACTTTAAATATTTTGAGATATATTTGATAGACCAAAGGATAAAGGATATTTAAAAATATGTCCTAAAACATCTAAAATTTATCTTATTAATCAAATTCAATTCACCTTGATGACAAGTGTGAAGGTCCAGTCCTAGAGAGCTAATGAATGACTGCAGATAGTGAGTGACAAGTTACAACGATGAGTCCATTAGTTGGAGATGTGTAGATGGCCTAAACTAACCTCATTTATATATTATCATGATATATGATATGTATCAATGACTCTTATGGTATTTTTAGATAATTAAGTGAACTCATCATCATGAAGGTAGTTTCAAATCAAGACAATGACGATTCTATGCCAACTTGAGGAAGGTGCTCTATTTCAATTTAACACATGTTCATGACAACTTACTAACCTCTTCACCAATTTATTTTATTTAATTGTAACTAGTTATCATAGTTTATCACTTGTCCTTGTGACCTTTAAGCTTCTCTTCTTCTCTCTCCTCTCTTATGCTCTATATATTCGAGCCTTTTTTGCTTTGTAATGGATCCATAATTAGTATGGAAAAGCCCTTCTGGTTTTAAAATATTATTTTCCTTTAAATAAATTTTTATTAAGTTCATTCATTTCTAAAATATTTTACCTAAGTGTGATAGGTGGATTATATAGTTGATAAGTGATGAATATTCGCTCCTTGCTTCTATTTATGTTCTTCCATGTTTGTGTGAGTGATATCTCTTCTAATAGGCTTCATAAAGTGTATTGTTTTTTAAGTGTGTATTTAAGTGTGAGAGGGAATAGTAGCATCTTGTATAAGACCTTATTTTCACCCACCTCTAGATAGGCATAAGAATCTACCTCTATGAGAAATACTTATGTTAGAAGGACATAGAGTTAAGGTCAGATTTAGTAGTTTATTTTCTTGGTGTAGATGCAAGTGTGTTTTGTGGAGTTATCTTTGGTGTATCACCTCATTAACATAGGTTTATTTTATGTATCCTTATTCCCTTTTCACCCCCAATAGTGATTAGTCTAGTGTAGTGTGAGCCTAGAAAATAAATCAAGGGAGTTATCTATTTCAAACCTATATATCTATCTCTTGTAGTGGCTTGTCTATGAGGAGAGATAGTTCCATGTTATCCTAAAATTGAGAAGCTATACTTGACTTTTATAGGGTGAAATTTTAGGCTATAATAGTTTTGGCATGCTTAGTGGGACCAGTCCAAAGGAGTATAAAAAAATTTGGTGTGTTGTTCATAATATCATCTTTTGGAAGCATTCAAGCAAACACTAATGGTGACTTCAAACACAATCATCTATTTGTAAGTAACTCAGATACTTTTAGTAAAATATTTTGATCAATTCTTATGTTTCATGTGATTAATGAATTTTATATGTATGGTTATTTTGAGAATCCCTATTATGCACCTTCCTATTAACCTTGTTATGACCCATGTTATATCCCTCCATAGCCCTATCAAAGTTGTTATTAGTCCCATGAGCCATGACAACCCTATGATCACCCTATTCCTTCTCTATATGAATATAATGTTATTGAAAAACCTTATGAAGAGGATTTTTAAGAAACATATGAAGGAAGCTATCACTAAGAGATGCTTAAGGTTATTGAATAAAAAATCTAAGCTCTTAAGATGCAAGTTCTTGAATGAGAAATCCAAGATCTCAAGAGGCAAAATCATGGAGATATATTTCCTCAAACTATACCTATCCCTCCTCAAGAACCATATTATATTACATATCAACTTTCTCATCTTTATCCTCATGAAACTACTAATTATCCTCAATAAGAGTCAATCCAATCCTCCATAGAGCCTATTAGCATTCAAAATCTAGATTGAAATCAAGTAATAGAGTCTTGGGAAAACAAAGGTGAAGAGAGTGAGAACCAAGAGATGGATGTCCATGAAGAAAATATTATTTTTGATCAATCCCCATTACCCTCTCCATAATAATATTTATCTTTTACATCATGGAAGTTTATCCAAGAAAAGTTTCAACATGAAAAAGAGGCCTTCGTAGAAAAGGTGGGAGATGAAGTTACAGTTGATGAAGAGCCTCAAGAGGGTTTTGAGAAAAGTGAGGTAGTTGATGAATAAAATGAAGTGATAATATTTCATCATAACCTTCTCTCCCTCCAAGAATCTTTCCAAGTGTCTCCTTCCATCCCTATGTCTCTTCATGAAACATCTACTACATCCCATACTTTCCCTCTAAACCATGAACTTATTCAACACCCTCCCACCTCATCCCCTCATAAAGGAGAAAATATCTTATGGGCTATTATTAAATAAGGTCAAACTCAAGTTGCAATTAATCAAGAAGATTACATGAACATCTATGATGAATATATCACCATAGGGACTCCCCTTGGTGAAGACAAGTGAAATTCAATCTTATTGAGTGAATAAAAATATGTTAAAGGTCATGTTGTAGTTGTCCACAAAGAGTTTGGTCAATTTATGAAAGAAGAGGTGCTTGAGAAGGACTCCAAATCTGTTGAGTTGGTTGGTGTTCATGTGTATGAGCAAGATCTAGAACCTAAAAATTCAAAATAAGAGGTTGTTTATGAATCTATGGATCAAGATTATTTGTGGCAAAGATTCTGAGGTATGTAGTGAATTTGAGGCCCTTCAAAGGCCTATAGATCCCATTGTCTAATTTGAATATATTATTGAAGATGTTTTGTCCTTTGAAGTACAACATGATAGCTACAAAAGTGTCAAGTTTGTTGAAGTGACAACTAATGATCTTATAGCTGATAAGGAGTTTGATTCCATTAAAAACATTATGGAGGTCAAAGAGACATGCCTTGATGAACTACCATTGTGTCAAGTTGTAGTTGAGGGGTAACATAAAGAGATGGTTGATACAATAAAAGAATTTACATTCATAGGTGATATGTTTGTATATGTTTTGGCTACATTGAAGACCATGCCAAAGAGAGTGGAAATCATGAAGGAATTGGAGACACAAATTTCAAAGCTCAAAAGGAAATATGCCTCATTCACTCCTTCAATTCATGGATAAAATAATGGTTCAAGCTTCCCCTTTGATCTAGGGGGAAGATTTTTATCTATGTTAGTGTGTACATACTAGAATAGGTATGTTTTCTTTCAGTTGTGTGTGTTTTCCCTAAGTATGCATGAGAACACAAGTGTGTGCCTTAATTTATTATTTTGTGTGTTTGTTTCTTATTTTATATTTGGTAAAGTTTTGAGGTATTTTCAAAGGAATTTTAGTTTCAAATAATAGTGTATAGGTGACTCCATTTCCCAAGGATAGGATAAGGCTATTGGTTCTTAGCAGGCTTGTTACCCCTAAGAAATTGCCAAAATGTTGACCAAATTTGACCCTAGGTCAAATTAGGTCAATCCCTTATATATTAAAAATTATTATAGGGTCTTGTTAAGTCATGAAAGGGGCCACATTTTTCATTTTTAGGGACACATTATGTGTTTTAATCCTTAGTCATTTTGTCATTTATATTATATTCTTTTGGCCATCTTTTTTATAACTCTAGGAGAATTGTACAGTTTCTAACCAAATTAAAGTGTGTCAAGAAGATATATAATGTATCATGTGTCATTTAGATGTTATGTGGAACTTTATAAACTGAAAATTTCAATTTTAATGTACAAATAAGGAGTTTAACTACAAAATAGACCATTTTTAGCTAGTTGTATGTATTTATGATAGTCTTAACACATGTGGATAATTTAAGAGAGTCCCTTAATATTAAGATAGTTCATATACATGTTTAATAATATTTAATAGGTCTAAATATGATCTATCTCCCTCTTTATTTCCTTTGGCATATCAATAAGGTCAACCAGTTTGCAACTAGTATGGACAAGAGGGGAAGAGTCAAGGTGAATGCATTTGGTGGATGTTAGCACTCCTAAATATCTCTCATTATATGATCATGGTTTTTATAATGGTGGTATGTACTTCATGAACCATCCTTAATAATTTTAGTGACTCTAAACTACCTACTCATCCCCATTGGCTCTGATTTTCTTCTATGTTTATTTTGATCGGTATCAACCAAGTAGTGAGAATGGTAAACTGAGAACCATTTTTTTTATAGGATGCACACTCCTTTAATTTTATTTCTAAATAGTCTTACATAAGTGAACATGGATCCATGGGTAAACTAACTATATTATGATATAGATGCATAACGATCAATGGTTTACAGATAGTTATTTTTAGTTTTAGTGTTTTGTCCTCTCAAAGTGGCTTCAAATCAAAGGTAATGCACTTATATTTCCTCCTCTCTAAGCATGGTGATGGTCTAGGAAAATACAATAAACCAATGGAAGTCTCAAAGCTTTGAAACTAGGTGGAGTTGAAGATGGTTCATATACACATTCAAACTTCAATATAATATAAACTTATAGGACTATGTAGGAGGTCTAAGATAGAGAGTTGAGAAGGCTCTAGAGGTGTTTGGATTCAATTATGGCCTTTAACTAGGACTGAGAGCATAAATAATATCATTGTGATAGTGATGAGGTTTACACACATATTCAAACCCAAGTTTCTCTTCACAAGTTGAAGAATTTGCTAAGATGGAAGTCTTACCTTAGTTTATTTGAAAAGGTTCTCTGCCTTACACAAAATCATCTATTGATGGAAATTGTTGAGGTATAAACATATCTAATAATTTCATTATTTTAATCTAGACCTAAAGGTTACACCTAAGCATGAGAATAATATTTATAGGTCAAGAGAGTATAATGGTTGGATGGTTTCAATTCAATCAAGATTATACTGAAGATGCTCAATGAAAACATAGTGCTTTCAAGCAAAATGAAACTTAAAATTGTAAACTCATAATGCATTATTATAATAAATATGGGAGTATGACGTGAAATTATAAGTGAGTTCATCCAAGTTTGGAATGGTCCTCAGTGACCTCAAGAGAATATGGAGATCTGAAAACATAAAGTTCAAGCATAGATGCATACCTACATGAATATCATATTCCTTAAAATGTGCACCTACAAACTAAGGTAGTAGATTGGCCTAAATTCATGGAGGGTGAAAGTGTGAAAGGTTGATAGAATAAAGTTATGAGATGGAATTATCAGTCTAATATAGATGGCCTCACCTTTTCATGTTATCTTCAAACAAATATCAATAGCTATAGGAACTTTATGAATTTTGAGTGGTTACCTATAGTGAAGATAGTCTGCAGACTAGCTCATGCAATGAAGGATGCTAGGTGATCAATGAGAAGAGGTGTAAGATGGAAATAACTATTATAAATCACTCTAATAATGATATATAAAATTCCATATGACCTTCATGGATAGATTAAATATAATAATTACTAGGTTTTGAACCCTAACCTACAGTAAGCCAAACACTATACACAATCACCAGACTTAGAAGATAGTGTGGAGAGTTTATAGTGTTGAAGGATATATGAGTGTGATCAAGCATTTAATATTGGTACAAATCATAGTAATGAGTTTTAATAGACCTCCATGGTCTCAGTCAGTCCATGCCAATAATGTATGTACCCTTTATTTTGTCTAAGATAGAGGGCACTTCACAAATAAGGTAATCTACAGACCGATGGTGCATGAATGATAAAAAGATGAAATGAAGAGTATTAAGATACCATGTAAAAATGTGAATGGTTCTTTTATATGTGAACAAAGTGTGAATAGGCACCTATAATCATTAGAGCACTCATATTTGGATATAATCTCAAGAAATAAGTTACGCCTATTAGGCTTAGAACTAAGCCTAAACCCTACAGATGCCTAAAATCATATCACAAGACCACATGACATTTTAAAAAATATATATTAAATTTAAGGGAGATTTTATGATTGATTAAGATCACTAGTTTGCATAGAATAACACATAGGTGTCAATTTGGCCAAAAACTACCTCAAACCTACTCAAAATATATTTAAGAGCTTGAGAGGCCATTTTATTATGCTCACATTATACAAAAAATGTGAATGGTAATTAAAAAATTTATGGATAGTTTAAGGGATTCTCTAACTTGTTTTTAGTATGATTTTTTTGAGAGTTAGATGTCTGGTTTTTATGAATCATCACTAAGAGTCAGAATGACCAAATACCCTCTCAAAACCCTTGTGAAAACTCGATGGAAAAGATATGGAGAGTGATGCATTTAAAGGTGGTAAAATTTCCTATAAAGTGTTTTGGGCACACTTATCACTATCCTAGGCTCCTCATTATTCATTTTTTCTATATTATCATATGCATGAATAGACCTAATATTATGTTTCTTGTAAGATTTGATGTGTTTAACAGGTAAAGATGAGAATAGATAAGTGAGAGACATTGAGGGAGGTCTATAGAAAATTATTATAACTCCTTACACTTATTTATCACCATGGTTTTTCATGAAAACCTCTCTATTATACCATTCATTTTAGGCATTCTAAACAAATATTAAGAAAACAATGTGACTACCTAGTATGATAGTGAGAGAGGTGACTTTAAATCTTTTGAGGTCTATTTGATATACCAAAAGACAAATACGCTTTGAATAGATGTCCTAACACCTCTAAAACTTATCTTCTTGAGCAACTATAGATCACCTTGATGACAAGTGTGAAGGTCCACTCCTAAAGAGCTAATGAATGATTACAAACAGTGAGTGACAAGCGAAAGGATGAGTCCATTAGTTGGAGATGTGTATATGACCTACACTAACATCATTTATATCTTTTCATGATAGATTATATATGTAAATGAATCCTATGGTAGTTTTATACAATAAAGTGAACTCCTAATCATCATGAAGGTAGTTTCAAGTCAAGACAATGAAGGGTCTATGACAACTTGAGGAAGTTGTTTTGTTTCAGATTGACACATTTTCATGATAAATTCTTGACCTTTTCTCCAATTAATTATATGGTATTTATCTTTTTATCATATTTTTACACTTGTCCTTGTGACCTTTGAGCTTATATTCTTCTCTCTCCTCTCTTATGCTCTATATATTAAAGCCTTTTTGGATTTGTAATGGATCCACAATTGGTATGGCAAAACCTTGCTAGTTTGAACACCTCATTTGCCTTTGAATATAGTTTTTTTTAAGATAATTCATTATTTATAACTTCTTGACTAAGTGTTTCAAGTGGCGTATATGGTTGATAAGTGATGAATATACTCTCCTTACTTCCATTTCTATTCTTGCATGTTTGTTTGAGTGATGTCTCTTCTAACATGTTTCATAAAGTGTAATTGCTTGTTAAGTGTGTCTTAAAGGGTGAGAGGGAATAGTAGTTTCTTTTATCAGACCTTGTTTTCACCCACCTCTAGATAGGCATAAAAATATACCTCTATTAGAAATACTTGTGCTAGAAAGACTTAGAGTTAAGTTTAGTTTTAACAGTCTCTTTTTTTGGTGTAGATGCAAGTGTGTTATGTGGAATTATATTTTGTGTATCCCCTCATTAGCATATGTTTATTTTATGTCTCCTTGTTCCCTTTTCACCCCCAATAGTGATTATTCTAGTGGAGTGTGAGCCTAGAGTATAAATCAAGGGAGATATGCCTTTCAAACCTAGAGATCTATCTCTTGTAGTGGCTTATCTATGAGGAGATATAGTTACATGTTACCCTAAAATTGAGAAGGTCTACTTGACTTCTCTAGGGTGAAATTTTAGGCTACAACATGTACCTCTCCTTAAAACTATTTTCATTGACTATGAATATATTTTTTTTAATTTTTATCATGTTTGACTCCACCTTTACTACAAGACTATCTATTTTTTCATGTTAAGAGTCTAGTGTGTTAGAATATCACTAGGTTTTGATTATGGCCTATTATCATAAATTTTTTCTCATTATGACATGGTATCAAACTAGGTTCTAGTAAATAAATACATTATTTTGATGTAATATGTTTTATAATTTGATTTTTTGAATTTGTATAATATAGATCCTTTTTTATGTGAGTATGTTCTTTTCCCATGAGAATTAGAAAAGAATGAGGAAGAAGGTTTTTGTGTAAGTAGTTGTGCAGGTCATTTATTAGCCAAAGTGTTTTTGAGGAAAAATACACAATGGCATTAAGTTTAGAAGGCCTAAAAATGCTAATATTGACTGTCAATTCATAAAAAATAGAATATTTTTTGAAAAACCTCATTTTTACATGTTTCTAGGCTAACCTACGAGAAATCCATACAATTTTAGAGGACTGAGAGTTTTTTGAAAATTTTCATATTTATGGGTTTCTCCAAAAAACTATTAGGTTTGTTGATTTTTTATCTTAGACAATAGTTTTGGAGATATATGTAAATCTACATGAACTTAATTTATGTGCATTAGGGTATTGTGTGTTTTTACATTGTGGATTACTTGAAGGTTTATGCATTATGGATCTCATGAGAGTGTCTACGCTCTATATTGATGACCTATATTGGTTGATCTACTATGGATAACATATTATTTCTTTTGACCTGCATATGACTATTTGTATCTATGAACAATTTTTGGTTCCTATATTTGTATATACCATAGCATTCTACATTCTTTTTGTTCATCATAACTATGCACTACATTGATTTATACCTATGCATTAATGTTTTTCTATGCATTGCACCATACTCACCTTGTATGCATAATTTATTCCTATGTGAAACACATATGCACTATATCAAAACTCTATGAACTATTTTTTTACCCACATGCCTATTTTAATCTACATTCATTGATATATGCCTCTGTGCATAGCGAGTTATAGTTATGTTTTGCCAAAGACTATAGTTTTCATCATTAAATAACATAGTATGTCATCAATTCC
This sequence comes from Torreya grandis, assembly GCA_037957365.1. Taxonomy (NCBI): domain Eukaryota; kingdom Viridiplantae; phylum Streptophyta; class Pinopsida; order Cupressales; family Taxaceae; genus Torreya; species Torreya grandis. Next base: position 4,697,173 of record JARHVA010000545.1, on the reverse strand, counting down.
AATCCATATGGCTATCACGTCATATGGTCTAGTCCATACAATCAATTAAAATGTTTGATCATCCCTATAAAATTTGTCCCCACTCATGACATCATCTTTGGCATGTTTGGGAGAAAATGCAAAGGGAGAAACACCCACTTTGTAAATTTTATCCTGTAGTCACATGATAGCTAAGGTCATGGTCACTCTCAACCAAAGGGGGCTTAAATTTTTCTCTAATGAATAAAATTAATTTCCAATACATAATTTTTTTTACAAATTTGAAATTTATTTTCTATAAAACAATGATTGAAAGAATATGTAAATCACATAACTCTATGTAGGTAGGTCCTTTTGAGGTGCCATTTTTTTTAAAGTGTGTATTTTTCAAGATAACCACATGTGTTATTTCCATACTCTTTTTAGGTTTGTAAATGGTAATTTCAACCCTTCTCAAAGTTGTATATGCTTTAAATATAAAGTTCTAACTGTATATGCACTAAAAAATATCAATTATATATGCACTAAAATACAAATAACCAAACCTATGTAATATTAGGGGTTATTTATGATAGTTTTGTGGGGGTTGATTTATGCCTTATTTTATCTATTACACTTTCATTTATACATATATAATTCTTTCACTACACTAAGGATTATAATTTCATTCTACTTCTCAGACCGTATAATTATCATGAATGGAAATCCAAAGTACAAATCTTTTTGAAATGTAGGGTTTTACACATAATGACTATAGGTATTGAAACTAAACTAACACTAGATGAAAAAATAGTAAGTGGTTTAACCGATGTGATGAGGCCTATGGTCTACAATTTTTTTTATATCTCTTTATTTACTCTTTCACATTAAATCTCCAAAATCACTAAATGAGGTATAGACCTCTCTGGAAGAACACGTTTAGAAGTAAGATGCAATGAGGGGTCATGAGCTCATTAATTTAAGTCTAGGAAACATTGACATAACAAAGCACTTCACCAAATTAAAGTCACTTAGCTTATAGTTGAAATTGTGTCATAGTGAAAAATGATGAACAATTTATCCTTTCAATTCTTGTTAAATTAGGTTATGATGATTTTTTCTTATCTTTACCTTCCATGCTATTAAGAGTTCCCTACGAGCTACATAGACCATGTCATCCTTAGATGATTTTATGAAATACTTGACTAAGGAATAATATAATCATATTTATATGGGTACATTGAAGTCCTCTAAGTCTCATGCCCTAATTTTTAGTCATGATAAATAGAAGACTTTAAATAGTTATCAGTGAGTTCACCAGGATCTATGGATCAAGTGTATGCATGGATATAATTAGTAAAAGGCAAGAAAATGCTTAAATTTTTTTGTGAAATTGAATGCTACTATGAATGACAACAATTGTAAAAAACACCTAGGTGAATATCCAACATTCCATATAAAATGGATCACCAAGAGATGTACAAATAGGAGATAAAGATAGTGACTCCTCCACAAGGGGCTATAATAGGCATGTAACTCCTATGATAGAATAATGTAAGAGCTACTCCTATGATGAAATATTAGAAGAGTAACTCCTATGATATAATTACACCTAATCAATCTAGTTAAAGTGTAGAAATAAACACATGAGTGTATGAATAAAACTAATAAAAGGAAAATAAGTACCCTACACTAACACCCCCCATAAACACAACTTATGTGGGTATAAAAATGTTTCCAAATAATAAGGCCTAATGAGGTAACCATATACAAAGTAAATCTCATAAAGTGGATAAAAGGATAAAACTTATAGGAAAAAAAATACCCTCCCCCCAAAAGAGAGAAAAGAAAAAGAGTGAGATAAAAGTGCCCCCCTAAAGATGATGTTGAAGTAGTCCACACTTCAAGTATAACTGGAAAGATGACCAATATCGATAACGAGATCCTCTACCTAAATAATGAAGAATCTCCATCCATATCAAACAATGTTTTTTCCTTTTGCTAAAGTAATCACACAAGGCATATAATGAAAATTTTCCCATTCTATAATAGAAGATGAAGGTATCAATATGAATATATCTAAAAGAGGTCCAAAAATAAGGCATGTCATAGGTATAGTAAGATTGTGCACAAAAATTAGATGTAATGCCATTGAAGTGAACCTATCAGAGAAGGACATGGAACACTCATTATAAGAATGTCCATGTGAAGAGGGGATCTCAACTCAACAATTGTTTAAACTGAATAAAATATTGGAGATGAAGCACACAATTTTATAATATGAATATCCATAAGAACATATGAGTTGTCAAAACTTTCAATGGATGTACACACAATGGAAACAATAGACTCCTTCAAAGTAAAATATTGTGAAGGCTATGAAAGGGTAACATCATGAATAGGGATAAAAGTAGAATATACAATGTGATAACTAAGGTAGGGCATAATCTCATCATGTATTGGTGGCTCGATAGAAGGAATAGAAAAGTCCACTATGAAATTATCATCAAAAGAAATAAGAGTAATAGGAGGGAGTACAATAATATCTAAAGAGATAATAGAAATAGGATGAGGTAGAGTGATATAAATATTAGTAGGATATACAAAAAGAGTCTGTAGAATGCTCTAAATAGTGTAGGGACATCCTATATGTTTTACATGATAATGAAGATCCATGTAAACCTGTAATCATAAGGTATTAAAAAAAATCATGAGTGTTTACCCACTTATTATACTAAACTAAGTTATAAGGGGTAGGAATATGTCCATATAGGAATGGATTATGATTCTTGATTGTAAGTGTTCCATATAAGCATGCCAAGAAACATAGTTGGTTTTTTTTAGAATAACCATTGATATAATAAACTCTCCTCATCAATTGATATATCTCAAGTGGATTCAACATGAATGAGAGAAGACGCCAAAGAAGTGTAATTAGAAAAACACTACACAAGTGACAATGCACACTCAGTGAATGGACGTCAGGCTCCATTAATAATGCATACACAAATGTGAGATCAATATGTAAAAATGACACTAAAGTGATAGAAATTTAGGGAACCTAAGTGTAAACATAAGATAAAGTAATGCACATAATAACCCCTTCAATATAATCAATAATGACACCATGTATTTGTAAGTAACATACCACCCTCAAATGTATAGACATTAGACTAAGTCAATAATGAATCCAAACAGATATTAGAAAATAATGCATTAGTGCCAATGCACATCTAAATAAATGGAGATAAAATTCAAATAATAGTGTGTCCAAATTCAATCAATCAATGCAAAAAAGTGACACCAAAAATGGGCACACCTAAAAATGCAAACATATAGAACATGAGGACGTCAAAATCTACTGATAATGTGTTCAAGAAGAGTAAAAATATAGTACTGAATAAAGAGTTGTGATGTAGGGGAACATACCCTAATGGGATCTGAGGGAAACATCCTTAGGGATATAGGGTGGGGTCTAGGAGAAAGGATCGTAATGCCAAACATAATTTGAATCTTATGTGGCCCTTGAAATTACCCAAAATTCACCAATTTTAGCTAAAAGGCCCCCAAAATGGACATTGGCTACCACTAATAAATCTTCCAAATGAGGAATACAATAGTTGAATAACAAGTAAGGAAAGAAGAAAATATGTTTGGTTTTCTTGTGAGGAGGTTTCTCAACCTACCAAACTAGACCTCACCCTCCATCTTTGATAAGTAAGTTAAGCAAAGATATATGACAAGCAAATGATAAACTTTTGAAATCTCCTTATGTCTCCCAATATGATATGTTGATTTTATATAAAAAATAATTAAAAAAAAAACCACATGCCCCTACCAAATTATAATGTTTTATATAAAAACAAGTAAAAATATTCCTCCATCATATAAAATTTGCCTCACCAATAAAGTGTAAAACTGCTTTATGTCTCCCACTAAATACGTTTCACCCACATTTATTCTTTGACATAAATTTAAAAAGGCTTTAGAATATAAAAAACACTACTTTAATAATGTTTAAATATCACAAAGGGTTTTTTAATTTTTTATTACTTTTTAAAAGCATTTTAACTTATTAAAAAAATCCATAAAAGCTAAAACCATGAATGTAAAGCAAAGGCGGTTTTGAATTTTTTTAAAAAAGAATTTACCATTAGGGGATGTAAAATGTGCTTAGAACTAAGAAAAAAATAGGACATAATAAGAGGGATAGGGTAGAGCCTATGATGAAGATAAGAATGGTATATTTGGCTAGGTAACATGTAAAATGATGAAGAGAAGATTGCAAACTAGGTGTCAGTGGTAGTCAAAGGACCAGTATATAGTTGGAATCGTGTGGGAGGTTGTATCCAACTTAAATGGAGATTAGATGGTGAGAAAACATCCAGGCCATGGTTTATTTAGGGTCTCAATTCCCATGTTTGAGATATAATTCTCCCCAATATAGTTGTAATGGTGATTATATAGACACTACTGTCGTGGATTGAAAACACATAGCTATGGAGAGATTACAAACTAGGGTACCATAAAAAAGATTTGAATGCCACTCAAAAGGAAGAAAAATTAGTTGATTTCATGTTGAGATATTCAAACACTAATCTGAGTATTAGTTATAAATACCATAGGAGGCTTTTAATACCCAGGTTAGAGAGGATCAAAGGTTTATAGATGGATTGAAGTGATAACCACTAACAAACACCACCCCAATTAATATCTACATTAGAATGTGGAAGTAAATATCTAGACAATAACATCTCACCACAAAGATAAGAATCAAAACTTAAACCACCACTATGTTTAAATACATAGAGAATTAGCCATAACTTTCACAAAAAAAACCTCCAAGGAAAATAATTTTAGTAATACAGAAAAACTAGACCTTTTTTACAAATAATGAAATCTCACAATTTTAAAATAAAATTAACAAAAAATAAACCTAACACAAAAATACCAATATGGAGATCTGATACCATTTTGATGAGTTCACCAAGATCTCTAAATCAATCACATGCATGGGTCAATGATCAAAATACAAGTAAATGCATAAACATTTGTTGAAAGTTAATGAAACAACAAATGAGAATAATGAAAAAAAACACCTAGGTGAATATCCATCACTCCATATAGAATGGCTCGCCAAGAGATGTACAAATAGGAGAGAAAGGTAGTAAATCCTCCACAAGGGTCTTCTAATAGGCATGTAACTCCTATGATATGATAATCAAAGAGTAGTTCATATGACATAATAATGGAAGAGTAACTCTTATGATAGAAGTACACCTAAGCAAACCAATTCAAGTGTAAGAATAAACATGAGTGTAGGAATACACCTAATAAAAGGGAAATAAATACCCTACACTAATAATATTAATAATGATAAATATAAAAATAAGGATTATAATCAAAACAAGGGTCAAAAAAATTATGTTATGTCTAAATAAACAACTAAGATCTCCTATTCAGATGTTAAACCTAAGATAGAGAAGGTCAAATGTGCATATTGTAAGAGAATTGGGCATGATGAATGTAAATGTATGAAGAAACAAATAGATCAATTAACAAAAAATATTGATAAGAATAATATAATAATCCTCGATCACACAAATTTTTGAAACTCAGGATTAATCTAAGGCAAAATATATTGGTAAAGGGAAATGAAAGAGAAAGGCACTTGTTTTAGTTGCATTCCAATCTTCCACATGGCTGATTAATTTTGGGGATTTCCATCACATGGATTCATCATGGTAATTTTTATCAACCTCATATCCATGTTCTATGCCTTATATGTTTATGGGTGATGATAATTTTGTATAAGTTTGTGGGAGAGAGTCTGTAAAAATGAGTGATAGAACATTCCATGATGTTATATGTGTTACTTCACTGTCAACTAATCTCCTATATATTTATTACATCACTCACATTGAATTAGGAAATATATTTGAGTTTACCATATATTTTTTATTCATTATGGAGTTACATAATGATTATATAATGGTAGTTCGGAAATAAAATCACCAATCATAGTTGTACACCTTCTCACACTTTGCTCATGATCACCCTTTTAATTCACTACTCACACACACAAATGAGATGAGTAAGTTATGACATGAACAATTTGGCCATATTAGCTATCACTAATTATATTAACTCACTTGACATGATATGGTTATAGGATTTACTCATTTCCATTGTTCTTATATGAAAAGAGAATTATAACAAAGACAAATAATGAAGAGTTACATAGATTTTAGATCTAGATCATAGTGATATTTTTAGACTATTTTTAAAGACTTAATTTATTAGGAAAAAATTAAATATTACCTTCATTGATGACTTTTCAATGTATATTTGGGTGTACTTTCATCAATAAAAAATAGTTTTAATCCTTTTCATAACTTCAAGGTTCTTGTGGAGAAGCAGTTAGGGAAAACCATTAGGGTTTTTTGCATGGACAAAAATGGTGAGTATACTAACCATTGTTTTGATTAGTTATACACTTCAAAAGGGATTTATTTATAACATATAGTTTCATATATTCCTTATTATAATGGTGTAGTATAATGCAAGAACATGTCCTTTAAAGAAATGTCAAACTTTATAATATACTCTAAATCTCTTGCACTTCAATATTAGACAGAGGCCAATTAATATGGATGTTACATCTAGAATCGCATTCCTCTTCAATCCTTAAAATAAATCACTCCCTTTAAATATTTGAGTGGTTGAAGACACATATTTAATCACTTCAGATTTTTTAGGTCTCCAAATATGGCCTACATTCAAAAGGATAAACATAAAGTTATGCATCCACATAGTAGGACTTGTATTTTTGTTGGTATCTAAATGGTGTTAAGTTATATAGGATTATTCATTATACCACACATGAGTTCTCCATTAAGAGGAGTGTTCATATTTAGGAGGGTCCTTCAGACTCCACACTTGACACTCTTCCCTCCTTGGACTCACTAAGTTTGATGACAGTTTTGATGATTTAGATGACCCTAAACATATTCTTGATGATGAGGATTCTTTTGCAAATTTAGATGGTGATAGTAGATATATGGATTCAAATCCTTCTTATATTCAATATTTTAGAGGTTGAGGAATCTCCTCTACATCTTAAACTTCAAGCCCTATTTGGGATAGATAGACACTACAAAGTGCATGTTATTGGGTTTGGGATACATCATATACCTATAAAATATGCTCATATTTATAGGGTGTCCCCACATGTCTTCATCACCTCTACTTCCAATCCATAATTTTTTTGTGAGGTATCTAACACTCTCAAGTTGGATACAACCATGCATGAGGATTATAATTCATTGATTAGGCACCAAACTTGAGATTTTGGTCTCTTTCCTAAGGGAAGGAAACTTTTTTGATATATATGGATCTATGGAACAAAATTTACATAGATAGGTTATTGGATAAGTTTGAAACACGGATAGTACTAAATTTTTTTTCACAAATTATTGACATTAAATATATCAAGACCTTTGTACCAGTTACATAGATGAAATATATCAGACTCACTCTTTCCATTACCATAACTCATCATTGTGAAGTTCATCAAATGGATGATAAGAATGCATTTATTCATGGTGATCTTGAGGAGTAAATATATATGGACCAAACATAAGGTTTAGCGAAATATTATTCCTTAGTATGCAAACTTAAAAAATCTATATTTGGCCTCAAACATGACCCTCAAGCTTGGTATGCCAAGATTAATTCATTATTTCTCATAATTGGGTTCACTATATGCCATTATGATTCAAATATTTACATTTTGTAGTAGGATGGCTCACTCCCAATTTTAGTTTTTTATGTTGATGACATATTGATCACTTGGAGTTTTTCATCCTCCATGATAATAGTGAAAACTACTTTTCACTATGGAGGCTTGGATTTATTGTACTAATTCCTTGGGATTGAGATTTCATAGTCTGACTCAAGGATCACCATTGTACAATCCAAGTATGCTCTCAATTTGATTACATAGTTTATCATGATTGAGCCAGCTTTGGTTATATTTATTTTTGGATTCAAGAGTGATTTTGAATGTTATTTTCCATTGGTTGATGCTAAATTATATCTATAACTTGTTGGTAGTCTCATCTATCTAATTGGCACTAGACTTAACATTTCATATTCAATGGGAATGGTCTCAAGGGTTATGCAAAAATAACATGAGTTGCACTAGAAGTCAACCACAAGGATTATCCACTACATTTAGGGGACTTAGAGTTTTGATATTCATTTTGGATCATGTATTTATGTTGACTTGATTGGTTACATGGATTTAGACTAGGCTGATGATATTCAACACTATAATTCCAATTCAAGATATAGTTTCTCCCTTAGTTTAGGTTTAATTAGTTGGTCTAACAATAAATAGAATGTTAGTTCTTTATCATCTATTGAGGCTGAGTAAAAATGAGTTGTTAATTCTACTACCGAGGCTATTTCACTTCATGGGGTTCTTATTGAGTTTGGTATCTAGTTTAGGTGAACCATAGTCATATTCTATGATAATCAGAGGACCATCCATATATGTAGGAATCTTCTCTAGCATCAACAAACCAAGCACATCAAGATTCATATGCACTTAATTTTATAACTCATCCATGGATGGGTAATTTATCTCATTTTTTCCATAATACAAATTTGATAGATGATATACTCACCAAAACCTTCATTGAGATCAAGTATATTCATTTGTGAGCTCTTCTTCGAGTGTGAGAATCTTCAACATCTTTTTTTTTAATTTTGGGGGGGCATTTTTATTCCTCTATTCTTCTCTCTCTCTCTCTCTCTCTCTCTCTCATCTCTCTCTCTCTCTCTCTCTCTCTCTCTCTCTCTCTCTCTCTCTCTCTCTCTCTCTCTCTCTCTCTCTCTCTCTCTCTCTCTCTCTCTCTCTCTCTCTTGTGGAACTTATCACTATTTTTATGGGGGTATTTTTTATGTACTTGGGTACCTAATCAGGGCTTATTGTTGGGACCCAATTAATCTACTCACCTAAGCTACACTTAAGGGAGGGTGTTATTATAGGTTTTTAATTCAATTTTATGTTTTTCCCTTAACATGTATTTAGCTTACTTAGGTGTAATATTGAGGTCACTTAAGTGTAATAATGATGTCATTAATATGCATATGCACATATTTAATTTGTACTCAAATTCATTATTGTGGATGCTATTGACATTTACCAACCGTTGTTGACATCTTGCACATGGTGATCACTATTCATTTACCAACTAACTTATTTTCACATTGCCAAATATAGGTTAATTTATGAATCTCTTCTCCTATTTATTTAACTCTCCTCCAACTATTTTCATCGATTATGAATATAAGTTGTTATTAAACTCATGTTTGATTTTTTTTTACAACCAGACTCTCTCTTTTTGTATGTTAAAATTATAGTGTGTTTAAATATCATTAGTTATTTATCATGGCTAATTCTAATAGATTATGTATTATTCTAAAAATCATCCTTCATACACACCATGACCATTCAAGATGTATAGAATCAGTTTGGCTATGTTTGATAATACCTACCTCCAACATTTTATGTACCATATTTTTAATTTCAATTTTTTTGGCATATGGGTACATATATGGTGTAATATTTTGAGGTTGACTCCAAATAATTATTATAATGTCATAATCACGATTTATTCTTGGTGTAAGTCTTTTTTGGCATTGCTCCAAAAATAGTCGAGTAGTCAACAATAATCCATTATAGAGAAAAATGTGTAGATGATTTTATTGGTTGAACTTATATGGAACACAATCATGCTACAAATCCTCCATCATTTTTTTTTGAGAATGTTTACATATGATGAGAACTAACTAATTGTGTAGATTTTTTTCTTCACACTCAAAGTTTAGATATCTAACCTTTAGAATGAAAGTGCATGAATAACTCCTTGAAATTCATCTTTATTGTGTCTAAGGTTGTGATCCATTGGACTATTAAAAAATGTTTTATCCACCCATGGAATAGAAAACATAACGCAATATAACTTTTAATATCCCATATTAAGTTTGTGCTATGGCATATCCCTAAACAATTGATTGTGTTGCCATCTACAATCATGACCTAAAATTTTAGAGATAGGTAAATAAAATAGTTTAATTATGTCACCAACTTAATATTAATGAAATTATGTGTACTCCTCGAGTCAATAAATATTTTCACCTTATACTTCTTGAAGAAACCCAAGAACCTAAAAGTTTTTAGAGTAATTATAAAAGAAAGTACATAGCATGAGATAGTTGCTAAGTAATACTCAAATCCTTTTTATGGTACATATTCTTCTTCATTGGATGATTCATAATATTTATCATTCCCACATCAATGTAGAACAATTTATTCTCAACACATTTATGTTCATTTCCCCATTTTTGTCATAATTGAAACATAAACCTTTTGATCTTTTTTCTTCAATCTGTTGAGGACTCAATCTAGTAAGCTAAGGTAATGGCTATGCTGAAACAATGCACTTTTTGTTAGAATTTAAACCCTTCCTTTTGAGCATATCCATGTCATCTACCCAATGAATGAATATTATGGATTTTTATATTGATATTGGATTAAACATGTGAACATTTAATTGAATGTTATTCTTGAGACCACCCAAGAACAAATAATTCAAGTTATATTATGTGATGTAAGTCATGTGTAAATAAACATTATAAAATGGATGAATATAATCCTTGATTGTCCCTATTTTTTTGGCTTTGATAACTAACTAAAGTAATTCTTGGTTACACTATTATTGTATTGCATCTTTAGATCATCTTTGAACACTGACCAAGTCCAATTAATACCCTTCTTTTTCTTCTAATCAAAAATACATTTGTACCAATTGAACTAATTTGGGTCCAAATACAAGGATGCCATGACCACCTTTTATGATCATATGTTTTGATGTAGGTCAATTAATTTCTTTATTTGGTTAATCAATGTGATCGGATACTTACCATCAAACTTCAAAACTTCCACTTTTAGAACCATGTTCCTTGCACCTATATTTGGGTTATGATTGTTCTCATTGGGATCACCTAAATGATTGGACTACATGTTATTTAGTGTTGGATTTATGTGTCTATTCAATAAGGATTTTTAAGTTTGTGTCATTTGAGCATCAAGATTGGAAATAAAACCTCATAGTGAGTTCACTTCACTAGAGATCTTATCCATACATTATTTTTATCCATGGTTTTCATCTCACCTTGGAATTGTGAGAACAATTCAGTATTCACTGAGTTAGAATGATTTGAATTAATGTTTTCCTTAATTTTTTTTTCCTATAGTAAAAGTCATTTTTTATGACCTCGGGTGTTCGATCCAACCATGCACCAAATATGGGGGTTTGGGCCTAAAAAGAAGCGTACCAATAAATTATACCATTATGATTGTCTCTCCAAGAAAATCCAAATACTACTAATTTTATCAAATGTGCAAAAAAAATCCACTCTTAAAAAAACCTTGAGAAATACTCTATTGATGAAAAATAAATGAATTATTCCCAAATCATAGGATATTTTTTTGCCTTTCAGTTCACAAAATAATCACTACACTCTAAACAATTATGCTATAGAGGCTTGCCCAAAACAAATATTTCATACTAATTGTAATGAAATAAAATACATAATTCTCATTGATGGAATAAATAAAAAAATAATGTATTGCATAAATAAGAGTAAAATAAGTATATCCAAAATAATCATATGTAGAAGAGCATAACACTTGATAGATATGGCCAAGACACTTTGAGTAGGAAACCTTTATATAATGTAATAAGAATAAAAATTGAAATATTATATAAAAGTATTATCCACTACCACCTATATATAATCTATTCCAGCCATGGTTATTCCATAGGTTAACCCTACTAACAATTTAAGAGCTTAGAGAAATGTGAAAAGATAAGAACAATAGTTATAGAATCCACAAGTTAGCCACACATATCCCTAAACATGTTATAGGTTAAGGGCATAGAAATCATGTATCACATAGACATTACAATACAAAATGTAAAATGACCCCTATTACATAGACATCTAACTTTACCATCACATAATTGATGTAATGTCTCCTCTGCTCTTCACCATATCATTATGTAGAATGTAGATGTGCAACTCAAAATTATAGATTTGGATGGATACATGAATTCAAATACTAATATACAAGATCATAAAACATAATATTCTGAATCATCTATTCCAAATGAATAAAGAGAGGTAGACCAAATAAAAAAGTATGTAAACAATACCAATAGTAGCCTCCTATCTATAATTAATTGGCCACATGTTAATAACATACCCATCAAGGATTAAAATATATATGGCTCATTTTAAATGACATTTTCTTGTGTTATTCCTAAAATAATTTCCATGTACAAATAAACCCATATTAGGAAACTCCAATTTCACTAATATGTTATGTACTTACCTTGGTATCAGCATAACCAGTTTGGAAGCATCTATGTTTTTTGTCAAATTTTGGTAGATATAATAATGTGCCATTAAATCCCAATTACCTATATAGTATTTTCAAAAAAATAATGAGGATAACTTTCCAATCATTATTTCAAAGCTACACCAACATCTAACACACTTACCTGATGCAACTATTATAGAACAACTAACGTATGTTGGATCAATGCTAAAAGGTACACATTCATTTTGGTCCAAAGTGAAAAAATGAATTAATTAATATGATCACACAATTGGGATCCCTAACACTATTATTCACCTTGAGTACAAGAGACACTATGTGGCTAGATCTACATAAATTCATGCCACATGCCTATCTAGCCCTCCCAGACAACAACTTCCAGTGGAGAAACCAAAACCTAATTTTAAACCTACATCTTGCATCTTCATACATAAATAAATCCTTTATAAAAATCTTCACATCAAGGACTAATGGTATATGTATTGATATTTAAATTATCTTTAATTAATCTCAATACATAAAATAATCCCTGCATAATCATAATTATTTATTTTATTTTTTAAACATGTATGGATGGAAACATAGATGATCTACACACATTCATGGATTTCTATGGTTACAAAATGTACCCAACCTGGACACATTAGACTGGGAAATTCATATTCAAGTAAATTTTGCAAGGATATTCTTTGATCACTACATAATAACATGGAACCCACATGGCACTAACAAAATCAATGAAATAATACACCATTACATTCTTGACAATCCATGCTTAGTCACCATAAATGAAATATTTAACTCCAATGCTAAAAAAAATATGAGAATCTTATAAACCAGGTTCAACATCACACTAAATGTAGGAGTCTACATGCTTACAAAAAGGGGCACTACTGTACAATGCATTTATGAAGCTCTTTGGCTATTACAGACAAACTTAAGTATGTTCATCAATGACAAAGGCCAAAAAATTACCTTCTATCCCATAATGATGAAATAGTGAACATCCACATTGTAATAATGATTTGAATACGACTTGAAATTTTTGATTGGCAACTAGTTATCTCCCACCAAAATGTGTTTAAATATATAACAAAATGTGTAACAAAAGCTGAAAGTAAATCTAAAAGCTACCACCATATGCTAACTAGAATATCAGATACAATTGTAGTTGAAATCCAAACAAAGGTTTCATATAACAAGTTACTCATAGAAACTATTTTCAACCATGACATAGGTGCACATGAGACATGATACATTGTGAAAAATATCCCTCTAATAGTTTGTATCCATGCATTTATTACCATATATTTTCATAAACAAATATTCAAACATGTTTTACAAATTAGTTTTGTGGAATTAAAACTGCCATCATTCATTGACACATATATAGATCACCATTCATTTCTAGACACCTTTCCACTCATTGAGGCCACAAAAACATGGTCTTTCAAAATTCAAATGAAAAATATTCAGTAGAGAAATAGAACAATTCAATATTTTTTTTAAAATATTACCTTGTTTCTCTTTTATTACTACTATTGATTCACCATCAAATGAATATTTTTATTAAGCATAACTCTTACTTTACAAACCATTCTGTAACATTGGTTTAACTAGGTAAGGCATTGCTACACATTGGGAACAAATCAAAGATTCCTACACTCTATGGTATATTGAGTGAACAACTATAAATGAAAAAAATGTTGTTGAATCAAGTAGTGATGATAGTGATTTTCAATAATATGTATAAAATGAAAGGTAAATGCATGAATGGGAACTCTTATCCCACTTTCACCCATTAGGCAGTACTCAAATCTATGACGTGGACATACTTGGGCTTCATGACTTTGACAATGACAATAATTGGAATAATTTAAAGGTATTAGTAAACCTACACATAAAAATTGTACAATTTATAAATACTCTATGCACATTCACCCAAATTATAGATTTTGGGTACTCAAGCGATTTATTGCCAAATGATCTTTTAAGTAACCAACAAACATCCTTTAGAATTTTTCTAGACCATGCCAAAAAAAACATAGGATCCACCACCCAAGATGAATATTCAAGGAATAAAATATGCATGGAATTCATAATTTATTAGAAGCATCAAACATATCCTAAATGGACTTGCATGCAGAATTAGTTCTCCTCTAATTCTCCTCCATCCAACTAGTGTTGCAATATTTAACATAAATGCATCAATAATATATTCATGCTTTCACATTCCTATCCAATAAATGAAGGCATTTGAGGGATAATCACTAACAATTTTACAAGAATAAATGAGACACACTGAATATGTGCTCATTTATCAAATGTGCTTTTGAGGCCCAAAGATGCTCAATAATATAAATAGCTAATTGTGTGAGGCATTCCCTCAAAATAACATTGAATATTTCTTTTTGATTGCTCAATTATAATTTTTGTGGACCTAGGACATCCTCACCTCATAAATGACATATCAATATATGCATGGAAGTCATTTAGTTTTACAATGTGTAAAATATTTGACACAATTGTAATATTAAACACAAATTTCAATCAACAAGGATGCATGACAAATTAACTATTATTCAAATTTTTATTAATCAACATAAGAAATGTAGAATCATCAAAAGAAAACTAGAATATGCTCATGTCAATAACAACATTATTCATGTCTCTAGAAGAATAAGGAGATTTTAAAATCTTGACACATTTATATGTAATTAAAAAAATTGCCTCTAATAGATTACAAGTACATGATAAAATCGTTGCACATTCCAATTATAATATGTAGAACAAAACAAAGTAAACAATAGGACACACCTAAACACCATGACACTCAATTGGAGAAGATATTAACCAACATGCAAAAACTCAATGCATGATGTTGTCATCCTAAAATCTAATGTAGCCTTGTTGATCCCCTCACCATTATTATTTTTCCCTCTATTTGCTATTGCAAGGCCCACTACCACATAATACTTAACATGTCACTTCTCATCGAAATACCATGGATCACTCACCATGTCATGCATCCAAAATGGTTTGGAAATTAATTATTTAAATACCAAAATTATGGACATTTCCCCCACCCTTCCCTTGTTACATATTAAATATTAAACATTGGTTAATCCCTTGTATTTACCCTATTATGAGCTAGTCAATATAAACTAATTTACGCTATTGAAATTGACACATTATTCCCAGAGATTAAAATTCATAGAATTGATATAGGAGCAAGAGTTTACTGACTATTTTACTCATAATCCCATGCATTTAATCCCCATCTCATGTAATATGTATTTTTCACCCTATCCCTACAACATTAAGCTTTTGTCCCTAGAATTTCATACATTCATTTCTAATTCATAACAGCCTTTAGGCAAATTTGCATCAGTGATTGACGAGTGTTTCCATATAAATTATTTGATATAATCCATTTTATTAAAAATAAAAAATAAAAAAGATGTCCTCATTTCCTATTTTCTAAGTAAACTATATTTATGAAAATGATAAAGATAATATTGTTGACTACCTTATAAAAGCCCTTAATTTTCACTCATTTTGTATGTGATTATCAACTAATCATAAAATATGTACCCCATTGATGCTATTAATAATAATTTAGTGTGTGTAATGCATGTATCATGCATCATTAAACTTTGGTAATAAAAATTATGAATAAAATTTATGAAAAGAATCATAATCATATTTTTCAAAAGAATGTTCCTTACACAGTAGGTGATAAATAAATAGAAGCCCTATCCTAGAAATCAAAATGGATATCTTCTATACTTTTTTCTACTAGTTTATAATGATTTAAAACTCATGTAGTGGTTAATTTATTGAAATCCATAAAATATATCATTTAATGGAATTTTGTGATTAGTAAACTTATAAATGTCAACAATTTGAAATTTTATTGGAAGAGAAAAGAGACTAGATATTAACACTCAAATAGAGTTTCACAAAGTATCTTGGAAGCTCTATAATACCTTTAAAAACCTAAGTAGAACAAACACTATTTTTTAAAATCAAATTATACTTTTATGCCTTTGGAAAGGTTGTTGAGAAGTGTTGTCATTGATATCAAGGTTGATGTCGTTGATGCCAAGATGCATTTGGTGAAGATGTATGGTAAATGATCTTTGACGTATGAGATTGTGTGCTTGATTTAACAAGGAAGCCATGTGACAAAAGATAATTTTAAGGAAACCTAATTTCTATTTTTTTGGTTGATTTGAAAGTTTTTTAGCATTGTTGGATCAAGTATGTAAAGCATATATAATTTTAGAAGTGTTTTAAGGTCAATTATCAAGTTTCAAGTGCTTGAGAAGCTTAGACATGGCACTATTCATGGTACTTGTGAGAAGGATTGAGTATGATGGATAGTTGTCATTGATAATGTATATGATACATTGGATCACTCAGGAGAGTTTCAAAGTGAGCCTATAGGGGTAAGACCTTCAGTCCAAATCTATAACTAGACTAGTTATAGACCCTGCCTGGACTAATGAGGTATAATGGTCTATTGTCAAGGCATGTGAAGGATGTAAGGATATTTATAATAATTAGAGAGCTTGATTTAATATGTGATTTAAGTGGAGATCACATGGAAAGAGGAATGAAGGTCAGTTTTAAGACATAATATGGTTTGTAGGTCAAGGACTAGAGAACAAAGAGAGAGAATGTGACCTAATGGGGGCTCATAACTAGATTTTAGATTTTTAAGCTTATGTAAAAAATTTAAGAAGTGAGGTATGTTATTTAAAGTGTGTTAATATATTTTTAGGTCATGTTTTACATTAAAAGGCATGAAAAGTGGTTTTGAGGTCTCTCAAGTACATAGAATGAAGGCATACAAACCCGAGAAGGACTTTCATATATTCATTGGCATGTGTAACCTCTGCATGGGAACCTGAGATATTAAGGAAATATGGGTAAGGGTCTTATATAATAATTACATTCATTATTTTTGGATTTAAGGGGTAGTCCTTTATGAACAATCATTAACACCAAAACCTATGTTAAACCTCTCTAAAACCCTAATAAGGATCTGAGGTGAAAGATATTGTTCAAAAAAGCCTAGAATAGTCTAAAATGACTA
Source organism: Torreya grandis (assembly GCA_037957365.1). NCBI lineage: Eukaryota > Viridiplantae > Streptophyta > Pinopsida > Cupressales > Taxaceae > Torreya > Torreya grandis. The sequence continues at coordinate 4,679,642 of JARHVA010000545.1, read as the reverse complement.
TAAAAAATATTGGATCATGTATTAAACTCTCATATACACCTATAGGTGTGATTGAGTTATCAAGTGTGTGAGTAAACCCTACAGGAAAGTACACATTTCTTAGAGATTTACTATAATAGTTAGAATTGACCAAGTCTAAGTATGCAAATGGATGAAGAATGAAGTTTGAGACTCATTTTTTACATCCATGAAGGTTTTTGTATAGGTTATAAAACTCAAGTATGATAAACCATTCATCCAAGTTAGTCAATTGCTAATAGGCCTAATGGTAGAAACAGTGAGAAATCTAAGTAGTGGTGAGAAGATGATTAGGAATGTGTTATCATGAAATAGTGATGAAACCAAGTGCATATAAATGTTTTTAATTAATTTTAATACATTATAATTTTTGGTATAAGTTTTTTAGATAATTTAATATAGTAAAAAAATTCTCACAAGTTGACTTGTTTGACTAAATAAGGTTTGTTTGTGGTGAGGTCAATAAATTGGTCTGTACGACCAATAGTTGCCAATAGTCCATATGATTATTATACTTAAGTATGTTATAGATATGTAATAGGATAATATAATTTCATAATAATTCTTTTTAAGTGGTCATATAGGTGTTAAAGGTCATTATCACCATGACTATGCTTTAAGGTAAATTGGCAGTTCTAGGTAAGCAAGGTATAGTGATGAGTTTGAGACTTTATGCCCTAAGTTTAAGTATCTAAAAAGATATTGTGTTTATATTTTATAAATATATATATTATATATTATTTTTATAATTTTTTAGAGTAAGTGAAAGTGATTGAAATGTTGAAGCCAAAATGGCTTGACTGGTTCTGGCTTGACTATGTGTACCGAACACAAAAGATTGGTCTGCAAGACTAATATATGACTTCAGACCTTATGATTTTTATAATTTAGGGTTGTATAGAGATGTATAATTATTATTTTTAATTATAATTTGTCAATTTAAGTGTGATTTATGGTGTTTAATATCAAGTTATTTATGACTACGTTTTGGAATGTTCTGGTAGTTTTGAGTGGGTTATTTGTAGAGAAGTGTTTGAATCCTTTTGCCATGAGCTATGAAAATCACATGGTAATGTTTTTAAGTTAATTAATTTTATTTTAATTATATTTATAACCAAGTTTTTTTGTCTAATTTTTTTTTCTTTATGAGTATAAGATAGACTTTTTGTGTATGAGAAGGCATAATTGTGAATAGTACAAATGGTGTGCTTAAAGTTGTGGTTGGCTATAAAAAGTATTATGGAGAATATATAAGATTATTATAGGTATATTTTATTCTTATATGATATGTTCCTATTGTGGGTGAAGTTCAAAAGTGTTCCAAGGAGATCAAAGGGTAACGAGTGCTAATGAAGGTTTAATTGAATTAGGTCTCCTTAAGGCCTAAAAAAAGCTTTGGTATTTTATGTCATGGATGACCTATTATAATTAATTATTCATGTTTGAAATATTTTATTATACATATTTTAATTGTAATATAATTTTGAAAATATGTATATATGACTAAGAAGGATATGATCAAGAGACTTGTATAAATATAAGGCAAGTTTAGGCCTATTTGTGAAAGAAAAGTATAAGCAAATAAAAATAACACATTTGTGAGAAAAAAGAGGTCCTATAGACCATAATAAGAGTTTATAGGATCAATAATGAAGATATAATAGTGTTAATTCATATTAATATCAATATCATATGACTTAATTTGTCTTGAAGAGACCTAGTTGAGCAAATAATCTTAGAAGACAGTTTGAAAGGGTTAAGAGTGTGAAGAGCCAAAAGAGGTGATAATAATAAGTTGTATGAGAAAAAAGGTGTTCTAAAGGTGATCAAAGGTTTAAGATTTTTGAGTTGTTGTTGAGTCATCTAGGGGGTTGGTGCCTCATTGCAAGTGGGTACTTATTAAATCCTAGTCAAGTGGGTGTTTGGCTAATTGGGGTTGGTGCTCCATGTAGAGTTAGTGCTTAACTAAATTTGGTTTTTTATTATATGAATATAATCATTTAAAAAATATTAGTGGGTTTTATTCCCCATATGGTTTTCCCACATATATGATGTGTTGTCTTCTATAAATATTATTTCATTCTTTATAGTTGATTGCTTATGCATTGCTTTATCTATATGTTGATGTGATGCTTAATGTATGCTAAGGAGGAATTGAAAGAAAAAATTTTAACACTAAATCACCCCCCATATCTCAATGATTGTGTTTTTAACATTAGGTATTAGAGCAGGTCCTTTCAAGTAGGTTTAACAGCCTAAGGGAGATCCTAGAAGCAAGGATAGCTAGTTATCAAGATCAAGGTGATTTCTCTACTAGTAAATTTTCATTATTAAATGGAATTAATTATGATTTTTGGAGTATTAGGATGAGTAAATATCTAATTTAAATGGGATATGACATATGGCAATCAGTTATGGATGGATACACTCCACCTCCTACACCACCAACTAATGTAGTAGGAAAGAAGAAAAGTGAGAGCAATTCCAAGGTAATGAATGTCATTCTATGTGTCCTATAAGAGGTAGAGTTTGGGAAGGTGATTCACTATGAGTAATATAAGGTGATATGGGACAAATTAAAGATTATCTATGAATGAAATACAAAGGTAAAAATGTCCAAGATGTAAACCCACTGGAGATAGTTAAAAATTCTAAAGATGAATGAATATGAAACCATTTCATCTTACCTATTGAAGGTTGATGAAGTTGTTAATGTCATTATAGGATTGGGAGAAGAAGTGGAAGAGTATATAATTGTTTAAAATGTTATGAGATCACAAACTCCTAAGTTTGATTCTAAGGTGTCTACAATAGAAGAGATGCAATATTTGGACAAGTTGTAAATAGATTAGCCTCATGGCATCTTAACTACCTATGAGATGAGAATAGATGAAGGAATACCTCCTAAGAAGGAAGCAATATTCAAAGATGAGAAGAAGTAAAAATCTAAGAAGGTCAAGGATGAGGTATGTTTAGATGTTGATGATGATGAACTAATATCCATGTTTGATAGGAAATTGAGGTTTGGATATGGTAAGGACAAGGGTAAGTTGTCTTTTAAATGTATCCATTATGGTAAGATTGGTCATTTTGCATCTAACTATCCTAACAAGGATAAGGATAAGGATGATGAAGAACATGATGAACATCATGGAGATGATAATAAGGTATATAAGCCTAACAAAAATAAGAAATATTTTAGGAATTATCAAGGTAGGAAAAGGTCATTTAAGAATAAGAGAAGTTTTTACACCAAAAAGGATAATAACTCATCTAATGTAAGTGACACAAGCATGTCTGAGAGTGATGATGAAAGTAATTAACATGAAAATGACAATAGTGAAACCTTAATCATGGATATAGAAATAGACATTGAGGGTTTCTCAAATGGGAAAGGCCTTATAAATGATGAAGAATTAGATAAATAAGAAGCTAAATTTAACGTTAAGGCATAATTGGTGAGTGTTCAAGATAAGTTGAAGTTTCAAAGAAGGAAAAATCACAAACTAAGATCATTAGTTAATGACTATGAAGAGTAGATTGGTTTTTTTTAGGAGAGACTAAGTAATACATCTAAGGAGTATAATGAGATCATCAATAAGATTAAATCACATATGGATATAGTCACTGCTAGCTTAAAATATAAATAGGAAGAATGAAATAAGTATTAAAATTGAATTGGAATCCCTTAAAGTTAAGTTGTATCAAATAGCTAGTAAGTTTAAGACCTTTATAAATTTTTAAAAGAGAACTGATGCTCTAGATATCATCCTGAGTAGTCAAAAGTCTTCAAGTGATAAGATAGGCTTTGGTTTCAAAGAAGACCAAAAGGAGGTAGCTCAAGTCAAGGATAAGGTTAATGAAGATAAGAAGGTCAACATGAAAAGACCAATCAAACAACCTAATTCTATGAGGTGTGTTAATTCATTCAAAATTTATTGTTATGCATGTAATTAGTTTGGTAATAGATCAATAGAGTGTAAAAGACCTTGTAAAAGTGAATATGCATGGGATTATGAAAGAAATCATCAGTCAAGAGGTATGTATGAGGTGGTTTGTTATAGTTTTCATAATGTGAGACACATTACAAGAGTATGTCCTAATAGAGTTATAAGGCCATCAAGTCAAAACAAGAGGATTTAATCCGATAGAGTGCAAGAGAAAATTCAAATGAATTTGTGAAAACCAAAGATAGTGAAGGTGAGTCATGATCAGTCTACAAGCCCAAGTGGACTATTCACTATGATAGAGCATACTTTAAATGTGAAATCAAGTCAAGAATGTTCATTATCAGTTCATATTATTAACCAAATAGATGATGAAGAATTCAAGCCAAAGAGATTAATCAAGCCTAAAATTATCATGAAAGATATTTAGCCTTGTGAGATCATGGAGATATAGGAATCTCCTAAGTTTGCATTGTTTTAATGCCCTATGAAAAGGGGTGAATCTATTAAGATTCATGGATACACTCTTTTTTTTTAACTAAAAGGGGTAAAAATATTAATAAAATTGGAAAGAAACAAAGTTACATAAGGTTATCCTAGTCAATCAGCTGGTCAAGATTCTGGGAGAATTCCAAAGGCAACAACCTATGTTCCAACACGTTCCAAGGGGGCCCAGGCTCAGAAGCCCATTTGGCCAAGCAATCAGCCACCTTTTTCCATTTGCGGGAAAAATACTGAAAGGAAATAGAATCTAAAGAAGTACAGAGCTGAAGGATCTGAAGTGCCACTCTATCCAAGTGCCAGTCAGTAGTCTCAAAATTCCAATCATTCAACATATTAATAACAACCTGTGAGTCAGATTCACAAATGATTCTATTCCAGCCAAGAGAGAAACACTGCTAGATAGCTACCAAAATCACAAGAGCTTCCATGAAGTTGTTAGTATACCAACCCATGTGAATAGAGAAGAAAAAAATCACCTGACCAGATCTGTCATGGCCGACCCCACCTATCCTAGTAGGTCCAGGGTTCCCACGAGATGAACCATCGGTGTTGATTTTAAGCCAACTAGTCTCAGGGGGAGACCACCAACCCATCCTATCAATAAGATGCTTTGACTGACCATGGGTGTGCACTGTAATGAGAGAGTTGAGGGGAGTACCCCAGGGGGTGGCAGGGGCCAAGCGCGTAAACACCTTGGCATCAGTCAAACTCAAGTCCACTGCCAAGTCGCATTTAGCTTGAAGCATTTCTAAAAGAGAGCTCAAAATTCTCCCCCACAAGATGTGAATCTCAGTATTGGAGCCTTGGAAAATCTGCATGTTCCTCTCTAGCCACAGCTGCCATAGCCACAGCTGCCACAAGACAAAAGATGGGCCAATGTGCCATGCGACCTGGAGAAAAGAAGCCTGAGAGGGGGGATGACCCAAATGGTCCCAAAAATCTACCAAATAAGAAGCGTGCCAACACGGGGAGTCCCAAACATCCCACCAAAAGTGCCAAATTAGTTTGGCAAAAAGACACTAAAAGAAAAGATGGGAGACAGTCTCCCCACTATTGCGGTAAAGAACACACATGGAGGGCCCCTGGAAACCACATTTGTAGAGATTGTCCCAGGTGAGACATTTATTGTGGACTAACCCCAAAGAAAGAAATTACACTTGGGCCAAGAGTAGCTATTCCAAACTTTGGTCCCCCAAGGGACCACCACCTCACCAAGGAGATGTTTAGTCAAGGCCAGGTAACCAGCAGAAACAGAATACTTCCCTGAGGGGTCTCCTCCCCAGGCTAGAAAATCATGCTCCTACAAGGAACTACATTCCCTAGAGGCCAATATCAAAGATAACACCTTTCGATCCTTAATAGAGCCTCCCAGAGGTCAGTCCAAGGAATTCTTCCATCTATAACTCACTAAAGTGCCCAAATTAATAGCCTCCTTATAATGATCCACCGTATTCTAACCAACATCAAGCATAGCATCATAGAGCAGCTGCAAATGTGGATGAGAGGATAAGAGAGGGGGATGCCCATCCCAAGAGTCACTCTAAAAAAGAGTGTGTATTACTCTATTGTAGATCTAAAAAAGGTTGTGCTTCACCATTTGAGCACCTCGCTTGAGGGTTTTCCAAGCCATCGACCCTCTTCCCTCAAGGGGGATTCTAGGAATATCCTCATGCCTCTCCCCGGGGTAGTACTTAAATGCCAAAATGTGGGCCCAGAGTTGGGCAGGATGGGAACACCAGTGCCAATAGAGTTTGGCGGCAAGAGCCTGACTGCACAGAATTGCAGAGCGAAGTCCAAGGCCACCTTCCTTTTTTGGCTGACAAATGGTGTCCCAGTTAAGCAGGCTCCATTTGGTGTTAAGGAGATTGCCACTCCACAAAAATTGGTGAGAAAGAGCATCGAATTCCTTCAAGAAGTATCAAGGGGCAGCCTACACCATACTACGGTAAATGGGGAGGGCTTGAATCACCGACTACAAGAGTGTCACCCTATCGGCATTGGAGAGCCATCTGTGTTTCTAGTGGTTAACTTTCTATCTAAGTTTGTCTAGCATCCTCTACCAGAAGAGCCTTGGCTATCTTCTAACCACAATAGGGACCCCAAGGTAGGTAAGAGGAAGAGATTGTGACTGAAACCTCAAGATGGCCATAATCCTCTGCTGAATAGGCTCAGGGGTGTTAAAAAACACAATAGAGGATTTGTGGTCATTAATCATCTATCCAGAAGCTGCCATATAAGTGTCCAGAATGAGCCGAAAAGCTTTAGCTTCCCGAATTCGGGCTCTCCCCACTAGGGAAGTGTCATCCACAAAGTGGAGGTGGGATAAAGTGGGTAATCCATTTCCCCACCGTCAACCCTGTAACATATGCTGAGAAGCCCGAAGCTTAATAAGACATCCAAGGCCTTCAGCCAAAATAATAAATAAATATGGAGAAAGAGAGTCTCCCTGAGGAAGTCCTCTAGAGGCACCAAAAAGCTCAGAGGGAGCACCATTAATAAGGACCGAGAAAGAGGGGTTCGTAACACAGCTAAGCACCCAACTGATCCAGTCTTGATTAAAGCCAAAAGCCTGAATAACTTTATGCAGGAAGCCCCAGCTGACTCTGTCATATGCCTTAGCCATATCAAGCTTGACAAACATAGTACGGTCTTGGGAAATACTCATAGAATGAATAACCTCAGACGCTATAACTACTCCATCTATAATATGCTTACCAGCAACAAATCCCCCTTGCTCCTCGAAGATGAGCTTGGGAAGGTAGATTTTAAGCCTTTTTGCAATTAGTTTAGTGATAATCTTGTAGACCACATTGCAAAGAGCAATAGGTCTGAAATATTCTAACTGGTTAGCTTGTTCGCGCTTTAGGATGAGCACCAAAAAAGTAGCATTCAGGGCCCAGAGCATTTCTTTGTTGTAGTAGGACTCCTGGATCACCCCCAAAAGACCCTGATTGATGACTTCCCAAAATGCCTTAAAAAATTCCATAGAGAATCCATCTGGTCCCGGAGCCTTACCTTTCTTCATGCCAAAGACCACTCCCTCCAGTTTTGACATATTAATAGGCCGCATAAGGGAGTCGTTCATTCCTGGAGACATAATAGGGGGAATGTAAGATAAAATAGTACCTTCAGCAAGCTCGTCAGGAGGAGTATCATTTGTGAATAGAGTAGAATAGAACCATATAGCTTCCTTGGATATGTCTTGGGAGGATGTCATGCTTCTACCATCTGAAGTAACCAAGGGGGAGATGAAACACCTGTTACGGTGATCCTGGATAGAGTTATGGAATAAATCCATGTTTTTATTGCCCTCCTGAAGCCAAACAACACGAGCTTTTTGTTTCCAATAAATTTCTTCACGAAGCTCCCATTCTGCCAGTTCTATAGAGGCTTGAAGTTCAGTCGCATGCAGGGCTTCAGACAATCCAAGGTCCTGAATCTATCTAGTGATGGCATCTAGCTGGTCTTGGGCCCTTTTCTTCCTAGTATGGAGATTACCAAAATAGTGTAAATTCCAATACTTCAATTTCCTTTTCACATACTGGAGCTTCTTAGTAAACACAAACATAGTCGTGCCATAATTTGGTGTCCCTTGCTGCCACCAACCTATCATTAAATCCTGAAGGGAAGCATCATGAAGCCACATCAGCTAAAATTTGAAAGGTGGCTACTTAAGAGCAAGAATATATCTCGTAGAGAGCATGATAGGCCAATGGTCAGACCCCCACCAATCAAGAATATCAGAGGAGAGAGAGAATGAACTGGAGTGCCAATAACATGAAACTAAAAATTTGTCTAGATGTTTCGAGATGGCTACATCTCCCATCCTATGATTGTTCCATGTGAAAAGGCCATTGAGGGGTTTAACATCTGAAAGATGTAACTGATCAATATTTTGCTGGAATAGTTCTGTAGAAGGACCTAACTGAGGTAGACCGCCCCTCTTCTCCTCCAAGCTGAGGATAGAGTTAAATTCCCCAGCTACAACCCAAGGTAAGAAGGGTTGGCAGCTTCATACATAACGGATATGGTCCAAAAGCTTGAGCTGACCTAGAAGATCCACTGGGGCATAAACATTAGTGACTAGAATCATCTCACCCATCTCCAAGGAGGAAGCAACCATAGAGAGGGCTGAGATATAGGACAGCCAAAGGTGTGGCATGACTCTTCTCGGATCCCAACACATAGCAAGGCCTCCCGAAGTCCCCAAGGTGCCAATACCTTGGCAATGGCCGTGGAACCAAAAATTGGGGTGGCAAGTGAACAAAGAGTCAACAGAGATTTTGGTTTCCTGAATGTAGAGAATGTCAGGAGAATAATCTCTCACCAACTTCTAAATAGCCTTTTGTTTGGGGATGCTATTCAACCCCCTCACATTCCATGACAGAATAATCATTGAGTTAAGTGAGGGAAGTGTTCATCCATGTTCTTCACCATCCCTGACTCTACTAGTAGATCTCCTGTAAGTTTAATCCTCTCTTGATCCTTTCTGCGTCCTGCTCAAGAAAGTGTGGAGAGGGATGCCTTCTTGAAAGGTCTCTGCATTAAACCAAGGGTGGAAAAGGGTCCTTTTTCTTTGCTAGGAACTTCCACTTCTTTTGCCAAATCTGCCCAACATACTTCTTTTTCCTGTGTGGATGCCACCACGAGGGCATTGCCCTCTGGGTCAAGAACAGATTTCAAAGCTTGCTGAGTGGCAAAGTCCTGGGGATCAAAAGGTAAATAATTCCTTCCTTCCATCCCCAGCATCCCACACTTTTCCACTATTGGGGTACCCTCCTCTATGATCATGTTATCAAGAACTTCAAAGCGGTTGAAACCTGCATTTCCTTGTCAGTCAAAATGAGAGCACTTCTGGCTTTTCCCTCTTATTCGACAATGAATTAGGGTAAAACCATCCCTTTCAAGTCCCATTGAGTTAGATTGGCCTTGCTCCAAACTGGGGGTATTCAAGGGGGCTTTCCCTTTTGATGCGCTATCTAGCTGTCCATTTCTGCTATTGACAGGATCAGGATGTCCATTCCTCAAACCTTCATTGGCAGTTCGTGGACCAGCTGATCCCTCAGAGGTGCTTGAGCCATTAGGCGCATGAGGGCATTGCCACTTAAGATGTCCATACTCATGACAGAAATGACACCGAAAAGGGATGGACTCATAATCAATTGGCTGAATCCAGGTGGATGTGCCCAAGCATATTTCAATAGAGTCTGGCAGAGGGTTGTTGATATCAATATCAACACAGATGCGTGCATAAGAGGTTACCTTCTTGTCTAGAGATTGGTGACCAATTGTAGCAGGTGTTCCAATCATGGCCCCAATCTGGCGTAGGATATCCTCATGCCAGAATTCTAGAGGTAGCCTCAGAAGGTGGACCCAAACTAAAACTTGTGAAGGGAGATCCTCCGCAGAGTTAAACCCTACATGCCAGGGTTTTATAAAGAGGCCAATACGATCATAAAAGTACAGGCTGCCCTCAAAAATCCTATTTCTATTAGAAATGTAAGTGAAATTAACCATGAAATAGCTATTACCACCCAGCATGATATCAAAATCTCCTACAATCTACCATGTCCGGTGAATCCAGGCTTCCAGAGCTGACTGGGATATATGGATTCCAAGAAACTTACAGATTAGCGCGTGAGAAGCCAAATATTCAACATCATCTTTAACAGTGTCTGACGGAATAACTAACATAGGTCTGTCTTGGCTACGAGGAAAGCAACCATTAACTTTACTGATCCTACTGCGCTCACCCACATAGAACGCCTCCTTTCTTTCCTCCTGCGAGTTGCCGCTAGGTGAAGAAAGTCTAGCTGTGGATGGTTCTGCTCCATGTAGGCCACCAAATCCCTCACCTGCATCCATAATCTAGTCCAATATCAATATCTAAACCAACTCCACATTGTACTTAGTTCTCTTGGCTCTAATATTTTCATGCATCAATCATGGATACACTCTTTAGTTAGCATAATCATGATGAATTATTTATTTAAGGGTGAGTTATTTAGGTTGTTTATTAGCTCCAAGTTATTAGTTGAGCATGACTTGTGTTGTTGATGGTTTGAGAATTATGTTGGTGAGCTCAAGTTGTGAAGTTAAAATAGGACCTTGATATCTCTAAGTTATTTTGTAGTTTTTAAGAGTAGTTTCCAAAGATGGAGAATAAGTTATTCTATAAATTTCAATGTGTATGACCATTTTTCATTAATTTCAAAGGGGGAAAAAGTTCAATAAGAGATATTTACCAGATTGGGGAGATGAGAATGATCAGATTGATGTATGTTTACCGTCAATGACAAAGGGGGAGTTTGTTGAGAAGTTTTGTCATTGATGTCAAGGTTAATTTCATTTGATGTCAAGATTGATTTCATTGATGTCCAGATGAATTTGGTGAAGATTCATGGTAAATGATCTTTGAGGTATGAGCTTGTGTGCTTGATTTGACAAGGAAACCATGTGATAAGAGAGAATTTGAAGGCAACCTACAAGAGAGAATTTGAAGGCAACCTAATATCTCTTATTTTGGTTGATGTCAAAGTTGTTTTTCATTGTGAGATCATGGAAGTAAATCAAAAATACTTTCAAATTTGTTTCAAGTTTAGTTGTCAAGTTTTAAATGCTTGATAATCCTAAACATGGCACTAGTCATGGTATGTAAAGACCTTGGGAGAAGGATTGAGTATGATGGCTTGGTGAGATAAGTGAACATAGTCATGAGTGGTTATATAAGTTTTCTTGAGCATTCATATGAGGTATTAGAGCACTGAAGAGAGTTTCAAGGTGAGCCTATATGGGTAAGACCTTCAGTCTAAATCTATAAATAGACTAGTTCTAGACTCTATATGGACTAATGAGGTATAATGGTCTATTTTCAAGGTATGTGAAGGATGTATGGCTATGTATAAGAATGAGAGAGGTTGATTGAATATGTGAGTGAAGTTTAGAGCACATGAAAAGAGGCATGAAGATCATTTCTAAGACCTAATGTGGTTTGTAAGTCAAGGACTAAAAATAAAAGAGAGATAATGTGGCCTAATGAGGGGTCATGATCAGATTTTAGAGTGTAGAGGTATATTATTTCAAGTGTGTTCATACAATTTGAGATCATGTGTTACAATAAAATACATGAAAAATGGTTTTGAGGTCTCTCAAGTACATAGAATGAAGGCATGCAAACCTGAGAAGGACTTTCAGGTGTTCATTGGCATGTGTAACCTCTACATGGGAACCTAAGATATTAAGTAGATATGGGTAAGGTTCCTAGATAATAACTATATGCATTATTTTTATATTTAAGGGGAAATACTTTATGAACAATCATTAACGCAAAAACATGTGTTAAACCTCTCTAAAATGCTAACAAGGACCCAATGTGAAATATCTTGTTTAAAATAGCCTATAATGGTCTCAAATGGATATAAATAATGTTTTATCATGTAATTAACACTCCCAAGCACCTCCAGGTGTGATTGAGTTGTCAGGTGTGTGAATAAACCCTACAAGAAAGTGCACATTTCCTGGAGAGTTGTTGTAGCATTCAAAGTTTACCAAGTCAAAGTATGCAAATGGATGAAGGATGAAGTTTGAGACTCATGTTTCATGTAAATTAAGGTTTATGTATAGGTTATAACCCTCAATTATGCTAAATCGGTTACCCCAATGAGCTAGTTTCTACCAAGCCTAATGGTGAAAATAGTGAGAAATCTAGGCAGGAGTGAGAAGATGATTAGGTATGTGTTATGTTTGATAGTGTGTATTGAAGACAAAAGATTGGTCTGCAAGACTAATACTTGACATCAGACATTGTGATTTTATTTATTTTAGAGTGGTATATATATTTCAAAGTATATTTTTAAATTATCATTAGTCAGGGTAAGTGTTATTTATGGTGTTTAAAATTAAGTTGTTCATGACTAGGTTTTGAAGTGTTCTGGCAATTCTAAATGGGCTATTTGCAGAGAAGTGTTTGAGTATTTTTACCTTGAGTTGTGAAGTATAAATCACATGGTTATGTTTTTAAATTAATTAATTTTATTTTAATGATATTTATTTCCCTGGTTTTTTATCTAATTTTTGTTTAGTCTTCAATAGTTCAAGACAGACTTTGTGTGTATGAGAAGGCCTAATTGTGACAGTACAAATGGTGTGCTTCAAGTGGTGGTTAGATATAAAAAGTATTATGGATCCTATATGATATTATAAAATTTATATTTTATTATTATATGATATGTTCCTACTATGGGTAAATTTCAAACATGTTCCAAGGAGATCAAAGGTAACGTGTGCCAATGAAGGCCTAATTGAATTAGGTCTTCATAAGGCCTAAAAGTGGCTTTGGTATTTTATGTCATGTAATACCTATTTTAATTATTTATTCATGTTTTAAATGTTTTGAGACCTATTCAAAGGTTAATCCAAGAAAGAAAATATTTATTTCCAACCAAGAAAGATATGAGTGAGAGACTTGTATAAATACAAAGTAATTTTAGGCCTATTTATGGAAGAAAAGTAGAAGAGAATAAAAATAGCACATTGGTGAGAATAAGGAGTTATTTTAGACCATAAAAGGAGTGTATATCATTAGTTATGAATATCTATTAGTGTGACTACATATTAATTTCAAGGTCATATGATGTAATTTGTTTTGAAGATACCTAGTTGAGTGAATAAGCCTAAAAGTCAGTTTCAGAGGGATGAGAGTGTGAAGAGCCAAAAGAGGTTATAATCATAAGTTGTATGATAAATATGGTGTTTAGAAGGTGATCAAAGGTTTTAGGTGGCTGATTTGGTGATGAGTCATCTATGGGGTTAGTGTCTCCTTACAAGTGGGTACTCACTAAAGCCTAGTCAAGTGGGTGCTTGGCTAATTGGGGTTGGTGCCCCATGCAAAATTGGTGCTTCAATAAATTTGGTTTTTGTCTTATAAGATTATCATCCATTTGAAGATATCAGTGGGTTTTATTCTCATTGTGTTTTTCCCACATACATGATTTTTTGTCTTGTGTAAATCTTGTGTCATGCTTGTATAGATGATTGCTTATGCATTGCTTTATATATATGTTGACGTGATAGTTCATGTATACAAAGGTGGAATTGAAATAATTATTTTAGACACTGATTCAGCCCCCCCCCCCCCCCTCCTTGCCTCTCAGTGATTGTGATTTTTATAAAGGTATGTATGGACTTTCAATTTACATAAAAATGCTTGGATCAAATTCTATTCTCTTATAACAAAACTTTTATAGAAAACATGTAATGCAATCCTACAATAATATTTGTAACTCATTCCTCGGATCATGATAGAAAAAAATTGATTTCATGTATTTAATCAAACTATTATGACCTTTTAAATGTAAAAATTCATATCTACAACCAAAATATTTTTGAACTATTGTTAATATTCTAAAGCCTATTCAATCAACCTGTATCAATGAATCCATATCACACATGGAATATAATTTTGTAAAAGGTGTATGGTTTTGTTTGATTGATCCATTCCAATTTTTTTGCAAGATAATTGAAAACATATTCATACCAAAAAAATTGGTCTTTTTTTAAAAATATATATGAAGGATTGCTCAGGGAAAAATGTCATCTCATATTTGTTTTTTGTTCATGCTAAGAGTTTTACAATCATTCTATCTTTCACATGGCCAAAATGTCTTATTTTCTATATTGTATCTTTTTTATGAAAATGATTTTCCATTATGCACAAGGGTTATCAAAATCATGCATTCATGGGAGTTCATGGGAGTAACATGCATCACTGATAATCATTCTACAGGATTATTAGGATTGTTTTTACACAAAATAGTTCATATACCACTTTGCATTGAGTCTTGTTATGGTAGAATTTTAAAATAAAACATTCTTGATATACAAGCCAAGATTTATCCCCACTTCCAAATTAAAGCCTTTCCACGTTCATTTCCTAACCTATGAATGTGATCCCCATTGTCTTCCAGATGCTAACCTAAGATATGATTTATGCTAAACACATGTCATACAGTTTTTGTTTTACCACCAACCAAAAATTTCAATGACACTGTGTTCATAAAGGTAAGCATTTACTTAACCCATAATTATCTCAGTTCATCCATCTAAAATCACACACCATACATATTTATTTTATATCATATATTACCAATTTATTACTACCTTTGTTAATGAACAAAATCTTATCTTTCATAAAGATATTTTGGAGAAAAATACTATATGAGAAACATTTCTAGAAACCACCTTAGTTTCCACACATATGTTGAACTTACATCAACTAATTCTACTTGGAATAGTTTCAATACAACTTACCATCTAGTCTTTATATGGTGGTATTTTAAGTTATGTTTTTACTTCAAATAGTTTATATACTAATTTGCATTGAGTCTTACTATGGTGGAATTTTAAGATAAGAACATTCTTTATACACAAGCCAAGATGTGTCCCCAGTTTCAAGTTCCAAACTTTCCATTGGTCTTTTATGTATTTATGCACATGTCAAATTGGATATGACTATGTATACAATATAAATGATTAGTATCTTTGAGATTGAAAAAATAATTAAAGTAGAGTAAAAAAACATTCTAAAATCCCATTTTATAATGGAAACAATTTTAAATGTCTTATTTTCATTAACCTACCTACAAGGAATATTCAACAACCTTCTTAAGCCACTTTAAAACCATAAGAGCTAAGTCTTTATAAATTTTATATTTTGAAGCTATTTTCTCACTTGTAAGTGACTAGTTTGCCATTTTGATTGGTGCTATCCATTTTTGATGGAGATGAAGATTGCTAAATTACATGATTGACCTTTCCAATGCTTTACACAATAATTTCACAAATTTTCACATCATTATTAATGTTATAGATCAAATGCTCACCTTTAGAGAGGGTGATTTAAGCCCTCTAAACTTGATCTATGAAATGGGATTGCCCCTAGGTTGTGGGTTACCTTTAATTGGGTCAAACCTCTAGATTTTGTGATAACTCCCAAAGTACAACACCTTAACTGACCAACTATACTATTTTCTTGACATGGAAAAGGGAGAAATGAATAATAAAAATTTCAAAATAACTTGAATGTGATGCACAAAACATGGAGTCATTAGGTTGTTGAAGATGCACTATGAAACATTAGACTAAAATCTGATTATGCTACTCCAAAATAGTCCCAATCACACTAGTTTTTCAATATGAAGGTTGTGGAGATTGCAAATGTACCAGGATAATCAACCAAGAGATGATAAAAGCAAACACTAATGGTTTATTTAGTTTTTTAGCTAAGCAAACTAAGTAAAACACTTCATATGATCTGTGAGAGACATAACTTGAATAATTCATGAACATGAAGGACAAATGTGAAGAATACAACACTATCACTAATCACTCATCAATACAACATACTCAAATTCACTATTTGAAATAAGGAGATAGAATATCCAACATGAATTCATTTGAATAGGCAAATTCAAAAATCAATTTTTATAGGGCTTTGCCATAGCCAATGTGAGGATAGATTACAAGGAAAAAATGAATATTTTTAGAGAGAGAGAGAGAGAGAGAGAGAGAGAGAGAGAGAGAGAGAGAGAGAGAGAGAGAGAGAGAGAGAGAGAGAGATGTATGAGGAATAAATGATGATTTTTAAGTCATCATGAAATTAATTACCCTCTTCAAGGAACCAATCACAAAAAACTCCCTTGAGACATGTGGTAATCTACCCTTCAAGTAGCTATATAAGGTTGGTGAAGATAAGAGGAGAAAGCTCTCATTGAGCATATTTGACATTTTAGAGATCTACCATCTCAACATAATGGAGTTACTTTCATGAAACAATCTTCTAACTATCATAAACATCTTGACACCTTACTCAATGATTGACATCTTAGCTTGACACCTTCATACTCTCTCTACACCAAAAGACTCTTGATTAGGGAATAAGCAAATTATTTGAAACTACCTTAGAGACTCTTGAAACCTATACTCTAACTTGAAAGATGAAAATTATGCTTTAATAAGTAATAAAAACCTTCCTTACACACACACACACACACACACACACATCTTAGACATCTGCCTTTCATACTTTTACTTGCATATCATGAGGATCTCTTTCATTGATCAAGTAGGCCATCTATCAAACTAGGCTTAGTTACTTGACACCTGTCACATGGATAGCCATAGGAATTCAAAGACACTCCTTTAATAGATGATAAACATGTATGTGAAGTCCATTTTTCCTCTTGTATATCATTAATACCTTAGGATAATTCAAACTTGTTTCTTGCTCATCTAGATGGCCACCTTACTTCACAATAGCCCTTCGAGAATGTATTCAAAACATAGACTTATAAAGGTGATTTCATGGATAGAAAATATGAGTTTTAAGGTCTGATAGGTTCAACAAGATATTTTTATACCATCCATAATGATTTTGATCCACTAACCCATCTTTACACCTTCTTTCTCCTTAGAAATCTACAAAAATGTATCATTTATCACTTCCATACAAGTGATATTTTGGTATGATTGTGTGATTTAAACTTTATAAGAGTTTTCAACATCTTACAACTATCAAATAGGAAAATTATATGCATTTTATTCAATATGTCCTCCATCAAGTTTTTATTAGGGTTTAAGAGAGGTTTAGGATCTTAGCAATAGTTAATAAAGGTTAGGCCCCCAACCTATGAACTAATGCCACTAGTTTTAGGTATACAAGGTCCCTCAAAATTTACCACATGATTAGATATCCATATAAATATTTTATATAGTTATGAGTTCATAAAGATGCTTATCAGGTGACCATCATACATTATATGTACTCTTAAGGCCATTTTAGGCCAATGGCCAATTCTAAGTTATCTTTTACAAACCAGTGTCACTTTCACCTCTAAAAATTCCATAAAAAATCTTCCATATTATATTTAGGTCCCCATTTAATCCTTCCTTTATCCTAATCTCAGTCTCTAATTCGTGATGCTTTCAGGAGGGTATTAGTTTAATACACCTAATTATTGTGTTTCCTATGTTTTGAGTGATGTAATCATTTGGTTACTTATGTGTGAATTAAATTCACTCTCTAAACCTATTAGATCACTTTTTTGGCTTGGTTAATCCATTTTATTCCTCCATAAAATCTTACATAGTCCACTAACTAGACCTTAGGGTATAGCTATAGGTTATCATCAAAATTTTGAGACCCCTGTAGGTGATCTTTGTGATCTAAGTAGTTATGTTTCACATTAATTTATGTTATCTAAGGTCCTTAGAATAATTACATATATAAAAAAATCCAAATATTCCTTGATAACCCTAAACTTAGCTCTTGTTCCTATTGATTGGCTGTAGGTGGTGATTGCAAGGTTTTAGGACTTTTCTTTCACATTTAACACTACAAGTTTTGAGTAAACTCATCAATTCTACTCTAATTACACTAAATACCTATCCAACAATAAATGCCTTTTATTGTATAAATTTCCTCCATACACTAAGATATTGCCTTCAGGTCTGATGTGTGAAAGGAAGCTTTAAAGCCCATCTAGGCCTTTTAGGATTTCCTCATGAGGTGATATTGTGGGAGACCAATTACTTATTCAGAGATACTAAGTTAATTTTCCCCTTTTCTAAAATTTTTCATTACATCCCTTAGCAAACCATTCATATTTTGTGTCATTAAGGACAGTTCATCACCTAGACTAGGTAGGCTTGTAGGTGATGAGGACTATGTAATGGTAGGCTTAGGTTTAACTTATATTTTATTATCTCAACAAGTATATAGTGGATCGATATTGCTATCAATATCAACTCAGGCCCTTTATGATTTTAACTCCACTCAACTTCATTATAAAACTCTAAAACTCCATCATTCTCTATCCTTATCCATTTAGGCTTGGTTGTAGGTAGTGATATCTTAGGGATTTCTGAGTATCTAGTTGCAAATTAAACTAACTAATAGTGCCATATAATATTTAATATATTAGAACCTATTACAATTTTAAAACATTCTACTTGGTTATGTTTCAAACCATGAACACCTTCATTCTTTAAAGTGTCTTTACTCACTTTACAAACTACTTGTAGGTCTACTTCTATTTGTATGCTTGCTTCTTGATCCTTGCATTTCTAGATTGTATCACCTTTTACTTGATAATATTGAGATATCTCTTAAAAAATTCTCCATATTCTAATTAGATATCAATTGTTCACAAATTTATTCTCCAAGATGTATATGATTGTGTGTACAATGGTTCATGCATAAGGATTTTATATATGAGTTGAAGACCCCTCATTTGCTCATATATTCTTTGGTGACATTTAATGGATTTAGACAGATTTGGATGAGTTTAAAAGATTTAAATGTACACCTCCACATTATCAAGACACTACTAACATAGAATTAGATGCATGAATGTCCACTTGTGGGCCTGCATGTTTGTGTCTAACTAAAATGCTTTATTGACCTTTGTTTGAAGGTGTACTTGGATCATCACCATTATCTTAAATATTCCATAATTCCAATGGTAAAATCATGTTTCCTTCATGATAAAATGATTTATCAATGACATTCTATCCAAATTTGGTAATAAAAAATGTGGAGTATTGTTCATACATTGATGATGTCTCCAAAAGCTAATCACTTGAAGACTATGGACAAGAATCACATATGGTAAATGGAACATGAAATATATTAATTTTAGGTATCCTCCATGATTGATATATCACCTACAAACCTATGAAAGTGACAATAAATAAAACAATTCAAAACACTTGTAGCAGGAGTGACTGAACACCTTATCCTTGATACATTTTTCCACCTATTGAAGACACTTCATGAAAATGAGTTAACTGATTAAAAAACATTAAAAGGAGATATTTTAACTTTGAAAACATCCCTCAAAATCATTAGTATCCATTTAATTATTAAGTGGAGAAATAGATTTAAAATTAGACCCTACTTGGATGGATAAGGCATAATGACCTACTGTCACTCTTATCGATTGTTCATAAAGGAAGGGCTATAAATATGAAATATAATTCCACTAATTTCAAACTTACTAATAACCCTAATAATTTCCAAAGTTTCCTCTCCTAACCCTCTCTTTCCTATCTTACCATCGACTTGAATTTTGCATTTCTAAGCTTGTGAAGGTAGTGATGGAGGAGAGAGAATTTATAAAGCATATGTTCAACATGAAACTTGGTAAAAAGAATGAAAATGATTTTAGGGAGCCCAAAAGACACTCTAAAGCCATTTTTAACTAATAAATGATCTTCCCAAAAGTTCTTGTAAAGTGGCATTTTACTTAATTTAGGTGTTGAACCTATAAATTTGTTTGTCTTTAACTATTCCTAAACATTCTATGACACTAGGTACATTGAGGAACCTTCTTAAAAAATTTCATTTGAAAAGGTTATGTTCAAATCCTCCAAATAATCCAAAAGGTGACCAAAATGATAATTTAGCACATAAGGATATCATAATATGTTAACACATGATAATATGACCTTCAAGACTCATTAATACCCATTTATAATGACTCTAAACCATGTCGCAATTTTGACAAAACTTGAAAACACTAAAACCTTATAAATGACCCGTAGGACTAGTCAAGTCATATGAGACTAAAACTTGGGTAAAGATAGACAAGTACAAGTACGACCACATGAAGACCATTCAAGACCATAATAAGTTATTTTTAATGCCATATATAGGTTTGAATAAACCTATGAAAGTTTCAATTTATAGGGGGTTGACCTTTTTGACTTAGGATTCAAAATTGGTCAACAAATTAGTGATTCATAGGAGTAGCATGCCTATAATTCTAATAGATCAGTGGCTTTATCCTTTCTCATTGGGTAATGGGGTCACTCTGAAAGTAGAACTTGACACTTACCTTAGAACAAACTCAAACTAGATGAACACAAAACAAAAAACCATACCAAACATGTGTCATAAGACACATAGAAGAAGGAAAAACACAAAATAGAAATTGAAAACACTTATGCATGAAGCACTTAGGGAAATCAAAACCTACTCTAATATATACAAAAAAATAGAATTGACCTCAATAGCATGGCTTAAAGTTTATCCCATTGACTGTGATACTCAATTATTCTACATTTAGTATTGCTAGTTGAAAGGCATTGTGATCCTTACAAGCAATGATGACATAAGGTCCAATCCATGATGCATCAAACTTGGTGTGCTTACTAGGCTTATCTCTATCATAATCCTACTTCAAGACAATATCCCCATCTTGATATGCTCTTAAGATAGCTCTCTTGTCAAATTTTATCTTCACTTATGATTGGTGACATTTCATGGTGTGCATATCATGATTCCTTGCTTGATCCAAGGCCATTAGTTCTACCCATCTTATCTCTATACGATCATTAGCCATCCTCTCAAGCTAATGTTCCAACTCAAGAGCTAGTAACTCAAGTGAAATATGTAACATATCTTCTCTCCCATAGACAAGCATATAAGGATAGTTACCAATAACAACCTTGGGAGTGATCCTATTATCCCATAGGGTTGTCTTCAGTTTAGTATTCTAAATCTTTTGATTGTCCTCTATAGCTCTATTTATAATTCTAATCAAATTATTATTAGTGGACTCAACTAGCCCATTACCTTAGGGATATTAATTAGAATAAGTAATAAAGTAGATGCCATATTGTAGAGCCCATACCATTATTCTTACTCCACTAAAAACCATGGCATTGTCAAAAATTATGGTTGTAGGTACTACAAGCCTTGTTATTATGCTCTCATAATAGTCAAGAACTGAAGTTTCAATAGCCTCCTTGATGGTCACTACCTTTACCCATCTTGTTAAATAGTTCCTAACTATAAGAACCCATTTATGACTAGCACTAATGTAGGATTGATGAATGGTTATTTAACTTGAATTGGGTGAAGAGGAATGGATGCAAGTATTTGTTTACCTACAAAGAGTGCACATTTATGACACTTTATAACCCAAGAATATGCATCCTTGAATAGGTTAGGCTAGTAATAACCAACCCTCATTATTTTTGTAGCTATAGTTCTAGTTGAAAAATGACCTCATAGTGGTCCATCATGGAAATGTTCTAAGATTTTATCAACCTGGTCTATTTATACACATCTAAGTAGCATCCCATTAATATATTTACTGAAAAGGACCCCATCTACAAGGACATAAGGGATGGACTACAATCTAAATTATCTCCTTATTTCTTTATCTAAACCCATAAAACACTCACCTACTTGAAGGAATCTCACCATTTCTTATGTCCAACTTGAAAGAGATGAATTAGTAGCCATATTAGGACCTTATTACAATTCCAAAACCATCTCTTCTTCTTAGTTTAGGTCTGATTCTAGGTATTGATACAACCCTATTCCTCTTACTAGCTTAGTGGCCTTGATCTGAACATCATATTCCAACACTTTAGTTATCCACCCATCCCTTTTCTCACTTAAGTCCTTATTCAAGAGGAAGTGTCTTATGCTTAGATGGGTTACCATCACATGTATTTTTTTATTTGACACTATATGTCTTAATTTCTTAAGACTTCTTATCACAACCAACACTTACTTCTCAATATATGTATACCTTTCTTCATAGTCTTCTAGTCCTTGACTAAAAAATATTATAGGTTATTCAAGTCATTATTTATTGTGTTGCATCAAAATATATGAGATGGTGTCAGTGTTAGGAAAAGCATACAAGAATAAATCTTTAGAGAAAGCATGATTTATTAGTGTGGGTGTTTGAGTAATAGTTTGTTTGATGGCCTCAAAACTAGTTTTTCCTTATTTGGTACATTGAAATGCTTGATTTTTATTCAACATGGTTGTTATAGGCTTCACAAGAGTGGAAAATATAGGTATGAACCTTATAAAAAAGTTTATATTTCCAAAGAAACTTATGTTTGGGCGGTGACAAAGCTATAATGGCCTCAACCATATTAGGATCAATAGCAAGTCCATATTTAGAAAAAAATTCCCAAGTAAATTACCTTCATGAACAATAAATATACACTTCTTTGGATTGAGAGAAACTCCATATTGTCTACACCTTTCAAATATTAGCATTCTTGGAAAAAACTATTATATCATCAAGGTCTATCAATACCATCTCATTCTTCAAACCTTGAAAATCATATCCATGGCTCTTTGGAATGTGGCATCTATATTGGACAACCCAAATGACATTCTCTTATAGGCACATGTCCCCCATTTGGTAGTGAAGGCTATCTTATATTGATCTTCTTCTTTGACCAACACTTGGTTATACCCTAAAAAGCCATCCAAGAGTCAGAAACATTGAGAACCTATTACTAGTTGAATTATTTGATCCATTTAAGGTAGAGGATAGTGGTATTTCAATGAGACCCTATTAAAGTCTCTAAATTCAAAACATAACTGATTTCACCAATTTTATTTCACATAGGAACAAGATTGACAACCCATGAAGAGTGTTTGATAGGAAATATGATCTTTGACTCTATCAACTTGGTGAGTTACTTTCTCATGAACACCTCCACCTTAGGATTTATTGACATTTTCCTTTGACTTATAGGTTTAGCATTGTGATCAATTTATATGTTATGTTGAGATAATGAGGGATCAAACCCCTTGAGGTCACTATACTCCCAAGCAAATATATCCGCAAACTCTCTACATAGTTCAATGAATGTTGCATTTTCTTATTTTGTACATACCTTCCCAACCTTGAATAATTTATCCTTGAAGATAGCCACCCTCTTATGGTTTTCTTCCTTAGTGGATATGTTTACTTTATCTCTTCCATTTGGTCAATTTCATTGAACATACCCTCAAGACTAACCAATCCTTTAGTAAGCTTGTTAGACCTTAATTATACAAGTTATTCCGTATATTGATGTTGTAATTTGGCATAATTTTTTCAAGATAGCTTAAATTCATGTTATAGTAAACATGATATTTGTTCATCACTTTCCAACACCTACCAATTTACATCATTATCTGGTATGCAAAGACTTACAACTACCATGATGTGTGACTAAAATTTTGTGTTCTTGACATCATTGGGAATGTCAAATTGTGTTCCAACTGATTACAACCTATCATCATATTTATTCTCTTCCCTTAGGATCGATTTTATGCCAAAATCTTCAAAGTCCTTAATAAGATCCCAAAATCTATGCTTATAGGACTTCAACAAAGTGTTCTTAGATGCACTCGTACCTCTTACTTGGTGTACAACTAGTTCACTATCTCTAATAGCTTGTGCTTGTTTGATTCCTCTCTTCTTTTCCCATTTAATCCCATGAAAGAGAGCTTCATACTTTGATACATTGCAAGAACAACTAAATTTAAATCTAATAGTTGAGTAGTACCTTTCATTTGATGGAGAAATAAGCATCATTCTAGTAACCACTCCATTATTTATTCTTGAGCCATCAAAAAAAAATTCCACAAACCATAAACATCATCATTAGGCTTATAAAGATAAGGTATGGTTATGACTTCTTCATGTAAAAAATAGACTTCAAGACTAGCCTTTTCAATCCCTCTATACAGATCAAACTCATGATTTTCTCCCACCCCCCCCCCCCCCCCCCCCATTCATTAATTAAGAGGCCCAAAATGTCTTCAAGAGGAACAGATGGTTATTGATCCCTAGGATAATCTTCTTCATCAATAATTTTATAATTAACATTGGTTACATTTAGTTTAAATGGGTCAATATGAAACCTTGAGAGATAGTTCTAATCTTTAGTAACTTTGGTGCCATATCTTTTCCTAAAGGCCATATAAGACCAATCTGATAATGTGTTGCCAACTATCTTTGCCATGAAGTCCCTTGAAAATAAAAGGGAAAATTATGGTGGTAGATCAACCATGACTACATTTTTATAAATAGATATGTTATGACAAGCATGAAGAGTTATATTCAAACCCTTAACAACACAAACTATCTTAGTGGCTAATCCATCTAGTTATAACACACCTTTAGCATGAGATTTATACTTTAGGCTTAGTTTTTACACAATTTACTTTGACATGACTAAGCTACTAGCCCCACTATCTATCATGAAACTGTGTACCAAATAATCACTAATGATTACTAAAACATAGAATTAAGGAGGTTTGTTCACTTTAACTTGTTATGGCTCACTAATTTGAGTTATGTTTACATATATAATAATACCTTTCCTTAATACTATTGATGATATATTGAGCTTAGATATCTCTTTTTTTAATGTATCCCTTTGCCTCAAAAATTAAAAAGTGTCCTACATAGGTATACTTACATAAAACCTTTTAATTTGATCTACTATGTTAAGAGAATAAGCATCAATCCTTGGTTATCCTCTAGCATTCATAGTATCACCTTGGACTTGTTTTTTTTTGTGTATAAAAGTACCTTTTTCATTCTAATTTATTTGAGATTATTGAGTCTTGATAGGTACATTAGGCTTTTTTACCCATTAAGTCATGGACGTAAATGCATTTGAACCTTTTCCACTCTCTTGTATCTCTTTAACAACTCTTATTTTAAACCTAGTGTTTAATTTGGAGGATAATTTTAAAAAGGTCTTGAAACAAACCAAAACTTGCACCATTATTTAGGGCCTATTGATACCTTTCCAATGATATGTGAAATGTGGAAAATGGAGCTCATATGCTCCTTGTGCAGCCAGTCAAAATTTTAGTCAAAAAAAGTCAACAAGTGGTCAATGTTGGTCAAACTAAAAAAATTAACCATCATATAATGTTTCAAATATAGTTCCATTATGTATATCTCATCTTAATCTTTTTAACGCATCTTGAATAGACCAAATCTGAGTTCGTATGCAAAACTTATGACCAGTCAAAGTTATGGTCAAACCCAGTAAAGATGATGGTGTGGAAATAAAGTGACGTGGCAATATGGTTCAAATAAAGTCTTTAATATTTGGGGATAAACATATTCCATCATATATTTTGGAATAATTATCATCCCATATTTTTAAATGTAATGGATAATTTAAAGTCCCATTAAAATCGGGTATGGGATAATTATGAAATTTATTAAAATAGATTGTGGATAATCATCCCAGTCGGAAAAAGTGGACCCATAAAAAGTATATAAAGGGGTAATAGGTGCATTAAAATTCATTCAAAAATTTACAAATCTCTCATAAAGATCCAAGAGTCGAGAGCCAAAGCCAAAGCCAAGAGCTGAGACCCAGAGCTAGTGGTATCAAAACATTTATTTTCAGATCGAGAACCCCTACTCGGTATAAGGTGATGTATAAAGAAATTTTGCATCAATAATCAATTAGTTCTACCTTTGAGTAGGACTAGAGATGTAGCCTAGACCAGGTGAACTTTGTTGACAATTTTGGTGTTTATGTTTTTAGTTATTTTGCATTAAGTTCTTTTTGTAAATTTGATTCAAGTATTCAAATGTGGATGCAAGTTTTAATCAACACAACACTTAACAAAAAACAATTAAATGGCTAATGATCATTTGAAGGTGTAATTAGAAGGAATTAATTCATAGATATTCATATTCAATTTTAATCCAAATTTTAAACACTTTAAATCAATTTTTGATCATTTATTTAAAGCCATTATTCAGTATCCATTATAAACTAGAAGTGAAATTGAAGGGTTCAAAAGGGGTTTACGGATCAATTTTGGTATCAGAGCAGTTACAATGCAAGGATTAGCTTCTGATTGTGTAAAAGCTTGATTCTAATTTTAATTGGTTTCATTTAGTTTGTGTAGACATTTTGACTTATATAATCTTCTAGTGCAGTGTGTAGTTGTTGGAAATATAGATTGTTTACAGGAGTAGGAAACCAGGGGCAAAGCTTTGAAGAGAGAAAGACTAGAGGATCTTGAAGGCTAAAGCCATCAGATTTAGATGGAAAACTCTGAGCTAAGAAGGATGTTGAAATCCTTAGAAGATGAAAATCAAGAGCTTCAAGACAGATTGCTATCTCATGGGGATTATTTCTTAGGGATCATCCAGGAGTTGCAAGCCAAGGACAAGTTATTGGCACAACCACAAAATGGTGAAGAAATAGAGGAGAAAGCAAATTTTAGGAGACCATCCTCTACCATAGATGCACAAACCCAAATAGAGTTTTGTACTATAAGTAATTGACTATATAATACTTCCTTTCCTATAGTTTTAGACATTGATTTGGTGAGTTTGAAAAGCATACTAAAGGCATAGGATCTAAACTTTTGCTGAAAATGGGTTTGATGGAAGAGGCCTTGGTAAGAATGGCCAAAGAATTACTAAACCCATATAGGTTAAGGAAAGACCTCAATATGCAGGTTTGGGATTTTTTAGTGGTAATGGAAAACTTAAATAATTCTCCAATAGCTAAAGCAAGAGAAGCTTCAAGAGATAAGCCCAAGCCACTACCGATTCAACCCATTCAAAGAGATGGAAAAGTTTATAAGTTGAAAGCTAGAAAGGAACAACCCCTCAATTATGGAAAATGCATATAGAAGAAATGTAAGGCATCTCCATTGAGAGATGAACATCCCAACAAAGAAGGTAAAATATTTTCTTTTCATCATGCTTGCAAACATGATAGCCCTAAAAGGTATGGCAAGCATAAATATTCCAATGTCTTCTTTAATTATGAGATTAATGGTCTTGGTACACAAAATTTGTGGTATAAATATCTATGTACATTTTGTGGATTAATTAACCATTGTATGGCCATGTGTTATAAGATAAAATCCTTAGAAAAAAAGGTTATGTGCCTAAAGAAGGAGACAAGCTATATAGACCACTCTCCAAGCCAAAATATGGAGAATGACAAGAGGGCTTTGATGTCCAAGAAAATGGATAAGAATTACTACACTCATTGGAATATGACTGGTCATTGGGTTGATAAGTGATGTAAGGTTAAACCACAACTTCATTTGGATACTCATAAGAAGAAAGTTGTACAAGCACCCATGAACAAAGAGGTAGTAGATGAAAGAGTTGGTAAAGTACCAATAGTCTAGGAGGTAGCCCATGAAGAATCTCACCTATCCAAAGAAGATTCCATCAAGAAGGAGCATCCTAAAGTGGAACATCCATTAAATTGGATTGTTAAGAAATGGATATAATTTTTACAAATATAAGTTATTTTAGTATTCTTAAAGTCACCTTTAAATCACTTATAGACACACATTCTAAGTTCCCAATTCTGTGTAGAGGCTATTTGATGTCATGCCACCACAGAGGAGTCATTTCAGGAGTTTGATCACTCTAGATGAAGATAATGGCATTGTTCTTCTTCCCAAAAATTTGTAATTTCATAGGGTCAATAGACACTTGCCTATGTTTGACATTTAAAGTTGTCTAATTCAGATTGATCCAGTTCAGTGAAATTTTGCATTTATAGTGATTGGCCTTATCATAGAGTATCAGTTAAGCACTTGCCTCTTTGGGAAAATAAGTGTCTATTTTTTTAAAATTATTGATTTTTTGTGATGGTATTGATAGATCATTGGGTTCACAGTTGTTTATAGAGATTGGCAGCATCATAGAGTATTAAGGGATAGTTGTCTATTCTAGCGAATAATTGTCTAATGTTTATTAATTGTTTTTTTTGTGATTAATTGATCAAAAAATTTGTAGTAATTTAATTTATAATGCTATTTATATAGATCTTGTATGTTTTTGAGATGCAAGAAGATGATTAACAACATTTGTGGGTGAAAAACAACTTTTTGTGGACAAAAAGCCTTCTTAGTGGGCAGGTATGATTCAAAGGACAATTCATAAAAGGTCTTGAATCATACCAAAACTTAAACCATTATGTAGGTCCCATTGCGACCTTTTTAATGGTATGAAAAACACAAAAAATGGAGCTCATATGCTCATTGTGTAGATGGTCAAAGTTATAGTCAAAACAAGTCAACAAGTGGTCAATGCTGGTCAAAATAAAAAAAAATGAGCATCATAGAACATTAAAAAGCTAGTTCCATGATATACATCTCATCGTAAGCTTTCTGATGCATCTTGAATAAACCAAATTGGAGTTCATATGCAAAATTTATGACTAGTCAAAGTTATGGTCAAACTCAATAAAGATGATGATGATGTGGAAATAAAGTGACATGGTAATATGGTTCAACCCAAGTATTTAATGTTTGGGGATAAACATATTCCATCATATATTGGGGAATAATTATCACCCCATATTTTTTAATCCAATGGATAATTTAAAAACCCATTAAAATTAGGTATGGAATAATTATGAAATTTATTAAAATAGATTGTGGATAATCATCCCAATCAAAAAAATTGGATGCATAACAAGTATATAAAGGGGTCAGAGGTGCATTTCAATTCATTCAAATTTTTTCAAAGATCTCATAAAGAGCCAAGAGCTAAGAGCCAAGATCCAAGAGCCAGCTAGAACCAAGAGCTAAGAGTCAGAGCCAGTGGCATCAAAACATTTATTTATAGATCAAAGACCCCTATTAGGGATAAGGTGATGTATAAAAAAAAATCAATAATCGATTAGTTTTGCCTTTGAGCAGGACCTAGAGATGTGGTCCAAATTAAGTGAATTCTTTTAACAATTCTAGTGTTTATGTTTTTGGTTTTTTTGCATTAAGTTCTTTCCACAAATTTGATTCAATTATTCAAATATAGATGTAAGTTTTAATTAAACACAACACTTAATAGAAATCAATTAAATGGATAATGATCAATTGAAGGTGTAATTGGAAGGAATGAAGACATAGATATTCATATTTAGTTTTAATCCACTTTTTAAACACTTTAAATCATTTTTTGATCATTTATTAAAAGCAATTATTCAGTATCGATTATAAATCGAAAGTGAACTTGAAGGGTTTGAAAGGGATTTATGGATCAGTATTGGTTGAAACTAAACTATCCACCACTCTACTTGAGTTTCCCACCTAATTTACTCAAAAACTATCCTCTTCTAGAAAGTTAACAACTGTATCACTTGATTGAATTTTATATCCAATAGTCATAACATGATTAGAATCTTCATCTTGTGTCATGGAAGGAATAATTATTTATTGTACCACACAATTTTGATTCAATGTTCCATCTTGATTGGTATATTGCTCATGAGATTAGTTCTATTGAGGAGGCCATTTTTCCTCTTGCATTAGATTATTTTGAGTGGGTACCAATGCTCTTGAAGAAGAGGCTGAATTTGGCTTAAAACTTACATATGGTCTACTGTTAGTGATAAGACCTTATCCTTGAACATTTCCTTGAAAGGGTGGCCTATTTGATTTATAGGAATGTTGAGCTTGATATTGAGCTCAATAAGGCATATGAAACTAATTTTTCTACCTTTCAATTACCATGACTTTGTTTGAAAGATTCTTAAGAAGTCCTTCCACATCATTTGTCTTACTTGCTTGACTAGGGGAAACCAATTCTTGAATTATTATGGTAGTATTTGGGGAAAGATATTGGGAAGGGGTTAAATATCAGGAAACAAATGAATAGGGGGTCTTAGAGCAAGTTTTCTAGCTTGGATCAAGTTATTTACAACTAGTATAACAATGTCATATGCTTTTGGTAAAGTATTCCCACCAATGGATTTGATCATAATTAAAATATCACTATTCAATGCCTTGAGATAATAGAGAAAAGTATAGTTTGGAGTGGGTCTTGCAAGAATTGGGATTCTATCTCATGTCTTTTGGAACCTAGCATTGAAATCTTACATGAATTCTCGGGGGACTCTTTTTATGGTAGTTAATTATTCAGCCAAGGATAAATGATCACTTTTATCTTCAAATATCTTGCTCAAATTATCTCCTAAGTCATCCCATGAGTCAATTAAATGAGGAGATAAGGTCCTATACCACTCTAACACTTTACCTTTGACACTGATTGCTAATAACCTAATTGTCACATTTTCTTATGTGATGTTATGGATGTTAAAAAAAATTCATGTCTTTAATGTGTTCAATTGGAATAAAATAGGTCT
This sequence comes from Torreya grandis, assembly GCA_037957365.1. Taxonomy (NCBI): domain Eukaryota; kingdom Viridiplantae; phylum Streptophyta; class Pinopsida; order Cupressales; family Taxaceae; genus Torreya; species Torreya grandis. Next base: position 4,649,211 of record JARHVA010000545.1, on the reverse strand, counting down.
TTCCATTCAAATAAGGCACACTTTTAAGGTCAACCATGGGTATATCATCATATTGTTGAATATTCAAAGGTTAATAACCATTAAAGGCAACAAAATGTAAATTTCTACCCATGTTATTAGCTTTTGACTAACTTGCATAATATGGAATAAAAATCCTCCTTCTAGGTGACTTGGTTTATGGGAGAGTTTGAAGAAATCTCTTTCTTTTATATGAATGCAAAGATAATTCAATAAATTCAAAGGGCATGCCTTTCAATTTTAACCTTGTAGTCACCTTTAGCATGAAAGTTGGTCCACTAGTCAATAACCAAGAGTTAAAACCCTTTTGTAGTCACCAAATCTGGCATGAAGAAGGTTGTTACTATTATAATAATGCCAGGATCAATATCTATCTTGGACAACCTCTTTTATTTTAAGACCCACCGAGCATGTCAAAACTATTATAGCTCAAATTTGTACCCTATGAGAGGGTGATTTAATCTCTCAACTTGAGTTATGCAATGGGATTGACCATAGGTTGTGAGTCACCTTCAAGTGGGTCAAACCTTTATATTTTGGGCTAGCTCCCAAAGTACAACACCTAAACTAGCCAACTATACTATTTTCTTGACATGGAAAAGGAAGAAATTAATACTAAAACTACCAATGTAACCTAAAGGTGATGCAAGAAACATAGATTTCTCAACTTTTTGAATATGCACTATAAAACATTAGACTATAATCTGATTATGGTACTAAAAAATAGTTCAAATCACACTAGTGTTTCAATATTAAGGTTGGGGAGATTGAAAAGGTACTAGGATAATCAACCAAGAGATGATGGCATCAAAAACTAATGGTTTATCAGTCATCTAACTAAGCAAACTAAGTAAAACACTTCATATGACTTATGAGAGACATAACTTACATAAGGCATGAACATGAAGGACAAATGGAAAAAATGCAACACTATCACTATGCATTCATCAATACACCATACTCAAATTAAATATCTAAAATAAAGAGATATAATATCTATCTTAAATTCATTTTAATAGGCAAATACAAGACTCAATTCTGGTAGAGCTTCACCATAACCAATGTGAGGATAGCTTACAAGGCTAAAAATGACTATTTTTATCGAGAAATGTGAAGATAGAGAGAGAGGTGGATGTAGGAGGGAGAAATGATGAGTTTTGAATCATCATAAAATTAGTTAACCACTTTAAGGAACCAATATAAAATCACAAAATACTACCTTGAGACATGTGTCAATCTATTCTTCAGGGAACTCCATGAGGTTGACAAAGATGAGAGGAGAAAGTACTCATTGAGCATCTTTGAGGTTTTGGAGATTTGCCACCTCAAAATAATGGAGTTACATTTGTGAAACACTCTTCCCACTATCATAATAATCTTGACACCTTCCTCAAAGAATAACATCTTAGCTTGACACCTTCATACTCTCTCTATGCTAAAAGACACTTTCTTGATTAAAAAGTTAGCAAATTATTTGAAACTACCTTGGAGACTCTTGGTACCTTTACTCTGACTTGAAATATGGAAATTATGCTTGAATAAGTCATCAAAACCCTAATTGATCAGATATATATCTTGGACACATTCCTTTCATACTCTTACTTGCATATTATGAGGTTCTCTCCATTGATCAAGTAGGGCAACTAGTAAACTAGGCCTAGTTACTTCACACTTGTCACTTTGATGTCCATAGGCATTCAAGAATAGTCCTTTAATAGATGACAAACACGTATTTTAAGTCCATTTTTCCTCTTGTATATCATGAATACCTTAGGATAATTCAAACTTGTTGTTTCTTGCTCATCTAAATGTCCACCTTACTTTACATTAGCCCATTGAGACTATCTTCAACACACAAACCTATAAAGGTGATTTCATGGATATAAAATATGATTTTTAAGGTCTGAGAGGTTTAAAAACATTAATATACCCTCCACAAGGTTTTATGACTTATCTTTGACATTTGAAACTGCAAGTTTTAAGCAAAATCATCAATATTCTGTGTGCACTAAAGACCTATCCAACAATAGATGCCTCTTAGTGTATCAACTTCCTCCATACACTTATATATTTCCTTTAGGTCTAATGTGTGAAAATAATATTTAAAGCCCAATTAGGACTTTTAGGCTTTCCTCATGAGGTGTTGTTGTGGGAGGCCAATTCCTTATTTGGAGATAGTAAGGTAATTTTACCCTTTTTTGACAACTTTCATTACATCCCTTAGTAGACCATTCATCTTTTGTGTGATTGAGGATAGTTCATCACCTAGAGTGGACAGGCCTGTAGGTGATGAGGATTATGTAATGGTAATCTTAGGTATAAATTGTCTTTTATTATCTCAACAAGTACATATTGGATCAATTTGGTATCAGTATCAACTTAAGACATTTATGCTTTGAAATCCACTCATCTTCCTTACAAGACTTCAAAACTCTTAAACTCAACCATTCTCTAACCTTATCCATTTAGGCTTGGCTATAGGTAGTGATATCTTATGGATTTATAAGTATCTAGTTGTAACTTGAATTGACTAATGGTGTCATGTAATACTAAACATAGTGGAACCTATTACAAGTTCAAAACATTCTACTTGGTTTTCTCTCAAACCATTAACACCTTCAAACCTTGAAGTGTCTTTGCTCACTTTACACCTTGCCTGTAGGTCTAATTTTGCCAATAGATCTACTTATTGATTCATTGTACTTATGTATTGTATCACCTTTTCCTTGAGAACCAAGTGAACAATATTTTCAAAAAGTTTACATATTCTAAGTAGATATCAAGTCTTCATAAATTTATTCTCCATGATGTATAGGATTGTGTGTATAGTGATAATGCATAAGGATTTTATACATGAGTTGAAGACTCCTAATTTTCTCATATATTCTTTCATGATATTTAATGGAATCAATTAGATTTGGATGAGTGTCAAAGAGTTCAAGGTACACCTCCACATTGCCAAGACACTCCTAACATAGACTTGGACTTATGAATGCCCACTTATAGGCTTGCAGGCCTGTGTGTGACTAAAATCCTTTATTAATATTTGCTTTAAGGTGCACTTAGATCATCACCATTATCTTCATTCTCCCATACTTAAAATGGTATAATTGTGTTTCCTTCATGATACCATGGATTTATCACTGATATTTGAGCTGAATTTGGTAATCAAACATGTGGAGGACTATTCATACATTACCAATGTCTCTAAAGACCAAACACTTGAAGGCTATGGACAAGAATCACATATCAAGGAAATAAAACATGAAATATATGATTTGAGGGATCATCTATGAATTATGAATCACCAAGAAACCTTAGAGAGTGATAACAACTAAAACAAATTAAAACTTTTGTAGCAGAATTGATTGAACACCTTATACTTGAGACATTTTCCATCCTATTGAAAACAATTCATGGAGATTATTTATCTAATTAATTCACCATTGAAAGTATATATTTTACATTTGAAAACATCCCTCAAAACCATCCCTCTCCATCAAGTTTTGAGTAGATAAATAGATACAAAATCAAACCCTGATTGGATGGATAAGGCATAGTGACCTATTGCCAATATTAGAGATTTTTCATTAGGAGGGGCCATGAATCTGAAAAAACTGACACTAAATTCAAGCTTAATATTACCCTTAACAATGTCCAATGTTTTCTCTCCTAGATCTTTCTCTCCTAGCTATACCATCCACTTGGATTTTGCCTTTCTAAACTTGTGAAGGTAGTGATGGAGGAGAGAGAATATTTGAATCATAAGCATGACCTAAAACATGGTACAAATCCTTAAAATTATCTAAGGGAGCCTAAAATACAATTTGATACCATTTCTAATAGACAAGTGATCTTCCAAGGCCGTGTAAGTGACCAAAAGTATTTGTAAAGTGGAATTTCGCTCATTTTAGGCATTGAACCTACAATTTTTTCAGTCTCTGACCATTATTAAACCTTATCTAACATTAGGTGTGTTTGGTAACCTGATTTAAACATTTTCATTTTAAAAATGTACATGCAATTCTTCCAAATAGGTCAAAAGGTGACCAAAATGACAATTTAGCACATAAGGACATCATAAAATGTTAACACATGATAATATGGCCTTTAAGACTCCTTAATACAAATTTATAATGACTCTAAACCATCTCAAAAAATTTACCACACTTGAAAACACTAAGAACTTATAAAATGACCCTTAAGACTAGACAAGTCATATGAGACTAAACCTTGGGCAAAGCTAAACAAGTACAAGTATGGCCACATAAAGACCATTCAAGACCCCAACAAGACATTTTTAATTCCACATACAAGTTTGAATAACCCTATGAAAGTTTCAATCTATAGGGGGTTGACCTTTTTGACTTGGGAGTTAACATTTTTCAATAATTACCATGAAAAATAGGATTCTTAGTCTCCTTTGATTGATAAACAATTAATGGTTTCAAGGACTTGTGAACATTTATAGATGACAAAGTAACTCTAGTTATTTTTTTTGCAAAATTTCTCTTGAAAGTTGATAATTTCATAATTTAAGACTAAAAATGTCACCAATGCTTACCATGATCCAAAAAACAAAATACAAGGTTTAACTATTTTAGATCCCATTCAAAGAATATTTAAATTGATGGTATTTGGATTATAAATGGAAATAAATCAATATGAATCAATCACATAAATATTAGGGAAAATGGAATTACTACTAAAATTATATAACATAAAAAATAAGTACAAATCATATTATATAGAACTAAAAATAAATTTCAATATATTATGCTTGCTTATAAAAAACAAATTTCATAAAATCTTAAATGAATATCTATCTATACCGTATAGTATAATAATTATTAAATGAATGTTTTAGGTTTTATATAACCTCTAATGCCTCACATAACCTAGCTTCTTCCTCTTCTCCTCCACATTGATATGGTCATAAACACACTTCATATCTTGTATCTCTCTTTTAAGCTCATTATCTAGCTAAATTCCTTCCCTTATATTAATGAAATTATTAATTATGAAAAATATATATCTAATTGAATCACCAAAAGCAGAGATCAAACTCATTTTTTTCCTAAATGGGTGTTCTAATCTCCTATCCTAGATAACCATAAAATACGGTCAATGAAGAAGTAAACCATTTATCCTCAATTGGCAAGCCCTACTAAAGTTTGGAGCTTCCAAACTTATGAAGGGCCTAATGTATTAAAAATATTCATTTTCACTAGTGACTTCGTGTTCACACATAGTTTACATACTACAACTCTAAAATACATTAATAGTTTGAATAACTTAATATGGGTGGTGTCCTTACCTTATTAATTGGTGTACAGGTCCAAAACCTTTTTGTACATATATGTAGTTAGTAGATAGCCAACATTAGATAACTATGGTTAAAATGTTGACTGTAGGGATAAATTTAATAACTTCATGATTGTGTATTGATTGTAAGCATATATGTTGGTGATGTTCAATGTGAATTATATAATTGTTTTTATTATTTAAAAAGGGGTTAAAGGGAATAGTACATGTAAAAACAATTGAAGGCATATATAAAAAATGAAGCAAAGGGGGTGTTGTCATCTTGCTTGATTTTGATGTGTATGAATAACTAGTGCATGTGTAAAAATAAAGTAGTTTAAGTTCTAATATCTTGATGTTTTTGAAATACATTGCTAATATTTACAATATTTGTAAATAGCACATGCATTTATTATTTAGTTTCCAATGGAAAGGAAGGGATATTTATATCAAACATGTTATTTAGTCCTAATAACATAATCATAAAGCACTATGGTATATTTCTAGCTGATGAGGTTTCTTTACGTTGTGCCCATTACATTTCTTTGATAGATGTGATTGGCTTATGTTTATACATGCACGAGGAGAAAGTTGTTTCTATGGAGGTTGATTTTTAAGTTGTTTTTATGAAGATAAAAGGATAGAGGGATGTTACAATAGGTGCTTTTAATAAACTACACTAGGATGTCACCTTATTGTATGTTTTTTTCCATGATATTGACATTTGTTGTGAAATGAATCTCTTAAATGAGGAAGACCCTGAAAGGAATGAAAGGAAATAATATAAATGAGTATGGATGAGTTTGGCATGCTTAATTTAAAACACAATCTTGTAGAATAATATTTTGATAATGTGTTTAATTTTTGAGTGCATGACATTGTCATTGATGTGCAATATTTTTTATTTCTACGTACTATAATACTCTTTTTTTTTTGTTTTCGTAATCTCAATTATTTTTGGCAAGGCAATATAAATTTGATTCAATGTTGAAAACATTTTTTTGGGATATATGTTATATTGTAGTCAAATAACAACAAACTTTACTTTTGATTATGTAAATATGACTATATGTTATTTGAATGATCTTTTCATTACCATGTAATTATTTAATGATGACTACATGTTATAATGTTTAGTCTAAAACTATAATGGGAGACATTATAATTACATATCAAAGAGTATGTGTTGTAATTATATTTTTTTTCTAATTCCATTATGAATGTCTAGCATATTCCTAATTTTCAAGTATTCAATGTGTAAATGTTGTTTATAATTGTATAAAAAAATCAGTGTTCAAAACTCTTGTATATGTTATTCATTCATTTTTATGCATACATTTCAATATTTTATCATTCCCAATATTTATTATGTATTGCTTAAATGAAACTTTGTTATTGTACACTAGAATACATGGCAAAAAGGTGGGATCAAATTATGCATCTTCCAATACAGAAGCCAAGTGAGGTTTTGTTTGATTGTGATAAGGTCAAATAAAAAAAATCCTGACATTAACGAGCAAGACTTATGGGTCACTTGGGTGGATAGTGTTAGGGTAGAAGACATTGTGAAAGGAAAATAAATAAGGAAGTCATTCCCCATGAATTTTCATGTGTCACATTGCATGAAAAAATCACCTATTCTTGGAAAGTAGAACAAGATCAATGCTACCTTAAAATACATTAGGTAAGTGACATACCATTTTATATATCAAGTGGGTCTGTATTCATATGTTTTTGTGTTTCATTCTTATGTCATTTTTAAATCAAAATTTAAATTTACATACACTTGATATGTTTAACATATTCATACTGATACTAGTGTTCATATGGGCCCAAGGATTTCCAGTAAATCAATGTCATGCCAAAAGACAATTCATTACTACTAAAGATGTGAAAAGGTAGAAATTTGGGCCAAAAAAATATAAGGTGTGGTTGTCAGTGTCATTTCAAAACATTCAGAATGGTCATTAGACCTAATCATGTGTTACTCAAATAAAATTAAGCAGAACACATAGAAAGTCAAGGTAATAATCTCCATGGGAAATAATATGAATAGTTCAAGGTGAAAAAATATTTTTTCTCCTTACATCAACCCCCATATAAATTAATGGGTTCATAAGCTACTATTATTGGGAATGAATACTGATGTTATCCATCTTAAACACCACAAAATGGTGTACGAGAAACTTGTAATGTTCAATGGTGAAACATAATGAGCTGATTTCCTGAGCAAGGATGATATATACAATAAAGAACATAAAATCAAGGAGGAAATATATGTGTATAGTCCCAATGATACATAAAGTGTTTGAGAGTGGGTGATAACAAATCTTGACATGTGGTTTGTCTATTAGGGATACAATGGTAAAGAGATTAATGGGGATGGGGAAATCTATTTCATACTAGACATCCAACGCCCATAATAGTTAGATTAGTTGTTGAGATTTGGAAAGCAAAGCTTATTGGAAATGGGCACAACCTTTGACACAAATTCAATGAAGATATATTTTCAATTATTGTAATAATAGTTGATTACACAAACACACGCGCGCACACACGCACACACACACACACACACACACACACACACACACACACACACACACACACACACACACACACACACACACACACACACACACACACATTTACATTTACATTTACATACATATATGTATGTATATCACACACACATGTATGTATGTATATGTAAATGTGTGTGTGTGTGTGTGTGTGTGTGTGTGCATATCATAATTTTCAAGCTCACTTACATTTTGTATATATTTTTCATAATTTTCAAGCTCACTTACATTTTGTTTTTATATATAGTTTTAATTGTACATGTTTCTTGTGTTTGATTACAAACACCAAGGAGTGTCCATGGCATGGGTGATTATGTCATGTTCATGTACTACTGACATCAACCAATGGATAAAAATACTTATATAGAGAGTAAATTTGAAAGACATAAAGTGTAAAATCAATGCCTTCATGGTATATGATGTTATTGTAGAGATAAAATTTATTAGGCATGTATTTTTTATTTATATACACATTATAAAGTTCATATGTTGAAGTTCATAGATATTGTTTTCACACTATATTATAAAGTCCTAACATTCAATTTTGAGGTCTATTAAAGCAACTAGCATGTGCGTTGTGCATGGATAAATAATTTGATAGAAAAGGTGAGAGAAGGTGATTTAATACATGTTGTGTTCACTAAATTTTAGAACATAATTCATATATGCACCTATGAAGACATGGAAAATATGGAGTCCAAATAGTTTGGAGACAAGTATCACTCTACACATGCAAATTTTGTTGAATATTGATAGCACCATTGGCATGACAGGGTTGTAATATGGTCATGATATTATCATCCCCTTCCCCATGATAGGAAAGAAACAAATGTAGACATAGAAGCTTACCATTCTCATTTTAAACATCATTTCTTGAGCACAATACACACTTATCCATATCACAAGTGGATTGGTTAGTTCACCAACTAGCCATAGTTATTTACATACACTTTTGATTGCTAAAAATATGCAAGGATAATGGCTTATACAAGATATTCAAAGTAGAGACACTTGAAAATATTTCATGGGTCAAGGTTCTACATATTATAGACTGTCATTTCACCTTCCACAATAATTATCTTCATATAGCCTAGTTATAGAGTCTAAAAAACAAGACACTGCATTATCATGTCTATACTATAATTTCATTAATGTCAATGTGAAATTGCCTATATTCACTCTAAGGCTACACTTGTAAACATGTGATTAACATGGAACTAATGAGAGTGAGTAGAAAATAGGTGGTTTTACATGACATGGGGGATGGTGTTAACAAGTGCATAAAAAACATTGATATTAAGTGTAAAAATGTAATGTTTCTTTTCTATTCTATTTTATTTATATGTTTATGGGGAGTCTCAATTGGCTAATACATTTTCAATGCACAATGCATAAAAAATGCAGCAAGAAATACAAATGAAGGTGAATTTGATATGGATGTCTGAGGATATAATCCTCTAGATGAAGCTAAATTTGATATTGATATGTGATAATCAAACCCTTCAGATGAAGGTAAAGCAACAAAATTGGTAGATGACACTGAAAAATATTAGAGTTGTTGCCAGAATATGGATAACGCAAGTGCAATGGAGATGTGATCACACAAGATGAAACAAGTGCACACCACATAGATGCTAAAGCAATTTGAAAATAACACAAGAAGATAAATTGCACAAGACAAAATGGAGAAAACCAAAATTTGATTAACATGAGATGGCCAAAGTGAGGACTACAAATAGGAGAGTATGTAAGTAACTCCTCCACAAAAGGTGGACAAGGCACCCCAAGAATACACTGTAACTTCTCCATGAAAGGTGGTGACAAGGTGCTAAGAGTAGAGAAGTAACTCCCATCAAGGGAGTTACTTATGACACTTGACACATCTATGACACACACCTCCACATAAGCTAGCCTATCCCACAAATGTAGGAAAACTCCATGTACATAAGAAATACAATTTCCCTAATTAAAAAATAGGGAAAAATAAAAACCTACACTAATACCCCCCCATAAGCGCAGCTTAGGTGGGCAGTGTGGAAATAACAAATGGGTCCTGGTAACTAGGCCTAATGAGGTACCCATGTACAAATGCAATCTCCCATAAGATAGAGTAAAAGAGAAAACCCATAGGAAACCCCCCCCCCCCAAAAGAGAGACATAAAAGAAATGAAGAGGCTAAAAGGCCCCCCCTAAAAATGATGCTGCTGCAGATGTAGACCGCACCCCAAGAAGAGCTCGTAGATGAATGAAATTGCTCTTAGTGAAAGGTTTGGTGAAGATGTCTACAACCTACTCCGAAGACTGGAAAAATATCAAATCAATGACCTGACTATGAATAAGATCCTGAATGAAATGCATGTGAATCTCTATGTGCTTGGTCTGCTGGTGCTGAATTAGATTCTTGCAAATCTAAATGGTACTCTGGTTGTCACAATAAATGATGGTGGGCTGCCTGATAGGAATGCCAAACTCAGAAAGAATCCCCTGAAGCCAAATAGCCTCAGTAGTTACATTAACTGCTCCCCTGTACTTTGCCTCTGTGGATGATATAGCAATAACATTCTACTTCTTGCTAGACCAACTAATAAGACCAAAACCTAGAGAGAAATTGTAACCAGAATTGGGCTTGCGAGTCTGTGAATCACTAACCTAGTCTAAATCTGTATATCCAACCAAGTCAACCTCTATGCCAAATCTGTAATGAATCTCATATCTATGTGAACCCTGTATGTAGTACAAGATCCTCTTAGCTGCTTTCCAATACAACTCATGAGGTTCCTACATGAATCTGGAGACAAGTCCCACTGTATATGATATGTTGGGCCTAGTGTGAATCAAGTAGATGAGACTACCAACAAGTTGTCGATATCGAATGGAATCAACCAATGGTGAAGAACAATCAGCCTCAAGCTTGACTCCTGATAGAAAGGGAGTCAAAGATGGATTACAATCAACCATGTGAAATTGAGCCAATAAATCAAGAGCATACTTAGGCTGTGCAAGAGAAATCCCTGAATCTGATTGTGAGATCTCAATGCCAAGGAAGTAGTGCAACAAACCCAAGTTTGTCATGTCAAATCTATCTTGAAGAGATGCCTTGACTGTTGTAATAGCCCATTAAGAACTCTCGGTGATCAAAAGGTCATCAACATATAGAACCGAAATTAAGAGCAAATCATCCTGCTACAAGAAGTAGACATTGGGATCAAAATTGCACCTAGTGAAACCCACTATGAGAAGGAAAGAATTCATCTTGGCATACCAAGCCCGAGGGGCCTATTTGAGGCCATAGATAGATTTCCTAAGTCTACATACTAAGGAAAAATCCTGAAGAAATCCTAGCAGTTGCTCCATGTAGATCTCCTCCTCTAGGTCTTCATAAAGAAAGGCACTCTTCACATCCATCTGATGCACATCCCAGCCATGTGCTATGGCAATAGCCAAGGTGAGTCTGATAGAAGTCATCTTTGCAACTGGTGTAAAGGTCTCTGAGTAGTCAATGCCTGTCACCTATGAGAAACCCTTGGCGACCAATCATGCCTTGTACTTATCAACCGACCCATCTGCTACAAACTTGGTCTGATATATCCACCTACATCGAACCATCTTTCTTCCCTTAAGAAGTGAAGTCAAGTCCCAAGTGTGATTTTTGATTAAGGAAGAATATTCTTCTTCCATAGCACTATCCCACTTAGGTAACCCCAATGCCTCCCAAAAATTATATGGATCTAAAATTGTAGCAAAGAAGGCATGTGGATCTCTCTGAAAATCCCCCTAGTATGTTTGTCATTTGCGAGATCTCCTGCCCAAGTGCCAGCACTCTCAAGTGTTTTTCTGGCCCAAAGTGGCCCAAAAGTGGGTGAGTCAGGTGCTAACTCTTCATCCTCTGACTGACTAGAGGTGGATGACTCTACATCACTCTCCTCACTGTCTGAACTTGAAGAAGAAGAAGAAGATGTCTCTAGCTCAAGAACCTATTGTGGCTGATCTGAATCTGATGAGGAATCATCATGAAGAATTAGATCCGATGAGGGAGAAGAAGTGTCAAGTGTTGAGTATCTAGGACTCTCCTAAAAATGGACACTTCTATCGATGAACAACTCATGAGTGACTAGATTTAGAAGGTGATATCCCTTAATACCATCCAGGTATCCTACAAAGATGCAAGGCTTAGATTGACGTTCCATAGCTTTGCATTTCTTCTTCAGAATGCGAGCCATGGCTGGGGATCCAAAAACTCTAAGGTGCTCAACATCAGGTTTCCTTTTATGCCAAGCTTCAAAGGGTGTTATCCCTTTCAAAGCTTTGTGAGGAACCCTATTTTGAATGTAGCAAGCACAATTGATGGATTCAGCCCAGTATTGTGGTGCTAAGTATTTGGAGTGAATCATACAGCTACCCATCTCTTTCAAGAACCTATTCTTGCATTTTGCAACCCCATTCTATGAAGGACTATAAGTGACTGTGCACTACAAATCAATCCCTTTTGTGGTGCAAAATTTCTCAAACCTGATGCTGACATACTCCCCTCCATTATCAGTTTGAAGAACCTTGATGGATTTCTCACTCTATTTCTCAATAAGAGCCTTGAAGTCTAGAAAATTTTCAAACACTTCAGACTTTTGTTTGAGAAAATATATCCAAGTGTACTTAGATAAATCATCAATGAAAGTGAGGATGTACTTGGCCCTTGTGAAAGATGGTTTGGTAAAGGGTCTCGATACATTATCGTGGACTAAATCCAAAGGTTGTGAAGCCCTCCAAGCTTTGCCTTTGTCAAATTTTGCTTCAAGATGCTTCCCAAGGGAGCACCCCTCGCAATGTCCTTTTGAGAATTGGACACGAGGCAAGCCAATGACCATGTCATGTTTGCAAAGTTGCTCAAGGTAGTGGTAGTTAAGGTGGCCAAACTGATCATGCCACAATTTGCTAACTCCATATGAATGAGTCAACAATGCTATTGGAGAAGAATCTGATGCAAAATGTGAGAAGGTGTATAACCTGGCTTGGTGATCTACCCTACCCACTACCACTATAGTATCACTATGCAACTCCCTGATAGCCACTGAATCTGGTGAAAACTCAAATTTCATGCCCCGACCAATGTGAATGATTTGGTACACTGATAGGAGATTGGTTGAAAGAGAAGGAACACTTAGAACATTATTGAATGTTCCTCCTTCCATTTCAACTGATCCTCTCCCTGCAATGGAAACTGATGTGTCATCACCCAAACTAATTGAAGTCATGCTACAAAGCTCTAAAGATGAAAACTCAACTAGTGAAGAGCCCATGTGGTGAGAAGCACCCGAGTCGATGACCCATGAAGATGTAGAAGTTGCTATAGCTACAAGGGCCTTTCCCTTTTCTTTCTCCTTACCCTTGCCTTTTGCCTTGGTAAAATCTTCGGTAGATGAATTCTGCTTGATGGACTCTAGAGCACCTATTTTGTTCTTCTCTAGAAGATGAGTTAGGTGATCTATTTGTTTCTTCATGCATTTTTGTTCATCATGCCCTGTCTTTTTACAATAGGCACACTTAACCTTCTCCTTCTTAGGTTTAGCATTGGAAGAGGAAGTCTTAGTGTTATTTTTGGTAGGATTGGTATTTTCTTTCTTCTTCTCCTGGTCCTTATTTTTTTTCTTCTTCTCCTTTGTTGAAGTCTTATCCTTACCATTTCCAACTATCAAGGTTTGAGATTGAGTAGCCTTCATTGTGCCCATTTGAATTAGCTTATCTTGCTCCCTAGTCAAGTCGATAATGAATGAATCCAAAGAAGGCATTTTCCATGTAGTGCCAAGGGCACTTTTTGTGGTATGGAAAGTGGAGACAAAGACTGAATCACTTAGACCTAACTTTGTGAGAATAGAAAGTATGAGTTGATCATCTTTCTTCTCTATCCCACATTCTTTCAATTGCAATCTAAGGGCCTTAAACTTAGTGAAGAAGTCCTGTAGGGTCTCAAAGTTGCTAGGACTTAGACTTATGAGTTCATTTTGGAGCTCATGACCTCTCATCTCATCCAGCTTCCCAAATAACTTTTCTAAGGTGTCCCATATGTCATTGGGAGTCTGGGAGGATTCTAGATGGAAGAAAAGTTCTAGAGACATAGACAAGATCAGTAATCCATAAGCTTCATCACTATGGTTGTACCACTTGGCCTTTTCAGCATCAGTGTTGGGTTCTACTTCAGTACCCATGGCGATCCTATACAACCCTTTGCTTCTAAGAATGATAGACATTTTAACCTTCCATTCATGATATTTGAAGGGTGTTAGGGGTTTAAGTTGAAAAGAATCCATTTTTAAGATAAATTTAGGTGAAGTTGTGTTGATTGCAAGTTGTGAATTTATGCAAAAAGGAGAATGAAAGCAAAGATTTGTAAGTTGTGGAAAGCAATCACACCCCCCAAAATATTGAGCCCCCCCCCCAAATATGTAAGTGCATGCTCAAAATACATTATACTTAGCCGAGAATGCGTCTTAGAGCAATCATTACAAGACTAAAGCAAATAGGACGTCGGACTCAGCCGAAAATGTGTCTCAAGAGACCCAAATTTTTGGCACTTTATAAACTAGTGCATTTTTAACAAATAATAAGCCTACACTATGGATAATTGAATTATAAACACTTTTGAAAAAAATGGCACCCAAATCTAAGCTACCGTTTGCAAGATATTAAAGGTTCATTTTTCCCGTAAACTAGTGTTTTTGCAAAAAAAAGCACTAAAACATTTTTAAAATGCCTGTTATGAGAGAGAAAGTGGCCTTCCAACCACTTGTTAGATTTAACACGGAATGAGGAATCCAAAGGAGGTTTGTGTGATGGGGAATTAGCCTCCCGCCAACCCGGGCCTTACCCTTCATCTTCGACAAGCAAAGATACAAGTTTTAAATAAAAATTCCCAAATTACAAAACCGTCTAAAAAATTAAATATTTATTCAAATTGACTGATTTTTGTTTTAAAAGTCAATTTTTAACTAAAATTAATGAGGCATAGATAGAAATGAAGGATGCCATGTGTCCAAGGGGCGCCACATGGGATGCCAAGTAAGGAAGGGGCACCAAAAAAAATAGTCCAGAATTTAACTTGCAAAAAAGACAAGACAAATGCAACCCTGTTGGAAACCATACAGCCTGATGGTGCCTTGCTGGAGAAATGAATATGGCATGGCAGAACTAAGTGCTTTGCTGAAGTTGGCGTAGACCAGAAGTGTGGCATGGAGTGCTGAAGGCGCCTTGCAAACAAAAAACCAGTCAAAAAAGGACACTGTATGCCCTGCTTGGTAGAATAGAAGATGCCTTACAACTACTTGGCGTGCAAAGTTGACTGCTGACCAGAAGCTAGGCGCAGAATGTAGAAGCTTGGCGCCACTGAAGGTTGGCACAGAATGCAGAAGCTTGGCATGGACTGTAGCAGAAAGTATGCTCTACCAAATGAGTGTTGCTCCTCCCTCTGCTACTCCACACAACAATGGCACCCAAGAACAGAACCATCACCTGAAGTGAAGACAGCCAAGACACCCAAAGGCCAAGGATCCCAAGGAAACTAACCAGAAATGATATATATTTTTTTATTTTAGATCAAATTTAGAAAAAAAAAAAACAAAGAGAACTCCACTCCTCTTGATTTCAAAATGAACTAAAAGCATAACCAGACACACGATTACCGTTCTTGCTCTGATACCATATCAGAGTTGTTGCTAGAATCTAAATAACGCGAGTGTAATGGAGACATGATCACACAAGATGAAACAAGTGCACACCACATAGATGCTAAAACAATTTGAAAATAACACAAGAAGATAAATTGCACAAGACAAAATGGAGAAAACTAAAATCTAATTAACATGAGATGGTCAAAGTGAGGACTACAAATAAGAGAGTACGTAAGTAACTCCTCTACAAAAGGTGGACAAGGCACCCCAAGAATAGACTGTAACTCCTCCATGAAAGGTGGTGACAAGGTGCTAAGAGTAGAGAAGTAACTCCCATTAAGGGAGTTACATATGACATTCTTATGACACTTATGACACATCTATGACACACACCTCCACATAAGCTAGCCTATACCACAAATGTAGGAAAACTCCATGTACACAAAAAATACAATTTCCCTAATTAAAAAATAGGGAAAAATAAAAATCTACACTAATAAAAACCAATCAAGGAAGGTTGATCATGTAAGACATGTATCTACTCATGCTCATTTGGTATTTTATTTCTTGACATTTGTAACAGGATTATTTCATTATATGAATAGAAGGTTCTCAGTGTTGAAGTTGAAAAATTTGAAGCCTTGATCAATGGATCTCAATATATTTTTGATAAATGTGTCACATCATATCACATAGTTAAAACAATATCATTCTTCAAAAACTATATGGGAGATGTCTACAACAAGGTTCATAATAGGGTGATTTCATGCACATAGAATCTGATGGATCATCCATTCAAACAAGTGCATGATGGGAATGACACTTGCCTTTATAGAGAGATATTTCATAGAAATAATTAATATAAGAAGACATTGTAGCATGTCACAGGAGACAACCCTTTTTTCAAAGCCTCCTCTAAGAATCACAAATGAGAAGTTTGGAATGAGGATCTAAAGAAGGAAGTGAAATGACATAAAGATAACCATGATGGAGATAATTTAGCTTGATTTTTCCTTTGTGTTAGGTACAACAAAAATTCATCTTAATGTCATACATCTTGTATATGATATCTATGAATATCATATACATTTTCCCCTATACTATACAAGTCTATTTTTGAATGGAACCCTACCATTGCATTATAATTTTATAGAATGCTTAAATTTTTTATAATCACTTATTGATAGATTTGTTTAATGTTTTTGTCATGCAGATGAGTGTTTATGGTTTCATTTTTACCTTGAAATCTATGAGCAACTGAAGCATTTCATGTAAAACTAAAATTATCATAAATGGAAACATAATTTTTACTTTAAGACATTTTTTATTTTATCTATTCACATATGATATAACTAAATTTATGGTCCTTAGTTATGATGAAATCTAATTAGTGCCTATTTACACATATGTCGAGCTTCCATACTATCTTGTTTATTCCTATCACCATTGGGCAAAAAGTAGTTAAGCACTTTCATTGTCACCTTTTAACTTTGATTATGTATCCATAAGGATTTATTTATATCAATATTTTAATATTTATTGTGTCTTTCATTGATCATAATTATGGTGTTATTCTTTACAGTGCATTGAAATTCTTATTTTTGGAAAGAGTTTTTTGGGATAAAATGATCAAAAATGTTGGACAAGTTTTTCATTGTGCAGTCAATTTTTTATATGCTCTGGACTATGTAATATAATCCCAACTCATATAATGTCACAAACATCTAAATGTTTTAACAAAACACTTTTGTATCAAATAATATTATAACCCACATTGGATATTTGTAGCTTGGAATGGATCTACAAATAACAAAAGGTTATGTAGGTTATAAATTGTTAATTTTCCTTTTACTCAATGAAAAATGAGGGAATAATAATTCATGATTTTTTGGGTAATAAATGTTCAGCTAAATTTAATTTTATTATCAAATTGGTTTCATAAATAGATGGGATAGTATTAGGTGGTTACATTTTTAAATCATCACTAATTATTTCCATCTTGGTTGGAAGCACTCTTACAGATTATATCTCAAGGGAAATAAATAACATAAAAATGGAGATAATAATACAAATCAAAGAAGAGATTCATGAGTGCATATGTCAAAATTTCTCTATTCTACAGAGACTGACTAGAGAAAAAAACATGATGAACTCCAAGTCATATGAGGTGTTTTATGCCATTAATTATAGAATACTTGGATATAATTCTTAGTTTATGAAACTTGATGGTAAGATATGGGGTTCCATACTTTTGTGTTATGATAATACTTATCCTAAACAACATATTTTGTATACTAGTATTGAGTTTATGAAATTAGTACAAAGGCAAAATTTTGAGTTTCTCATCCAATGGTATTATGAATGCCCTCAGAGGAATGTAATCCTATATGATATCTAGAATACTCCTAGTGTTATTCCACCTTTCATCAAACTGTTCCTAGAAAAATTCATCCTTTCAAAGGCATTTGATAATCCTATTATCAATATACACCCTGATCAAATTAAAAATGTATTCATTGGAATGAATATTCCTTCCATAATTCATTTTGAACTCTCTAGTGTTCAAAATCATCATTTCAATGTAGTAAGAATCCAACCAGTGCATCCTACTATAGCATTATGTAAAATATTGACAATATTCCATCAAGATAATTTTACACTACTACAACTTAGATGAAGTATTTTACCAACAAAGAGTGTCTACTGGCTATATATAGTTGAGTTACCCCCTAGTTGATATATTAAACTACTCCCATATATATAGGGGTTCATAGGGGGGTTTTCATAGATAAGTCCCCTGAGATTATGATATACCAAATGAAATTTTAAAATGTCCTCATTAAACACCCCTCATCCAACCTTGGGTAGCTCTAAAAATCATACTCAATTTTAAACTTCTATTCTAGGATTACTCAAGATTTCCAAACCTATAGATAGAGAGAGATAGATAAAACTGAATATCATACGAACATTATCATTCATTATACATATTTGATGGGTCCTATAGAGAGAGAGATTAAGTCTCTAAGTCATTATCTCTATCATGATTGGCCCCTATCTATTGGCACCCTATATATAGGTAAATTAACCTATATATATGGGGATGCCTAAATATATAGTATAGGCCACCACTAAAGTTGGTTGTTACACCCCCCCTCTCTATGGGTATATCTATAGTCAAGGATGTTGGGGAATGGATCTAAATACTTTGTACATCTATCCACTGGTTGAAGCTACTAATAGTGATGAAAGTTACTCTCTAATGGGTGACTATAAAGATTCTAAAATTGATTATAGTAGTTTGATGCTTAATCATCACATGTATTTTATCCACTATGCATAATCTTTTACTATAATTCACTGATTGATATGATCTTATTTTTTCTTTTGGTTGTTATGGAGTTTCATTTGTTATGTTCATGTTTTAGGAGTGTATGCATTATTGGAACAGAGTGTTTAGACTCCATTTTGTTCTAATATGTTATTGTCTAGCAATAGTTCTATAATAGATACCACTGAATGTATGTATATTTGGTGGCTATGCAACATTATTTTCAACATTTTTTGTATTAATTATATTTGACTATGAATCACTATTTTTGAAAAAATGTATATCCTTATGATGATATATAATAAGGGCATAAATATTTTAAAATTTGGACATGTACTCAAAGTTGAATATTTTGTGTGATCGTCAACCCAAACAAAAAAATTTAGACATCATAAATTTTTGGGCTGCACTTGTTTTTGTATATAATTTATCTATAAACTTATTGATATAGTTCAATCAGCTAGTACATTGTTATTATTTCTCTAAATTTCAAAATCATCTATAAAATATTTAATCTTATCAAGCACATGATGTTCAATCTATATCTTATGCTTGTGGAGAAATACTCCCAAGAATTCAATTCCATTTCGAAAAAAATATTTTTATGGGATCACTAGACAAACGAATACCAAAGTCTATAAAATTTTGTCTATGTTCCATATAATCTTTTCAAAATATTATGAAGTCTTTTTTATTTAATTTCTATACATTCTTCATGTCTCTTTGGTGTTTATGATTTTTTTGCTTTTAAATCACTACCAAAATAATGTGGACAGGACAATAAGGATTTGACACTACTTTGTTATATGATTTCAATAGGTTGAAGACCTAATTAAATTACTATTTTTAGTTTTCTCTCTACATGTGCCTATTTGAGAAATTCACAATTGGGGAAGGGAATTCATGGTTATCATTCCTTACCTTAGCAAACCTCATATTTTATGTGTTATGTGCTTACTATACTTCATTCATATACCCTTTTAGATTATAGGCAATGATTATATATTATATATAAAACAATATTTAATACTAAATAGCACAAAACAAACAACTTGAGATCTTCAAGGCAATGACACATAACACGTGGTTGTCCACATCATGGGAAAGTCCTTACGTTAATGTTATCCAAAATTATATGCCAATTATGTCATGGTTATTATTGAGCTTGAGTTTATGATCCACCTCAATTATATTCCATCATGGTGATCATACATCACAAACCATGATCCAAGGCAAACACACAAATTAGAGAGACAAAATATCAATACATGGTCCTTTATTTTTGGGTGAGGCTACTAAGCAAAATTTTGGTTACCATCAGTATGTCCAACATTTGTTTACATCATAGTTGGGGTGTTGTTAGAATGTAATCTTGGCCAAATTATTAAAACCACTCCTAACTAACTATCCATCACAAATTTGACCAAGGAACTCCTACTATGCCCAATAATATATAAGTCTTAAGTTTTCTCTCAATAGTTCCTTGCCTTAAAGGCATGCCATGCAAATAATAGCTTCAATAGTTGTCCTAAATGATCTAAAAGTAGTCATAATTCTATAACTAAAAATCATGAATAGCATGGCAAATAATTATTTTTTATGGAATATTAATACATATTATAAAGCAATATTATTAAATATAGCATAGTTAAATTTGTGAATTCTTATTAAAATAATTATATATTATAGAAATGGCCAATCTGAGAAAAGTTGTCATAATCCAATGGCCAATATCTTATATTGAAAATCTATATATATGGAAAATTCATTCTATCCTAAAGCAATATTTTTGTATAAAATTCAAGTGGTGATAGCTCAAAACTATAGCATAATCTTTTTACCAAGCCCTACTTCTAACATCCCCAAACTATAATACATAAATAACATAACACACAACCTTTTCTTATTATAGTTATATAAGGTTGATTAAAAGGTTTGTATCATCAACTTACTAACTCTTATTATGTTGGCTTCAACAATTAAACACCTTAAACATCATAACTTAGATGGAATGTCACTACAAAGCCTAAGATTTCATGTAGGGAAATAAAATAATTTTAATATAGGGAACTACCAGTTCAAAATATTTTAGATATACAATTCACAAATGATTTCATGGTCTATGTGAAATATTAATTGATCCCACAAGCAAAACCACAATCTTGTGACTTATTATTGAAAAACAAATTTTAAAAAGATACAATCAAACAAAAAATTGAAGGAAATATGCCCCCTTGACCTTTTGACTTACCTAATATTTATGTCCACATCTTTGCATAACCACCAAGTAATATTATGTATATGGGACTTATTATCATCTCAAAATATAACAAAAAAATAAGGATTTCATAAACATAAATTGTTAGAATATACAATACTTCCTCAATCATCATCAATCCCTACACTAAAATATTTAATCCCTATGAATAAAAAATGTCAAGATAAAATTTTATGAATGATTAGCCACAATGAAGGCCCATAACCACTATTCTAAATATAAATTTTTTTTGAGTTGTATCAGCAAGAAAAATTAGCCTAATGAGATGATGTGTATGAAGGTAAATCATCTAATGAGATATTTTCACTAATAAAATTGAGTAAAACCTATGTTCAAAATAGAAATTAAATGGTGCATAATAAACAACTCTAACGTT
Organism: Torreya grandis; assembly: GCA_037957365.1. Lineage (NCBI taxonomy): Eukaryota > Viridiplantae > Streptophyta > Pinopsida > Cupressales > Taxaceae > Torreya > Torreya grandis. The sequence continues at coordinate 4,627,664 of JARHVA010000545.1, read as the reverse complement.
ATAATTTAAACATAAATCCCTAAATATTAATTCAAAAACCATAACAAATAAAATTGAATATAGCTTCCAAGATTCCCTCTAAAACAAGACCATCCATTCGATTTGCAGCAACTTTCATCTAAAATTTATTTCATAGTTACCATAGCACCAAACAAAACCATCTCAAAACTTCAAATAATAATTCTCAAATCAAAATGTATAATGGAAACAATTTTTTTTCTCAAAATAATATGTTAAAATTGATGGTAATATAAGCAAAACTTCCATTTATACACAATAACAAGAGTAGATAAGCTAAAAGTCTTTTTAAACACCATTCATTTAAAATAAAAATTGACTATATTAATCAATGTTGGTGCCAAAGAAACTATCACTATTTTTATGGTTCACATCACCTTGTATACTTTACATAAATTCATAGGAGAACCTTGAAGACCTTTATTTGGAACCACCACCCTTTACAATATTCAAAACCCACTATGATGAGAAGATTATAATCACCTTCAGATTATGGTTCTAATAAATAGGTAGAGGTATGTTGGGATCTATAAGAAATAGAGTATGAAGTATGAGAGAGCTAAGAACAAAGAATTAGTGGCTTGTTCCAATTAATTTAAATATATTCACCACATGCAATGGTGGACTTTAGGTATTTGATTCAATAATGGTGTACTGCCACAACAATTTTTAATAAATACTATACATTCACAAGCTATGTTGATCATTGATGAAGTAAATTATATTTCAAAACAAATTTATCATTTAATTATTTTAAAATTTATTCCATAAATTTGGATGCTTTTTATCAAAGAAGATAAATCGAACCAACATGCAAATATTAGTCACCCAAATATGAAATATGAAAAATGAAACCCCCATCTGCAACTTATATAGATTTTTCAATAGACATGTTCAAGAAAAATGAACCTATACATTACCTCCTTAAAATTATGCATATGCAATGGTGGACTCTAGGTATTTGATTCAATAATGGCGTACTGCCACAACAATTTTTAATAAATACTATACTTTCACAAACTATGTTGATCATTGATGAAGTAAATTATATTTCAAAACAAATTTATCATTTAATTATTTTAAAATTTATTCCATAAATTTGGATGATTTTTATCAAAGAAGATAAATCGAACCAACATGCAAATATTAGTCACCCAAATATGAAAAATGAAACACCCATCTGCAACTTATATAGATTTTTCAATAGACATCTTCAAGAAAAATGAACCTATACATTACCTCCTTAAAATTATGCATATGCATTGAAATTTCATGTAAACATTTAAAAATAATAAATATGACTTGTAATCTATCTTATGATGACAAATATAGGATAGCCATAAGTGAAACATTTATACCATTCACCACATTTCCATTGAGAAGGTGAGTGAAACATATATTTAACATCCTATGAAAGCCAAAATATAGTCTAAACTCAATCAAACAAAAGTAAATGTGCATAACTAATTGTCATTTTTCATCTCTAAAATGCTAAGAAATAAATTTATATCATTTCAATTAGAAAAAATTATATTATGGGGATGGACAAGTTCACTTTTATTTTCATTTAGATTCTATTAATAAGGAACTATGCATTTAGAAAATGTTCACAATGTACAAGATTATAAATAACCATAAAATGTTTTGATAACTTCAAACTAAATTCATAACCATACATAACATATCGGGCACATAATCAAATGTGCATAACTAATTGTAATTGTTCATCTTCGAAAAACCACTGGTATTTTGACTCATCTTATGGACTTACCCAAACATGTACTAACACTCTACCTTCAAAAACTTTAACTCTTATTCACATATGGAAATCATTCCATTGTGATTTATTTGTAGGCTTGTGTTTGTATTGTGATAAAGCATTGCATTTGTGTAGGCATATAAGCTTCAATATTGACATATTTTTTCAAGTTACATATTATCACCTCTAAGTGTGAGAATGGTAAACAATGAAACTCCTGAATCAATATATTTTTATCAACTAGTGCACTTTCCAACTTCTTAATGGTTGTCCTTATGCCTTATAGATGCTCAAACAAAAACTAGGTTTCCCTAGTGAGAGATGTATGTTTTAGAAATGACATTGAGATCTTAAGACCAAGATGATATTTCATTTTCATAATTCCCTCACAACTCATCCTCAAAGAATTTCTTTCATGTAATCTATAAAAAATACATCTTGTTCAACATCATTTTTAAGGACCCCTACAAAAAAACATGTCTAAGTGAATAAGGACATTCAATCAAAATTCAAACCACATAACCAAAAGACAACATAAAAAGTTTATAACATATGCAAAGTACATGAATTAGAAAATTCCAAATACAAATTCATTACTTGGGATTTCTTATGTATTTAGTGTTCCTTGCATAATTTATAAAAAATAATAAATCAACATATAATTAACATTATTTTAATTTCCACTATTGGAAAGAATAAATAAAAATACAACCAACATTTAGTATTATTGATGGTTACATTGTGATACTATGTTTTTATCTCAAAAAGAGTTACATTACATGCATGTTTGTTTATGATACTTTTTTCTGTGAAACTAGTAATGTTTTGTAACATAAATAGTTACTTTACATAATAATGTGGTAATCATGATGGATAAATAAGGTGTGAGTTTGCTACCTGGCATGAATATTTTGTTGTGACTTAACTGGCATTCCTAGGATGATAGGAATTATAAAGATGTGATACATGTTTTGTTGCAACACCAATCTAGTGCATCCCTCTAGCCAAAATGCACACTACCACCACATAAAGCCATCATACTAATATATTTAAAGGAAATATAATCCAAATAACATAAAAATGAAATGCAATCGATGTAAATTTATTAATTGGAGATCTAAAAAAAATGTTTTAGATTAAACTATTCCATTAAGAGATGCCATCAGGTGTGGAAAAACCTTAAATGATCCCTAAGGTAGGATTACACCATGTTTATAAATTCACTCTCTCAAATACAAGAGAAGGTTGGTTACACAACATTCAAAACTCAATTACTAAGTCAACACTCCATAGACAACCTTGGTTTAAACATAAGAATTAACTAAAATTCCTTACCACATTCTTTTAACCATTAATTTACTTGACCCAACAATTGAATCCATCAAAAAAAGGAAAGTATATCAATGTCCAAAATGACCAAATATGTCAACAGGATTGTAAAACTATAACTAGCCAACATGTGAATATAAAAAAAGGGCTAGCTAAAATATTACAACAAGATGTTTATCCTTCACTCGTAGAATCTGAATCATTAATCATAGTATCAATTTGAATAATGTTTCCAAGTTCTGTAATGTCATAAATTGAATGGTTTGGGCTAAGGGGCTTGAGTGATGCTAACTATAGACATTATATATTAATTTTTCAAACACTCAAGGTCAAGTAATAGCAAAGTTCATGTAGTTGATAAGGTGGTATAATGATAATGTATTGACCTTGTGTGAGCGTTTATAGGTACCTATCTATACTCTTCATTGGCTTAAATATTTTTAATTAATTTTTTATCCAATGCAATATGTCTCCATACTATCCTACTAGTATCTCCACTATCAATAAAATAATTTTCTTTACATTTTGTACCACATGTATGACAAGAGATTGGAAGAAGGATGTAATCAAGAAAACATGCCAAGATGACCCTTAAAGTGTCTTGAGTTTAAGATTTGTCATCCCTCAAAGGATGGCCTAAAATATTAAGATAGGATAACAAAATACTCACATTATAAGGTGTATTAAATGAAACCAACAAAATTCATCATACCAATATCCTTGATTACTCCATACTCATATAAAGTAATCTTTTAGGATTGGTATGGTTCATCTTGTTGGTGGCATATCCTATTGTCACAATATGTCATATGTATCTTAGGTAACTAAAGATACCCAAAACTTATTTAATTAAATGCTAAAAATTTTACAACAAATGGATAAATATGAATACTTTCAACCAACATTTCTGTCATCCTATATCTCATAATATAATTTAGAAAACAATATTAAAAATCTTGACATCCATAATTAGGCAATCAAAATTCACCTATCTCCATCCCTTGCATTAGACTTTGCATTGATAGATAGATAAAAATGTTTAGTCCCAAATGATAGGTAAATTTCACTATTATTGATGGTTACACTGTAATGCTCTATTATTATCTCAGACTTAGGTGAAGTGTCCTCATATTATCAAGATTCTTCTAGGCTATGTAGTTAATATGCACCATGGCATTTTTCTATTTTACACACAAATACGAAATTAGATAGTAGCTATTGATTTAGGCTTCAAACTATAAAATCAATATTTTTAAGATGTGATAATAAACCAAAATACACAATCTCTAAGATGTCCAAAAACATTTACAAACAAGAAAAAATCACATATTACCATGAATATATACCTCTAACATTATTGTTATGATCTAAGGGTTACAGCCCTCACCCTCCATCTTACTCTTCTTTGAACCATAATTAGTAGATATTATCTCAAGCTTTATGTGAGTTACTTGAATAAATAAAGATAGGAAATGAGATAAGTGGAGGGGAATAGACAAGTCATGAAAAAAATTATATATTACACTCCATCCCACCATGGTTACTTTTCAACATACATATAGTGACATGCAAGCATGTGCACATGATTACTAATATTTGTAACATTGAAAACATAATAAGATAAACATACATACATGATAGATTACCTATCAACATCTTTTTATATCATACATATAAACATGATTTCATGAGTACATGTGAACATCATAGTATCATTACACCATGCACCATCATACAATACATCATATCCAAGGCAACATCTACCAATAAATATCCATGTTCATGGCATGACCATGAAACCTCTTGTCAAAGATAATAAAGTGGATAAGAAATGAATGCAAGCTTATGTATATTTCACCTTTCCATGAAGACACATGCATTTCAAACTGTCAAGGTTAGAAATATTGATGAAAAGTAATAATAAGACACCAACATAAAGAAAAAACTTATTGGTTTTATAAATAAAAAGTGAATATCATACCACTAGGAAACGGTTCATAATGCTTTAGATGACAACACCTCATATCCATCAAAATCTTATAACAAATTAAAAGATACAACATAATCTAAAATATAAGATGGTAGGGTTCAATCAAACTTAAGAGAATGAAAAATGATGTCCACCACAGATACCTTTAATGATTTTTGCACATCGCTAATGGATCTGTCACATTGCTAATGGATCTGTCAATACTAACATCACTTCAAGGACAAATTACATCCAAGTCTACATTATTTTATAATGTGTTCTCCCTAATTATACTAAAGGCAAGTGGCTCTAGTTGGTCAGAAAAAACCCTCTAAAGATTGACAATATAATAATTCATCAAAGTGGGAACACCATAATAAATATAGCCCCACTCAAGAGATATTATGGTTCCTTTTGCTTACATACAACTTGAGGCATACAATAGTACATTGGCATCTATGTGAAAAGTATAATAATGTGTGGATAAATAAGAGTTTGTGTAAGAGGCACTGATTTTGGTATTATCCTCATCATTTCTAACATCATCACTCTAAAAACTAATAACCTTGAGATATTATGCTTGTTTCATGACATTCCTCTAAAAAAGACCAATAAAGAATATTCGATCAAAGTTAGTGATAAATATAACTATAATAACAATTTATTTGGACATAATAATTGACTTTACTAATGTGAGGTATCTCATGATCACCACTTTATTTTTTTGGGGTCCCCTTACCAATTTATTTTTTGGGGATCCCCTCACCAATTTATTTTTATGATGTCCCGTCATAAACCCTTTTACTTTTCCATGAAAGGTATTCCCTAAAAGGAATATGACCATCATCATTGTAATGGGTCTGAGGGTCATATTTCTCAATTTATGATGGTGAATGATATAAAAATATAAATGTTAATATTCAAAAATGTAAATTATCTTAACTTTATTACATGTAAACCATTCAACAAATAACATCTAGGCTAGTGTCCAATATTGCCTGCACCTTGTCCTTGATCCACCCTTTATCTTTCATGCTCAATTTCTCAATAATAGTTTCTCCACCTTATGCAAGATTTCCTTATCTACTCCACATTTTCACTTGGATCATATTCAATAATTTTTTCATCGATAGCCTTCAAGGCTATCTCATTGAGATTACATAATTGAGAGACATTATCCCTCACCATCCATGATTTCTACAGCCTATCTCTATTGATGATTCTTAAAGTTTTTAAGAGATGGTCTATCATCCTATGTTTTGTTTATATTTTAGTTTATGTTTTTCCCCTCATCTTCCTTTTCCCACTATCGACAAACCCTAGGGGTCTCTTTGGAATAGGTTGTTGACCAAAAATCTTAAGACAATGAGTGTTCAATTTGTCTAGTGACCAAAATGGATGACCATTGTCATAAAAAAAATGTGTTGCATATGTGAAAAAAATAATAGTGTAAATATCACTTTACAATACCCATATCCACAATCTTATATTTGCTTATAAACTATCATTTGAAAGGCACCATTGAAAGTCATCAGATTGCAAGTCCTTGAAAATAGGAAAATGTTCTTAACATTTTGGTTCCTCCTCCAAATCATATTAGAAGTCATATGGAATAAAAACACTATCATCATCATATTCAACATCCTCATTAACATCTTCATCAATCTTGTCCATCTCCACCTCGTCCTATTGCAATGGTCGACATATACACATGAATCCAAATATATATGGAAAAACAAACATGTATGAGCATGATGAAGGAAAGAATAATAAGTATAGATAATTTGCACATTTGTGGGGATGAATTCATTATGAGGGTCATTATCACCCTCATCACCATGGCTCTGCTCTGCCCCCTCCATTTAAAGTATGAAAAACAACATAGAAAATAATAAGGTCTGTCAAAAGTGGTCTATTATAGATTATATGAATGCAAAAATAAACATATATGAACATTAGGAATGAAAAAAAATATTAATTAATTCTAATGGTTCTCATATATCCTAGATGACAAACTCATTGTGCATGTCATTAACACCTTTGTCAACTTGGCTCCACTCTACACCCTCTCATTACAATATTAAACACAATATAACAAATCACAAAGTGGATGAAAATTTAGAAAATATTGAGTGTTATAAAAATGCAAAAAGGAATACTAAATTTGTCATGGATAATAGATGAAGCATCACTAAAACTACTTGTGTCATCACCTCATCTACATCTGTATTTGGAAAATAATCAAACACACATTGACATTCCACTACGGGATATTCATGGCCACATAATGGTTATCTCAACCCACTTAGAATCCCACCCCCACTGGTGGATAAAACATTTGAAACCCTATTAGGATATTTTATAAGTCGATGAGAATGTCTAAATTTGGTGCATGTAAGGAATGAGGATTGGTTGTTGATTTATTTATCCTAAAATAATTGATATAACAATTGATTTCCATATACAAATAAGAATCAAACTAAGAAATTTATTCTTAATGGTAATACATAAAATTAGATATAATCAGCTCTACCTTGGCATAAATTTCTTATAGGAAATCATTTCCTTGAAGATCATACATCACAAATATAGAACATTCAACATTCAAAGTATTGGTTTCCAACATACAATAATTTTCATATGAGATAGTTTGGATTATGGTTTAAAATATTGAACGTTATTTATGAACTGCATAAAAAATTCAAAGCATGAGTTTCCAACACACTAAAATGGTGTTTCAAATGGAAGGATAACCTGATTAAAGGTTTAGGTATATATATTTATTTCAAGCTTTGACCTTCAAAGTGCAATTCCTTCTTTGCTCTTTTTGAGTTAGATATATACATAATCCACACTACAACATCGTTTATGGTGAATATTATTCAACACCACAACTTCATAGCAATGAGAGAGTTGATCACTAAAAGAAAAGAACATACTTGCCAAGATCTTAATATTCACATTTGAGGTGGAAAGTTCATGCAAGAGGGATTGATGAACCTTTAGTATGTATTTGGGACATTTTATGTATGTATGTATAAACATGTATTGAAACATTAGGAAGAAACATATTTAGGGATACATGATGTAACATTTTTCAAAGGTCTGTAAGAACTAATAGTTTCATTCCTTGATTTTAAATTAATGGTACAAATATTATATATTTCCCCCCAAAATATTATTGTTCCCGTATCTTTTTACTAACATCTTGCATTTTTAAAATTTATGAGTGCAAGGTTGTTCACATTTGAATTTAGATCTCAAACAATAACATCCAAGAATTGATGTACACTCCATAATTCTAGCTTTGGAAAACCAAAGGGGTCTTCCCTATGAGTTTTATGTACACATTTTAATGGGTAGTCCACATGTGCATTAAATCTAGACAAAAGAAGCAAAACATGCTATATCTTGATGATCATTTTTAAATAAGGACTAGAGAGAGACATGCTTTTTATTTTCTATTTGAACACTATGTTAAGATGATGTAAATTAATTTATAATTAAGGGACTACCACCTCAAAAATTATCAATAGTATTTCTAAGGAAAGGGACCCTTAAGGAAATGGTATTGGAGTTGCAAGAGGAGATGAATCACGTCTAAAAAGAAAAATTGAAATTGGGAAAAGAGTTATTATATTAAATTTAATAATTATATAGAGGAACAATTATTCTCCTTGAAGAATCAAACAAAAACAACAAAGGAACAAAGGCATAATTCAAAACGAAATAAATATAGCTTAACCAATTTTTCACATCGATTGAAGATGGAAGGGAGTGGATAAACTCCCACAGGTTCCTCAAGTACCTAATATCCTAAAAAATCATTATCAATTCATCATGCTAAAGGTGCCAAAAGGATCAAATAGGCTTACAATTATTTAAGTAACTTAAAGATCTCAAAGTACAAATAAGGTCATAGAAGTGTATAAATGGCAAGGAAAAAAGGATTTAACAGTGTAGAATATTTAGAGGGGATTGAAAAGAATATTTTTTCTTCCATTTTTTTAATGTAATGGTGTTTATCATAAAACAAACACTTTGTTGCTTCTATAAAATATAGTGACTCCAGTTTCCCTTATGCAAAGAATGAGGGATATTTGCATACTTGGTTAAACATTAAGCAATGGCATCGCATGTAGGTTTACCATATTCTATTATAAAAAAAATACTAAAACTGAGTTTGGCTCAATCATAACAATATAAATTCTTTCATATTGCTCAAAAGTAAATGGTTGAGAAAATATTTCGTGTCAATTGGCAAATAGACATAACCATATATTTTTATAATTTAAATAAGAGGATAGTATTATAGTCATGGAGAAGCATTAACAAGATTTCTAAGACTTTTAGATGCTAATTAAGGCATCACATCTCCTATCTATTAATAAAATAACCTGACAAAATTTAATATCGGTACTCAATAACAACATCATGAATATTTACTTTTAGGCCTCTATTAATTATGAAATTGATTCTAAAAACTATGTTATCAGGGTAAAGAATATCTATAGCTATTAAATCCTAATTATTACCCTAAAACCTCCACTATCATTGCCTCATGTATTTACAATGATTTTGGGTTGATCATCACTCCTTTAGATTCTTTAGCTACATCATGTTCAAGATCTACAATTGATGATCATTGTTTAAGACCATTGCTACTACGATTGGAATGGTTAAAATTTTTATGTCCTATAACTTGATGATGGATTCAATGTTATGATCTGAAACAATGATAGATAATTATAGACAACACATTTTTTTTCAAAATCTTTTGAGAATTTTATGGACTACGAAACCCTCAAATCATTTAATTTTAAGATTTTTTTAATGCATATTTAATAAGTGTTTGCAAAATATGGCTAAAATAAATTCCTAACCATTATTCATAAATTATTGAAACATATTATAGGGACAATAATAAATACCAAAGGAAAAATTAAATATCACATTTTATTTAAAAAATAATCTTAAGATCCAAACTAAGAATAATGTGGGTTAAGAGAAGTGCTAATGACAAGTCGTTATACACATGTGTAGTAAGCATGATGACATAGAAAAAAGACACTATAGAAAAATAACTTATACCAAAAATAGATGTCTTCACCTTCAAACTTGATAACTGCAAAAATATCACACCATAGAATATGCAAGAAACATACTTTTTAATTACTTATAAAATAACTAAAAATTAAAATACATAAATGGAAAATAATGCAAATCAACCTACACTAATGTTAAATTGATAAGTACGTCGCATATTCAAAACCATGAGTTCGAAAACCATGGTAGCATGGACCATAAATACAAGCTCACTACATATGTTTAACTTGTCTTAGTAAAGGTTTTAGACTTGGCCATCATTCCAAGATACAAAATTGCATAACACGTGAATAAAGTGCCTATGAAGACCTTGTAGACATGGGAATTTCTAGTGAAATAATTATTGAAGAAGAAACTAAATATGATGAGAAAAACATTAAAGAAACAAATCTTGAGAGAAAAAATGAAGATGAATTTTGTCAAATGTCATAAGCATAACCTCTTAATGACTTAACCAAGGTAACCTTGACTTGGACACACACATGGATACCCCTTTAAAAAATAACCTTCCATTTTTAATTAGAAAAGGCCAAAAAATATTTTATCACAAATTGTTTCGCTCATTTGTAATCAATAATCTAATTTCATTCATCCCTGCATTTTAGTCAATTTCATTATTAGTACCTTCCATGGCAAAACACTCTATATAGTCATTGAGGCATTATGTCAAACACTTTGCATGACTTCAAGTTTTGTTCTCGAGCTAAAGTTTAGCTATAATGTTCATAGAAGACTATTCATAATACTATGATATTTTGTGCAATTCATTGAATGTTATATATGAAAAGCAAAAAAAGGACAAACCTGGGAGAATTTCTACTTACAAACAACACTTTTTCCTTTTGCCTAGGCTTGAGCCCAATCTAATAGAAAATGGGTCAAATGTAAATTGGTTTTTCTTGAAAAAAGTGTTCAAATGTAAAATGTGTTTGAATGCATGGGTTCACAAGATGGACACAGGGCACTTGGTATGGGTTCGTGGGATCACCATTGCCCCACATGGATAACCATACTACCAACCAAAATTATGATTTCAAAATTCAAATCATTAAATGAAGTGCCAAATATAAAATGACAAATCATGAAATGAAATAGCATAATCATACTGCCATGTAGATCTGCCACATATGCCACTTTGTGCATGCCCATTTGATCATTGCTTTAATATAGACAGTGGGGTAATGACAAGCTTACCATTAACAACTTTTAAAATTCATTGGATATGTTGGGGCTTGAAGGTGTCATGCCAATAGATACTGAGTTTTTACGTGTTGATTATGCTCAGCCCTTAATTTGAGTCAAACGTGTTTCTATGTAAAGGATAAAAGATTACCCTAACATCCAGTTTATGGATGAAAGTAGGGTTAGTTAATGGAGCCATTTGGGAAATTTTTCACATTGTATACAATCTAGATTCAAAACCACCTTTCTTACCCATATATGTCGTTATTGCTTTCAAAAAATATTCTTGTCTCCCCTAAAATATTTGCAATCTAACCCATATTTTGATTCTTCCCATTACATTAAGCAATCATTTCAAAATGCCTATCAAAATTACATGGGATCTAACCATGCATAAAGCATAAGAAATGACTCTTAATAAAGCAACAATTAATATTCACAACATTGTTCATCAAGTGTTAACCTTCTCTACTCTATCAAAAATATATTCAACATATGATATGCATGTCTCCCTTGCAATTATGTTTGACCATTATGAAAGAATGTAAAATATTAAATATATAAAACTTATAAATAAAAAAACCAAAATACTTCTTCCATAATATTTTAAAAAAATATAACTTTTTTCAATAAGTATAAAAAATTTATTTCATTCATTACTACTTCTCCAACACTTTGCATGGTAAACAAGACATCCGTAGATGGGTAGTTTTCCCATTTAATAACAAACTTACAAAATAAAAACTCGAAGGATATTTACCCTACATTTGATAGAGAAATAAAATCTAAAATTTTGAAAAGGATTTCCTCCCAAAGTGGGTGACACTACACTACGGTGTACCACACGTCACCTCATTGCTGATGGCCATGGTGTCATGAGATTCTAAATATATGGTTGCTGAGAAGCTAAGAAAAGTATATTTTGTCATTACTCGTGCTTTCTCAAAGAACATAGTACATAGTACATGGTACATGTCACCTGTAATCACCATTTGGACGTGATCAATTATTAAATCAGACAAGCCCCATCTGTTACAAGAATTATAGCTTTGAATGGGGGTATGCATCACCCTCCATCTTACTCTTCTTTGAACCATGATCTGTAGATATTATCTCAAGTGTTATGTGAGTTTCTTGAATAAATAAAGACAAGAAATGAGATAAGTGGAGGGAAAATAGACAAGTCATGTAAAAAATCCTATATTACACTCCATCCCATCATGGTTACTTTTCAACATACATATACTGACATGCAAACATGTGCACATGATTACTAATATTTGTAACATTTAAAATAGTATAAGATAAGCATGCATACATGGTATATTACCTATCAACATCATTTTATATCATACATATAAACATGATTTCATGAATACATGTGATCATCATAGTATCATTTCACCATGCACCATCATACAATACATCATGTCCAAGGCAACATCTACCAATAAATATCCATGTTCATGGCATCACCATGAAACCTCTTGTCAAAGATAATAAAGTGGATAAGAAATGAATGCAAGTTTATGTATATTTCACCTTTCCATGAAGACACATGCATTTCAAAGTGTCAAGGTTAGAAATATTGATGAAAAGTAATAATAAGACACCAACATGAATAAAAAACTTATTGGTTTTATAAATAAAAAGTGAATATCATACCAATAGGAAATGGTTCATAATGCTTCAGATGACAACACCTCATATCCATCAAAATCCTATAACAAATTAAAAGATACAACATAATCAAAATATAAGATGGTAGGGTTCAACCAAACTAAAGGGAATAAAAATGATGTCCACCATGGATAACTTTAATGATTTTTGCACATCACTAATGGATCTGTTAATACTGACATCACTTCAAGGACAAATTGCATCTAAGTCTACATTGTTTTATAATGTGTTCTCCCTAATTCTACTAAATGGAAGTGGCTCTAGTTGGTCATAAAAAACCGTCTAAAGATTGACAATATAATAATTCTTTGAAGTGGGAACACCATAATAAATATAGCCCCACTCAAGAGATATTATGGTTCCTTTTGCTTACATACAACCTGAGGCATAGAATAATACATAAGCATCAATGTGAAAAGTATAATCATGTGTGGATAAATAAGAGTTTGTGGAAGAGGCACTGATGTTGATATTATCCTCATCATTTCTAACATCATCATTATAAAAATTAATAACCTCAAGGTATTATTCTTGTTTCATGACATTCCTCTACAAAAGACCAATAAAGAATATTAGATCAAAGTAAGTGATAAATATAACTATAATAATAATTTATTTGGACATAATCATTGACTTTACTAATGTGAGGTATCTCATGATCACCACTTTATTTTTTGGGGGTCCCCTTACCAATTTATTTTTTGGGAATCCCCTCACCAATTTATTTTTATGAGGTCTTATCATAAACCCTTTTACTTTTCAATGAAAGGTATTTCCTAAAAGGAATGTGACCATCGTCACTATAATGGGTTTGAGGGTCATATTTCTCAATTTTTGATGGTGAATGATACAAAAATATAATTGTTAATATTCAAAAATGTAAATTATCTTAAATATTATAACATGTAAACCATTCAACAAATAACGTCTAGGCTAGCGTCCACTATTGCCTACACCATGTCCTTGATCCACCCTTTATCTTTCATGCTCAATTTATCAATAATAGTTTCTCCACCTTATGTAATATTTCCTTATCTATTCTGCATTTTCACTTGGATCATATTTAATGATTTGGTCATTGATAGCCTTCAAGGCTATCCCATTGAGATTACATAATTGAGAGACATTATCCCTCACCATCCATGATTTCTATAGCCTATCTCTCTTAATGATGCTTAAAAATTTTAATAGATGGTCTATCATCCTATGTTTTGTATATATTTTAGTGTATGGTTCTCCCCTCATCTTCCTTTTCCCACTACCGACAAACCCTAGGGGTCTCCTTGAAATAGTTTGTTGACCAAAAATCTTAAGATGGTGAGTGTTCAATTTGTCTAGTGACCAAAATGGATGACCATTGTCATCAAAAAATGTGTTGCATATATGAAAAAAATAATAGTGTAAATATCACTTTACAATACCCATATCCACAATCTTATATTTGCTTATAAACTATCATTTGAAAGGCACCATTGAAAGTCATCAAATTGCAAGGCCTTGAAAATAAGAAAATGTTCTTAAAGTTTCGGTTCCTCCTCCTCTAAATCATATTAGAAGGAATATGGAATAAAAAAACTATCATAATCATATTCAACATCCTCATTAACATCTTCATCAAGCTTGTTCATCTCCACCTCATCCTATTGCAATGGTCGCATATACACATCAATCCAAATATATATGGAAAAACAAACATGTATGAGCATGATGCAGGAAAGAATAATAAGTATAGCTAATTGGCACATTTGTGGGGATGAAGTCATTATGAGGGTCATTATCACCCTCATCACCATGGCTATACTCTGCCCCCTCCATATAAAGTGTGAAAAACAACATAGAAAATAATAAGATTTGTCAAACGTGGTCTATTATTGATTATAGGAATGCAAAAATAAACATCTATGAACATTAGGAATGAAAAAATATTAAGTAAGTCTAATGGTTCTCATATATCTCAGATGACAAACTCATTGTGCATGTCATTAACACCCTTGTCACCTTGGATCCACTCTGCACCCTCTCATTGCAATATTAAACACAACATAACAAATCACAAAGTGGATGAAAAGTTATAAAATATTGAGTGTTATAAAAATGCAAAAGGAATACTAAATGTGTCTTGGATAATAGATGAAGCATCACTAAAACTACTTGTGTCATCCCCTCATCTACATTTGTATTTGGAAAATAATCAAACACACATTGACATTCCTCTACGAGATATTCATGGCCACATAATGGTTATCCCAACCCACTTAGAAACAAACCCCCACTGGTGGATACAACATCTAAAACACTATTAGGATCTTTTATAAGTCAATGAGAATGTCTAAATTTGGGGCATGTATGGAATGAGGATTGGTTGTTGATTTATTTATCCTAAAATAATCGATATAACAATTGATTTCCAAATACAAATAAGAATCAAACTAATAAATTTACTCTTAATGGTAATAGATAAAATTACATATAATCAGCTCTACCTTGGCATAAATTTATTATAGGAAATCATTTCCTTACAGATCATCCATCACAAATCTAGAACATTCAACATTCAAAGTATTGGTTTCCAACATACAATAATTTTTACATGAGATAGTTTGGATTATGGTTTAAAATATTGAACGTTATTTATGAACTGCATAACAAATTCAAAGCATGAGTTTCCAACACACTAAAATGGTGTTTCAAATGGAAGGATAACCTAATTAAAGTTTTAGGTATATATATTTATTTCAAGCTTTGTCCTTCAAAGTGAAATTCCTTATTTGCTCTTTTTGAGTTAGATATATACATAATCCACACTACAACATCGTTTATGGTGAATATTATTCAACACCACAACTTCATAGCAATGAGAGAGTTGATCACTAAAATAATACAAGAGAACATACTTGCCAAGATCTTAATATTCACATTTGAGGTGGAAAGTCATGCAAGAGGGATTGATGAACCTTTAATATGTATTTAGGACATTTTATATATGTATGTATAAACATGTATTTGAGACATTGGGAAGAAACATCTTTAGGGATACACGATGTAACATTTTTCAAAGGTCAGTAAGAACTAATAGTTTCATTCTTTGTTTTTTAAAGTAATGGTACAAATATTATATACTTCCCCCCAAAAAAATATTGTTCCCATATTTTCTTACCACCATCTTGCATTTGTAAACTTTCTGAGTGCAAGGTTGTTTACATCTGAATTTAGATCTCAAACAACAACATCCAAGAATAGATGTACCCTCCATAATTCTATCTTTGGAAAACCAAAGGGGGCTTCCCTATGAGGTTTATATACACATTTTAATGGGTAGTCCACATGTGCATTAGATCTAGACAAAAGAAGCAAAACATGCTATATCTTGATGATCATTTTTAAATAAGGACTAGAGGGAGGCATGCTTTTTATTTTTTTATAAGGTGTTTTAACACTGTGTTAAGATGATGCAAATTAATTTATAATTAAGGGACGACCACCTCAAAAATTGTCAATAGTATTTCTAAGGAAAGGGACCCTTAAGAAAAGGGTATTGGAGTTGTAAGAGGAGATGAATCACGTCTAAAATGTAAAAATGAAATTGGGAAAAGATTTATTATCAAAATTTTAATAGGCATATAGACGAACAATTATTCCTTTTGAACAATCAAACAAAAACAACAAAGGAACAAAGGCATAACTCAAAATGAAATAAATATAACTTAAACCACTTTGCACATTGATTGGAGATGGAAGGGAGTGAAAGAACTCCCATGGGTTCCTCAAGTGACTAATATCCTAAAAAATCATTATCAATTCATCATGCTAAAGGTGCCAAAAGGATCAAATATGCCTACAATTATTTGAGTAACTTCAAGATCTCAAAGTACAAATAAGGTCATAGAAGTGTATAAATGGCAAGGAAAAAAGGATTTAATAGTGTAGAATATTTAGAGGGGATAGAAAAAAATATTTTTTCTTCCATTTTTCGAATGTAATGGTGTTTATCATAAAACAAACACTTTGTTTCTTCTATAAAATATAGTGACTCCAATTTCCCTTATGCAAAGTATGAGGGATATTTGCATACTTGGTTAAACATTAAGTAATGGCATGGCATGTAAGTTTACCATATTCTATTATAAAAAAATAAACTGAAACTGAGTTTGGCTCAATCATAACAATATAAATATTAAATCTTAATTTTTACCCTCAAACCTCCACTGTCATTGCCTCATGTAGTTACAATGATTTTGAGTTGACCATCACTCCTTTAGATTCTTTAACTACAGCATGTTCAAGATCTACAATTGATTATCATTGTTTAAGACCATTGCTACTACGATTGAAATGGTTAGAAAAGTTATGTTATAAAACTTGATGATGGATTCAATGTTATGATCTAAAATAATGATAGATAATTATAGACAACCCATTTTTTTTCAAAAATATTTTGAGAATTTTATGGACTACGAAACCCTCAAATCATTTAATTTTAAGATTTTTTTTACGCATATTTAATAAGGCTTTGCAAAATATGGCTAAAATAAATTCATAACCATTATTCACAAATTATTGGAACATTTTATAGGGACAATAATAAATATCAAAAGAAAAATTAAAGATCACATTTTATTTAAAAAATAAACTTAAGATCCAAACTAAGAATAATGTGAGTTAAGAGAAGTGATAATGACAAATCATTATACACATGTGTAGTAAACATGATGACATAGAAAAAAGACACTATAGAAAAATAATTTATACCAAAAATAGATGTCTCCACCTTCAAACTTGATAACTGAAAAAAAATTACACCAAAGAATATGCAAGAAACATAATTTTTAATTACTTATAAAATAACTAAAAATTAAAAGAATATGCAAGAAACATAATTTTTAATTACTTATAAAATAATTAAAAATTAAAAGACATAAATGGAAAATAATGCAAAATCAACCTACACTAATGTTAAATTGATAAGTACGTTACATAGTCCACACCATGAGTTTGAAAACCATGGTAGCATGAACCATAAATACAAGCTCACTACATATGTTTAACTTGTCTTAGTAAAGGTTTTAGACTTGGCCATCATTCCAAGATACAAAAGTGCATAACACGCGAATAAAGTGCCTATGAAGACCTTGTAGACAGGGAATTTCTAATGAAATAATTCTTGAAGAAGAAACTAAATATGATGAGAAAAACATTAAAGAAACAAATCTCGAGAGAAAAAATGAAGATGAATTTTTGTCAAATGTCATAGGCATAACCTCTTAATGACTTAACCAAGGTAACATTGACTTGGACACACACATGGATACCCCTTTAAAAAATAACCTTCCATTTTTTAATTAGAAAAGGGTAGAAAATATTTTATCACAAATTGTTTTGCTCATTTGTAATCAATAATCTAGTTTCATTCATCCCTGCATTTCAGTCAATTTCATAATTAGTACCTTCCATGGCAAAACACTCTATACAATCATTGAGGCATTATGTCAAACACTTTGCATGCCTTCAAGTTTTGTTTTCGAGCTAAAGTTTAGCTATAATGTTCATAGAAGATTATTCATAATATTATGATATTTTGTGCAATTCATTGAATGTTATGTATGAAAAGCAAAAAAAGGACTAACTTAGGAGAATTTTTACTTACAAATAACACTTCTTCCTTTTGCCTAGGCTTGAGCTCGATCGAATAAAAAATGGGTCAAATGTAAATTGGTTTTGCTTGCAAAATGTGTTCAGATGTAGAATGTGTTTGAATGCAAGGGTTCACAAGATCGACGCATGGCACTTGGTATGGGTTCATGGGATCACCATCACCCAACATGGATAACCATACTACCACCCCAAATTATGATTTCAAAATTAAAATCATTAAATGAAGTGCCAAAAACGAAATGACAAATCATGAAATGAAATAGCACAATCATACTGTCATGTAGATCTGCCACATATGCCACTTTGTGCGTGCCCATTTGCTCATTGTTTTAGTACAGATAGTGGGGTAATGACGAGCTCGTCGTTAACAACTTTTCAAAGTCATTAGCGATGGTGGGGCTTGGAGGTGTCATGCCAACAGATACTGAGTTTTCGCGTGTTGATTACGCTCAGCCCTTAATTCGATTCAAATGCGTTTCTATGTAGAGGACAAAAGATTACCCTGACATCCAATTTATGGATGAAAGTAGGGTTAGTTAATGGAGCCATTTGGGAAATTGTTCACATTGTATACAATCTAGATTCAAAACCACCTTTCTTACCCATATATGTCGTTGTTGCTTTCAAAAAATATTCTTGTCTCCCCTAAAATATTTGCAATCTAACCCATATTTTGATTCCTCTCATTACACTAGGCAATCGTTGTCAAATAACTATCAAAATTATATGGGCTCTAACCATGCATAAAGCATAAAAAATGACTCTTAATAAAACAACAATTAATATTCACAACATTGATCGTCAAATGTTAACCTTCTCTACTCTATCAAAAGTATATTCAACATACGACATAAAACTTATAAATAAAAAAACCAAAATACTTCTTCCATAATATTTACAAGAAATACAACTCTTTTCAATAAATATAAAATAATTATTTCACACAATTTATTTCATTCATTACTGTTTCTCCAACACTTTCGCATGGTAAACACGACATCCTGTAGACGGGTACCTTTCTCCTTTAATAATAAACTACAAACTCGAAGGTTATTTACCTACGTTCGACACAGAAATAAAATCTAACATTTCGAAAAGGATTGCGGATGGCCATGGCGTCACGAGATTCTAAATATATGGTTGCTGAGAAGCTAACAAATATATACTTTGTCATTACTCGTGCTTTCTCAAAGAACATGGTACATAGTACATGGTACATGTCGCCTTTAATCGCCGTGTGGACGCGATCAATTATTAAATCAGACAAGCCCTATCTATTACAAGCGTTCTGGCTATGAATAGGGGTATGCGTCTCATGAGTGCGGATCGCCGTCGTGTCACGGGATTCTGAATTGGCGTCTGCGTCAAAAACTGCTGTAAACAATTTTTTTTCTGTTCTCAGCTGCCTCTTTGGACAAGTTTAATAAATATTGATGGGATGGATATATTTTTTTTCAAAACTGTGTGCAAAAGACGGGACCTGGGGCTGGCCTGGGCAGCACTGTTGACTGCTGCAAGGGCCGGTACGAACAAGCCTGGGGCCCCCTCGAGCACGACCAGGGCCTTATTTCTCTTCCATGTGCGCATGTTTTCTGTGGGATCCCGCTTTGCGAAAGGGCATGGTACATGTCGTCTTTGTAAAGCATTCTGCGTACGAACGGTGTATGCTTTGACTGTTTTTGCCTTCTGTGAAGGGAAAAAAGATTTATCTCTTTCCTATTTTTTTACTCTGAGTATCGTTTTAGGAAAGGACATAGTACATGTCGCCATTATTCAGAGTGTATGATTTGGTTGTTTTTGCATTTTGTGAAAGGAAAAAAGATTTATCTCTTTTTTATTTTTTAATTTTTATGAAAAAATATATTATATAGAATATTGACATTTTTGCGTAAATTTTAGAAATAAACATATAGCAAATTTACAATGTTGACTAAGTGTACATCTAAATTAATTATTTCTTTTATCTAAATAGTCATGAATAAGGGGCATCCACACCTTTATAATCACTCAAGATATGATCCTCTTAACCATCTCAGGGTATGATCCTCTTAACCGTTTGACTCTTCGTATCAAATATCTAAAAAAATTTATTACCAAATAAATGGATATAAACAACCATCATCTTCACGAATTAAATTACAATCCATTCAATACTATCAAATTTTAAATTTCAATTCTTTACAGGGTTTGAACCCCTCCACAGGCTGTGATGGGTTAATTGTTTTATCACTGCCTGCGCGTCACCTTAGTGCGGATCGCCGTCGTGTCACGGGATTCTAAATAAGACATATTTTCTCCGTCGTTACTCTGTGGATATGGTCGGTGTATGCTTGACTTGTTTTTGCAGAGTCTTCTGAAAGGAAAAGATCTGTATGTTCCACTACAAATTGAGCGCTGGAAGCTCACCAAAATCCGTGGTTGTTGAATCTTCAGCTTTGCAGCTCCAGTTTTCCACCAGGTACATCAGAATCTCTATTTCTCCCTAATATTATATTACATTCAGAGAGATGTTATGCCATAGATCTAAAAGAGTCTTTCTGCAATATACAATAGGATAATAGTGCTATGACAATGGTATCATGTTATTTATAGTTTACAAATAAATGTCTCAATTGCTTAGGATTTTCATTTGCATATAGATCTTTACCGAAGGAGAATATTTATAAATAGCTCTATCTCTGCACAAGTTTCATGCTTTCCAATTCATAGTTTGTTATAGAAAGTATCTAAGATTCCATTCAAACATTCTTGTTTATCCCATTTTAGAACCATCTTCTAGTTTGATATTAATTACATAGCCTAATTCTTAATTCTCTAAACATAGGCTAATAGCATGATAAATTCATTATTAAATTATAATATATACTTATAATTACATGTTGATGTAATAAAATAATAATATTCATATTTGTATTCTCATTTAAATATCTGCATTAATTAACTAGTTGTTAGTAAATTTGCCCCAAGAATTTTAATTATGATAATCAACCACATTGAAAAAACAAAGAATATAGTGTGTTTAATTCATTTTACAAAAGAATAATCAGCCACGTTGAAAAAATAGAGGAGACAGTGTACTTCCTTTATTTGCTAAAAGAAAACCAACTACGATAGAAAAAGAGAGAAGATAGTATATTCAGTTTTTTCATGTTCTAATTATATATGTGGCCTCTAATCTGAGGTCTCATGTGATTTTTCTTCAAAGCCTTGAAGCCTACATTATGATTCAAATTTGGAGGCTTGGGTTTTAAAAACAACTAGAATTTCATATGGGGCTCTCAGCTTTTCTTACAATGAATTTTAGAATGACATTTTCTTACAAGGTTAGAGAAACTAACTATCATTTATTTATATTTCTCCTCATATTCTTAATATTTCCATTTATAAATTACAGTTGATTAGAAGACCAAACCAATTTGAAATTATATTGTTTTAGACTTTTCTATATTATAAATGTAAACAAAAAATATATATGCTCAAATAGAATGCTAAAACATTCTTTAAATATAGATGCTTTTCCTCTTACATGTAAAATTGCTTGATTTCTTTCTGATTAAATTTTATTACAATTGCCTCATTTTATAGAGGTCTTATTGTCTAATTTTAGAAATCCACTAATTGTGACTTAGTAAAAAAATTAAGTGCTTACTACATCAAAAACTATGTATTACAAGTATTTAATAATGGGTGGAATAAATTACAAATTCCAACAATCCCCCTAAATTTTTTCCACTAACTATTACAATATTTATTACTCCTAAATTTTGCCTCAAGTGCTCAAAGTTATCCTTTGCTAGTGCCTTCAAGAAGATATTTGTTAGCTGATCTTCAAATCTGTAGAATGGTAATTTTATTTCACCTTCTTCAACCAAATCATATATTAAGTGATAAGGAATTTGTATGTACTTGTTTCACCCATGAAACATTGGATTATTCATCAAGGCTGTTGAATTACTACAATATATGATTGTGACATATATTTGTTTCTTTTTCAAATCATCTAAGACTCTTCCGAGCCAAATAACTTGACTTGTTGCATTTAATGCAATGTATTGAACTTTCTATTATGAAAAGAGAAACTATGGGTTGCTTTTTGGATGCCCAAGAAATGGCTCCTGAACCCATGTTGAACACATAACCTAATGTGATTTTAATATCATCTACACTACCTTCCCAATCACTATCTATATACCTAACTAAATCAAAATCACTTGATGTACTATAAAAAATGCCATAGTTCTTGGTTCCATTGACATATCTTAAAATTATCTTACCTACTTGCCAGTGTGTATCCTTAGGTGTTTTCATAAATCTATAAATCAAACTTACTGCATACACTATATCAAGCCTAGATGTTGTCAAATACATGAGGCCACCTACCATGCTCTTATATAAAGTTCAATTTACCTCATTTATATAACCTTCCTTACTTAATTTGAGATCTGTAGTAGTTGGTGTTGGGATAAGCTTGTTGTTCAACATTTTTAACCTTTTCAAGGTTTATGAAGCATACTTAGATTGAGAGGTGAATATGCCATGATTTATCTATTGAACTTCTAGACCAAGAAAATAAATTAATAAATCAAAGTCTATCATTTCAAATTCCTTTTTCATTACTTTTTTGAACTTAATAATAAAAGCATCATCATTTCCTATGAAGATTATATCATCTACCTATAACACAACAATCAAAATGTTACCATCACTCTCCTTAATGTAAAGTATAGGCTTGTTATTGCTTTTTCTAAAACCATTAATAGTAAAATAGGAATCAATTCTACTACACCAAGTCCTTGGTGCTTACCTAAGCTCATAGAGTGCTTTCTTGAGCCTATATACCTTGTTTTATTTTACTAGTACTTCATATCTAGGTGGTTGATCAACATATACTTCTTTGAGTAGCACCATTTATTACAAGCATTCAGGGTATGGTCGGTGTATGCTTGACTTGTTTTTGCAGAGTCTTCTGAAAGGAAAAGATCTGTATGTTCCACTACAAATTGAGTGCTGGAAGCTCACCAAAATCCGTGATTGTTGAATCTTCAGCTTTGCAGCTCCAGTTTTCCACCAGGTACATCAGAATCTCTATTTCTCCCTAATATTATATTACATTCAGAGAGATGTTATGCCATAGATCTAAAAGAGTCTTTCTGCTTTTTTCCCTTTTTCTTTCTTTTGGTAAAATTTCACATGTTTTTGCACACCCTTCTGAAACGAAAGAGTTTGGAGTTCAGGAAAAACTCAGTTTATAAGTTGAGCATCTGAAACTTAAGAGTCAGAAAGTCCCGTGATGTTCAAAGTTTAGATTGGAGCCCCCGTCTTCCACCAGGTACACCATTCTGTATTCCTCTTCCATGAGATTACATTAAGAAAGAAATGTTATAATATGCATCTAAAAGAGATTTTCAGCTTTTATAATTTTATTCATTTTTCTTGTGGTCTGTGTTTGGTTATCAAGAGGCTTGTTGTTCCTCATCCATGATTGGAAAATCTAAAGCTTCAGGTGTTTTTGGGTTGATGTATGTTGATTCCGCCGTGAGCTTCAGTGATTATTTTTTCGCTTGGGTTTAAGCTGAGAAGAATCGTGTGAGGGCTATTTTATTGTTCGATCTGCTTTTATACAATATTATTCCGATTTAATCAGCATATTATTAAAAATTTGAATATTCCAGCATGCCGGTAATCGCATCATCCCTCTAGCCAGTAATCGCCACTTCGTCATTTTGGATCTGAACGTGGTTGCAAGGAGAGCTAATAATGAAATAAACTGTAGGAAAAAAGAAGGCAGTGATGATAATTACACCGAAGGCGTTTTCATTGCCGACGAATAGTTAATTGCCTAGGTGCCCATTCTACCTCGCCTCAAGCAATAACCAAAGATTCGTCTCTATAATATTAGACGTTCATTCTGCCGCCACTCCTCAAGTAATAACTAAATATTCATCGATATAATATTAGATAGCTATTGTACCGCTCCTCAAACAATACCCAAAAAAATCGTCCCGGCATGATATTAGATGCCCATTCTGCCGCCCTCCACTGGTTTTGAAAAACGGCCCACGTTTCTTCGCATAAAGTAACAAAACCGCCTTCGTAGGGTCGGGAAGAACGAGACAAGCGGAACCTGGAGTGGGGTTCCTCGGAAGTAAGCGGCGGGGATTGAAGGAACGGGACTAGAAGGTGGGACGAAACTGCAAATTGCGTGGCTGATATAATCATTTGACTTATACTTCTCTTCACTATCGCCAACTCATGGATGATGTAATATCTCGCCAAGAACATGAAACGGTGTCTATCTTTTCTACATTCGCCAACTAAACTTGCACCGTTGATTTCATGACATTTGTTTGTGAGTTTTTTATTAAGTTTTGTTTTCTTCATATTTCAATCATTTAAAACAAAATCATGGCCGTATTATGACGTAGTTACCCCGATCCACAAGGTTCCACTTCCGTGTCTTGCAAGACTGTACGGTTGTAATTATTCGATCCATTTTCGCTTGCAAGAAAAAATATATATATGACATTAAAAATAATATTATGATATAGTGACGCTTATTTACAAGGATGGGTTTTTTTAAAATTTTGTGGTTATAATTATTTGATTTTTAAGTAATTTGGGAAATTTTTTATGTAACATTCAAATAAATATAAAATAATATATTTTGGTTTGACTTCGACAATTTATTATGTTTGTTATTATGGTAATTTCAATAATTTTTTATAAAATTTATGATCGCTGCTTATAAATTTTATATTCATTAATTTTTTTTCACATTTTTGTTTCTCTTCAACAAACTACTTTTAGCATTTTTAGAGTGATGATAACTATACATGTTTCGGCATTTTTTTTAATTAAAACAATTTGCACTAACAATAAACGAAATAAAAACTATCCTCCCAATAGTTGTAGTTTTCATCTCACTACAATTACCTAACCAAAAATAATACCTTTTAATAATTATGGCAAGAACTAGCCGATATGCAGCTTTAGTTTTAAGATGAGCTTTCGGTTGGTTAGGGAAATATCAATGAAATAGATGTCTTGGCTTGTCTCTACCTCAACATAGTCCTTCAAAATTCATCCACACTAAGTAAGATTATAAGAGACTTGATGATCATTTAGAACACAAACACTTTAGTCATGCATTGTGATAGAGGATTAAATCATCCTAGATGAAAATTTTTTACTCATTTCCTTTGTATTCTTGATATAAAACTTATTCCCACTCAGATGTGCTTTCATGACATGATTTTACAACATGTGTAACTAGTGTATTTCAATAAGGCTAGGGTGGTTTTAATCTCAAAATCAAAGATTTAGTTTCCTAAATACAAATAGTTTGAAGTGACCCAAATATCAATAATATGATGAGTGATAACATTACCTTCGACCTCAAGGAAACCCCAAAATCAAGTATTAATATTAAATGTTTTTTATATTTAGGTGTCTTCATTGGTAGACCACTGCCACCTTTTCATCTAAACACATCATAGTCTATATACATATTATCAATAAACTATTAATAAATGTAAATATATATTACACTTAACGTATGCCTACTACTACACACCTATTTCAAATTTGATATGCTATCCAATGGCTCAGATTTGGGTGTGCTTGTGGTGGTAGATAGGATTTCCATCATTCTCAACCTACCTTACACCTACCAAATTAATAAATATCAAACCATTATTATTCTATGGGTTCGTCAAAATCTAGGGGAATCCTATTCTTCAATATTGGGGCTTTTGAATATATTTTACTAAATTTCTTGGGAGCACCAGGCCATTGCAGCTACGCATCAGTTACAATCTATTTTTTGGCATTGTTTTATTTTACAAATATTCTTTCTTATGTAAGTCCATTATTAATGACTTCAATCCCTTGTTATACCACCTTTCTTTGCAAAGCTTCCCTTGGGTTCTCCCATGAGTGTAAGTTTTTTTACTCTGCACCATATCTTCTCTTCTTCTTGTACACAGATCAAGGTGTATTGGGTCTTTCTACATCTATTTGAAAAATCCACAACAACATATCAAAGTATGAAATGTAAAAAGTCTATATTACATCTATATAAAAGATATAAAACAACATTCTAGATACATTCATAGGTGTGTGCATTTTCATTAAGTTATCTATTTAATGTTGATGAATTAAGGATTTATGTAGTTAAAATATATTTAAAATATTATTTTTAATTTACCAACAAGAATAGGTGAATATATGATAGGTGTGGGGTGTGGTTTTTGGATGTGTGTTTAAAAGAAATTACGATCTAAGATTTAGTATTGTATTTTGTTTTATATTAATATTATTTTACATTGCATTGTCACTGTATTGGATTTGCATGGAATGGTTTGAAGTTTTTTATTTACAAGTTTTAACCACATATGGCTTAGTTAAGCCTATTGGGTATTTTTTCTCACTGAGTATTGTTGTCTACGTAAACATCTTATTTATCCCTGCTACCAAAAAAAACATAAAATCTAAGGGAGCACTAGTGAGGAAAAATATATTTTGGAAGTATTATTATAGTGAATATAGACCAACACTAATGTGTTAAAGATAACTTTACAATATTTGGATAGTTAAATTAAATTGAATGTTGTTAATAATGTCTGACACCAAAAAATCTATGGTATCATTAACTAATTTTCGTTGCATACAAAAGCCTTTCAAAAAACTCTATTGTGATATTGATTTCCTTTTTTTTATCTTGAATCTTCTAATGTATATATTGATAAACAAAAATTAGTTAGTTTTATAAGCTCTCATCTTCGAACAAGGTAGGACCAAAGAGTCAAATTTTAAGTGGTTACTGTAAATCTATAGCATTCATCCATGTCCAATGCTCGTAACTGTTTTAAATGATGCATCTATTAAAGGATACACTCAAAAAAATACCTATATTTTTAGTCACTTTACCATGAAGTATTTTTTTTTGTAACCATGCATTTATTTTAAAGATCACTAATGGAATCTTTACATTAGAAGGTGTATTTTGATAATCAAGTTTTTCCATATTTCGTTACATCTTTTAGAATAATTTTATTCTTATTCATCTCTAAACAATCTTATGTATAGTTTTACCTTATGCATGTATTTGAATTGTATAAGAGACATGCAATCATTGAATTTTATGTTGTCAGTGCCAAATTTCACTACCTAAAATCAGTTGTAATATCCTTTATGTTTTTGACATTGAATAATCTAATCTTCAACATCATCTGTCTAGTAATTGTAAGAACACTCTGGTCATATACCAAAAAAACCAATCAAATTTTCTAAAAATATATCTCGTCTAGAAAGGTTTTTTACTCATTCAATTCCTTGATAAATAGTTATATAAACAAGTTTTTCATAAAATAATCACATGTGATAACTAATTCAAATTAATTTTGGAATTCCATTTTCACAATAGTTATCAAATCAACAATATTCTTAGTTTATGAACTTATACCTTCAAATCAAAATTCATACTCAATATTAAAATCAAAACATTCATAATGGAATATACTACCATTTTAAATGTACAACTAAAGATAACTTCATATCATAGTTTTACAATTATTTATAATAATTGAAGCAACCATCACAATAAATAACTAAAGAGATTATTTCTAAGCATGATTCAACAATATCTAAGAAGGAAAAATCACATTCATATTTTGGAAGTTTAATAGATTAGATCCAATATATAATACAACCAAAAAAACAAACAACTTATAATTGATTACAACATTATTGTTGCAACATGATTTTAATATTTCCATACAACAATATATTATTTAATATAATCATCAATTGATCATAAGATAAAGTCTTCATATGAATTCTAATAGACTTATATGTTTTTTCATGATCACTAATGACTAAATAAAAAATAGAAGAGGAAGAACATTACTGCAGGGTTTTCCCTCCAACAACAGAGCCTTTCAAATCTCCCACACTCCTTTAATTGACTAAGAGTGGCATTTCCCTTCCATGAATATGTTAGATACACACAATCGATAGGTAGCAGAAGGTAGAATAGTTTGTCATATTGATCCATGTAGTAAAATAGTTAATATACTACTCCATGAAGTAAAGTAATTAACATATTACTCCATTTAGTAAAATAACCTCAAAGGCTTCAAATCTTATTTATCCATTTTTTGTATATATATAAGGGAAGTATTTGTTATTTTATTAAATAAAATATGAGTTGAAACTATGACCTATTGTTGATTCCCATAACAATTTTTTTTGTAAGACACATAACTTTATTGTCAATCCCAAGGTGTTTCCCAAGAATAAAATCCAATTACCAAGTTTTACTACGAGGTGTCTGACTCCCAAAAATATTTCAACATCCAAAAGTTTGGACTGCTATCAATGAGTTTTAACATCAATTAAGGTAGAATCATAATACAAAAGGATGCGATAGTCAAAAAAATAAAATCTTCCAATACATATTTATAAGTAACAAATGATTAACTTCCATAATTATCTTCTTATTGATCTTAACAATCCAAATGCATAGTTCAAGAACTATGATTTATATTAAAATGAAAGACTCTATTTTTCCAATGGTACAATGATTATCAATCATCCAAGTAAAGATAAAGTATACCCAAATCCAAACCTTAATTCCTAAAACTGAGGTTCATGAATCTTTAACCATCTAATACCATTGTCATTGAGAACGAGATTTAAATTCATCATAAAACTAATATTCCATTTTAAGAAGAGTTTCCTTATCACAAAAAGTGTGATATAAAAATTAGTCAAGTCTCAACAACTCGTATGAGAGCTTATCATATAACAAGGTTCAAAATCTATATATGATAGTATCAATCTTTAATTTATTTATTTTCTAGATTTATGATTATCATAGAGAAGTACAATATGATTCAAATCAACCTGATATTATTCTCAAGAAACTACCTTCAAGTAAAATAGTGTCTTTTGATTGAGTGATAACATGTTCATATGAGTTCCATATTGGTTACAAAAATTATTATCACAATATAATACAGTATGGATCAACCATGCATTTAATGTGAGGTCTCCCATGTGTTTTACAAGGTAAGCTAAATCATGACATAAAAGATCACATTTGGAAATAACATATAAAATAAAACACATGTTTTTTTATGAAATACACTTCTGTGCAATAGGTTTCCTATTTAATTTTATCCAAGACTAATTAATAACACATTCTCAAATTTAATATTTAGACATATGATGGCTTCCACTGCTACCAATGTTAGGGTTTTTAACCCATCTATAAATTACTCAGGTAAGGTGGTTGGAAACCCATCAAGGGAGGTGATAAATTTTGTAGTGGTAATTTACTTGGTCATAGGGGAATGACAAGTGGATCGATGATAGAAGGAGCAAAGGCAGGTTGATCAAAGGAAAGAACTATAGAGGATGAAATACAAAAGGTGCAAGTGTCATAGAAAGAAGCAATGGATTCAAAGCAGGTGCAGTTGCAGGAAAGGAAAAGAGTGTGAAGGGTGATAGGTCACTCTTCGGACATAAATGACAAATTTGGATTGTGTTTCATGTAAAGAGAAATACCAAGTTTAGTAGGATTGGGAAGGATTGTGGAGGCTAAGAAGGGTATCAAATCATTTATTAAAGTGGTATGACAACTAGAGAATATAGAGAAAATGATGGTGAGCCTCTAGTGGAAGCAAAAACCAACCATTTAGTTTCCTTTGAGGATGAATCACTTGAGGAGGTGTTAAAAATGAGGATTGGTTCTTGACTAGGTGAGTTCTTTGCAGATTTCACTAATTCTAGTTAAGCATCTTTGCTCTCCATAAGTGGATCTATGATTCATGGTGGCCATTAATGAATGATAGCTTGGAGATTTATCCCTATTTTAAGGTTTTTTATTGTGGTTATTTTATCAACTTGGAGATCAAAACAGGGTTTTATAAGATAAGATCTAAATCTAAGAGCAACATCTTCTCTTCATGAAGCCTTGATTCCTTTCTTTCAATCCTCTTTCAGATATTTTCAAACACTAGGCCCATTTGGTTTTGATTACCCTACCTTCCTCTCTAGTTATAGTTTAAATCTTATCTTTCAACTATTGGTAGTGCCTTTGGTGAGTTATTGGCAGTAGATGCTTCTACTATAAATTTTACTCAAACCACCTTCACTTATATCCTTGTATGCATGGATACTTCTCTTGATATTCCAACTGATATTTAGTTGAAAGTCAAAGAGTGCTATTGGATCCAAACCCTCGACTATGAGGGGTTATCTTTTACTATGTCATAGGTAATTTTAAATAGGTCATTTGGTCATAGATCACTGCAACTCAAAGCAAAACATGGAATATTCTTAGTGGAAGGATGCCTTTCCTGATCTTCTTACAATATTTACTGATAGTCCTCTTGATATGCCCATGAGAGAAGTGAAAAACACTATACTAGAGGTTGATCATAAGGCTATTGCAACTCATGAAGAAATTTTGAAACCTTCTCTAATATATTTTGAGGTAAATATTATTAAGGTGATGGTGCCTCAATGGATTCAATAGTTATTTTTGCCAAAAGTGAATCTAGTTCTAGTTGTTTCCATCATTCTAAAGTAATCAATTTTTTCACTCATTTAGGCCAAGACTTAGGGGACTCAAAGGAATGGATGGTAGTGAGGAAAAATAAATCATCCCTGAATCATCCTCCATGACATTCCACTCTCATAGTGGAAATGTTGAGTTAGAGACATAAGGGTTTTAGTGTTGGTAAGTGGTCTACTAGCATTAGGGTGGTATGACTCATTGGAGGAAATTTAGATTAGATTTTTTTGGTGTTTTGGCTTATGGGATTTGTCTCTTGAGTGGTCAATTTTATTCCATGGGTTTGTTTAGCTATTTTTTGGGATGTCAAACTTTTTGTTTTGTCTTTATTTTTTGGTTGTGTGGGTTTGTTCCACTTCTTGAAATGTTATGGATTTTAATTTGATGTTGTTGGCCCTGATTTAGGTTAGGTTTTTTTGGTTGTTTTGCCTTAGGGGATTTATTTCTTGGGTGGTCAGTTTTGTTCCATGGGTATGTTTAGTTGTTTGTTAGGATGTTGAATTTTTGTTGCCTTTATTTTTTGGTTGTGTGAATTTTTTCAACTTCTTGGCATGTTGTGGATTTCAATCCGATGTGACCAAGGTTTGTTTTAAATTCATTCTATTTAATGAAGGTTGAGGGACTCATCAACCCTCATCTACCTATAAAAAAATTACATAGACTTAAATTATATATTCTTAATGGAACATAAACTAGTTAGGTATTTAAAACACCATTGATAATATGATTAATATTTATACCTTCATAATGTCAACATGTCACAAATTAGCATAAATATTATCATTACATAGTAAATGTCTAATTATGTAATGCATAAGTGTTATTTATGAAAAACATTATAACTCCTTACTTGACGATAATTGATAAGAAATAACAAATAATGACTATTAATGTAAAAAATAGGGTTTTCAAAATTAAATGGGTAATTGAAAGTATTCCCATTTAATATCATAACTCAATATATAATTTATACATCTATAATATACAATATTTTAAATGATTCGTATATTTTAAGGAGTCAAGAAATGAAAACTCTAGTTTCTCTTCAACACGGAAATACCATTCACTAAGTTATGGCTTAACAAATAAAAGGGTTAGTTTTGCAAACATCTTCATTATAATAAAACAAGATCTAATAATATTCATTTAAAATGTTTCCATAAATGTGGTCATGACATAGATTTAAAATAATGATATTATTGTTCATAGATTTAATCCATAATAAGTAGAATATACCATTCATTCAACATTTAACTAGCTTTTTTTAGATATATCCAGGGTTTTATTTGGCCCCCAACCATATAAAAGAGAGTTTTACAAAAAAAAGCCACAAAAGGCTAGAAATAACCAACAACAAAGATAGCACAGAGGTAATCTAGACAAGGACAAAAAGGAACCATAATTACAAAAGGGACTAAAGTAACTGAAACGTGAGAAATAACTAAATGCTTCCTGACATACAACTAGTAAAAAACAAAAAAACTAAGAAAAACATACAAACACAACATTAAACCTTTCCACTAGGTGATGCCATCTCATCCACTTTTGCAACAAAGATGATTTCCCTACCCCTAAATTCATTGTTGGAGACTTCTTCAAAAACCTTGCACTTGTGTAATAGCAATAACCCTTTACAAAGTCTATCAGGAACCATTGCATTGCTACAATCAATTTGGCCCTGAACCACCTTTGAATATTTTGGCAAATTTTTGAGCTATTGTGGGGCTACAATTGAACCATGTGCCACCATTTTTGATAATTTCTTAACCACTTCCAACCTAGCCCTATTGTGATGGATTTTCTTTGACTATGCTATCTCATCAAACTTTTTAACTACACCATGGGCAGTAAATTCAGAAAATGTCCTTTTGAGGAGTCAGAAGAGCATTCCTTTTTCTAAAAATCTTCCACAAAGCTCACTAGGAGCATAAACTAAGTTTCCAAAGCACAAAAAGTAGATACTAGAACCAAGATCGAGTCATCCAAGCCAATGAATGGCAATTTTGGTAAGGGACCCAAATCCTACTTGATAATGTACTCTACTAGTCCAATCTGATGCTCCGACTTGATGCAGAAGAATACCAAATTGGTCACTACCTTAGAGTCAAAAATCAGCACCGAAAATTTAGATGTGAAAATAACTACCACCTCATAATTGACATGACTATGAACCCCCTAATCTAGATACTCAGGTCCCAAAACTACCAAATTAATCTTCAAAAACTCCTCCATTGGCACCCAAAAAATGTTTTTAAGTCTCACCTAAGAAATTGCTCCATCGCACGCCATCTCAAAAATAGAGCTTCCACCATAAATAGAAGGGGTGGCGAGCATGATAGCAATTCCACATTCTATAATAGGATCAACAGTACCCAAAGACAACATGCCAAAAACTAGGTAAAGTGTCAGGTGGAGAACCAAAGGAGTAACAAAGGATACCATTCAGCTTGTAAGGAACATGCCCAAATAGAGCAATTAAAACATAATCCAAAATCATTATGGAAGTATCTCGATGTACTCATGCCTTAAGAATACCATCATGTGAGCCAATAAACCCAACATCCTTCACATTAATGGAAACATCAACTTCATGGGGGTAATCATGATGAGAGATTTTCGTGAGAGATTTGGTAGAAGATTTGACCCATCCTCTAAGAATTTCCACCACTCTACTAAACTATCTATAAGCCAAGACTTCATGTTTTTGTAATTGTTTTTTATTTATTTTAAAAACATTACAAAAATAAAAATGTTTAAAGATTAGCATCCTAAATCAATAGAAGAAAGAGATGGGAAATACTCCCATGTTTCCCAAACATTGTCCATACGGCTCAATTTAGATTGGTCAATGGCATAATTTATAAGGAAAGCCACTATAGCATTGGCTTCATGGTAACAATGGTTAGATTCTATGGAAGTGAATAAAGAAAATCTGTCCCACACACACAACATAATGTTTTCCAATTTCCAAGAAGTGGACACCCTTTTTTGGAATATAGAGATGATAACCTATGAGTCTCATTCGATGATTAACTTAGTGATATTGTATTGAATTGCAAATTCAATCCCATTGATAAGTTCCTATGCCTCAGCTTCATTATTAGTGCAATCTATAAGTTTTAAGGACATTGCATGAATCAACAATCTATTGCAATCATGGATAATACAACCAGCTCTTGAAGCCTCAGGATTTCCTTTGGAAGCTCCATCAAAATTTAACTTAACCACCCTGCTGATGGAGGATTCCATGAGCACTTACCCTTTCTTGTTTTTACCCCAAAAACTATTGTTGACCCATTAATGGGGAACATTTAAATAACTTACTAGCTCTTAATTATTCCATTAAAAAAATCTTAACTTTAAGGCTCAATATACAATAGGATAATAGTGCTATGGCAATGGTATCATGTTATTTATAGTTGACAAATAAATGTCTCAATTGCTTAGGATTTTCATTTGCATCTAGATCTTTACCGAAGGAGAATATTTATAAATAGCTCTATCTCTGCACAAGTTTCATGCTTTCCAATTCGTAGTTTGTTATAGAAAGTATCTAAGATTACATTCAAACATTCTTGTTTATCCCATTTTAGAACCATCTTATAGTTTGATATTAATTACATAGCCTAATTCTTAATTCTCTAAACATAGGCTAATATCATGATAAAATTCATTATTAAATTATAATATATACTTATAATTACATGTTGATGTAATAAAATAATAATACTCATATTTGTATTCTCATTTAAATATCTGCATTAATTAACTAGTTGTTAGTAAATTTGCCCCAAGAATTTTAATTATGATAATCAACCACATTGAAAAAACAAAGAATATAGTGTGTTTAATTCATTTTACAAAAGAATAATCAGCCACGTTGAAAAAATAGAGGAGACAGTGTACTTCCTTTATTTTCTAAAAGAAAACCAACTATGATAGAAAAAGAGAGAAGATAGTATATTCAGTTTTTTCGTGTTCTAATTATCTATGTCGCCTCTAATCTGAGGTCTCATGTGATTTTTATTCAAATCCTTGAAGCCTACATTATGATTCAAATTTGGAGGCTTGGGTTTCAAAAAAAACTAGAATTTCATATGGGGCTCTCAACTTTTCTTACAATGAATTTTAGAATGACGTTTCCTTACAAGGTTAGAGAAACTAGCTATCATTTATTTATATTTCTCCTCATATTATTAATATTTCCATTTATAAATTACAGTTGATTCATGGTTTCATGAGAAGACCAAACCAATTTGAAATTATATAGTTTTAGACTTTTCTATATTATAAATGTAAACAAAAAATATATATGCTCAGATAAAATTCTAAAACATTCTTTAAACATAAATGCTTTTCCTCTTACATGTAAAATTGCTTGATTTCTTCCTAATTAAATTTTTTTACAATTGCCTCATTTTATAGAGGTCTTATTGTCTAATTTTAGAAATCCACTAATTGTGACTTAGTAAAAAAATTAAGTGCTTACTACATCAAAACCTATGTATTACAAGTATTTAATAATGGGTGGAATAAATTACAAATTCCAACAATCCCCCTAAATTTTTTCCACTAACTATTACAATATTTATTACTCCTAAATTTTGCCTCAAGTGCTCAAAGTTATCCTTTGCTAGTGCCTTCATGAAGATATTTGTTAGCTGATCTTCAAATCTGTAGAATGGTAATTTTATTTCACCTTCTTCAACCAACTCATATATTAAGTGATAAGGAATTTGTATGTGCTTGCTCCATCCATGAAACATTGGATTATTCATCAAGGCTATTGAATTACTATAATATATGATTGTGACATATATTTGTTTCTTTTTCAAATCATCTAAGACTCTTCTGAGCCAAATAACCTGACTTGTTGCATTTAATGCAATGTATTGAACTTCTACTATGGAAAGAGAAACTATGGGTTGATTTTTGGATGCCCAAGAAATGGCTCCTGAACCCATGTGAAACACATAACCTAATGTGATTTTACTATCATCTACACTACCTTCCCAATCACTATCTATATACCTAACTAAATCAAAATCACTTGATGTACTATAAAGAATGCCATAGTTCTTGGTTCCATTGACATATCTTAGAATTATCTTACCTACTTGCCAGTGTGTATCCTTAGGTGTTTCCATAAATCTAGAAATCAAACTTACTGCATACTCTATATCAAGCCTAGATGTTGTCAAATACATGAGGCTACATACCATGCTCTTATATAAAGTTCAATTTACCTCATTTATATAACCTTCCTTACTTATTTTGAGATCTGTAGTAGTTGGTGTTGGGATAAGCTTGTTGTTCAACATTTTTAACCTTTTCAAGGTTTGTGAAGCATACTTAGATTGAGAGGTGAATATGCCATGATCCATCTATTAAACTTCTACACCAAGAAAATAAATTAATAAATCAAAGTCTATCATTTCAAATTGCTTTTTCATTACTTTTTTGAACTTAATAATAAAAGCATCATCATTTCCTGTGAAGATTATATCATCTACATATAACACAACAATCAAAATTTTACCATCGCTCTCCTGGATGTAAAGTGTAGGCTTGTTATTGCTTTTTCTAAAACCATTAATAGTAAAATAGGAATCAATTCTACTACACCAAGTACTTGGTGCTTACCTAAGCTCATAGAGTGCTTTCTTGAGCCTATATACCTTGTTTTATTTTACTAGTACTTCATATCTGGGTGGTTGATCAACATATACTTCTTCTTTGAGTACTCCATTTAGGAAGGCATATTTCACATCCATTTGATATACCTTTCACTTGTGTTGGGAAACTATTTCTAAGATAACCTACATGACTTCCATGTTTGTAACAGGAACATAAGTCTCATCATAGTCTCTACCAGGTTCCTATTTGTATTCCTTAATAGCTAATATTTTTTTTTTACCCATCAATTTTACCTTTTGTTGTGTTCCTGGCCTTGTATACCCACTTCACTCCAATCACTTGTTTACCCATGGGTAACTCTGCTAACTCTCATGTTTTGTTTCTTTCTATGTTGGATCTAAACTACTACTAGAGTTTTTTGACTAAGGAGTATGTTGTGAAGGTGATGGAGGTGTTGTTAATAGTTCACCTTGTTGATATATGATTAATTCTATTTGAGCATCCTCATTTCCATCATCTATTATTATCATTTTTGTGATACCCAAGGTAGTGTCAATAGTGCCATTCCATGATTCATTATCAATGAATTCAACATCCATGCTAATCACAACCTTCTTTGTAATAGGGTTGAACAATATATATGCTTTAGTATCTTCATAATATCCAATGAATATACACTTTTCTCCTTTATCATCAAATTTATGTTTCTTTTTATTTGGCACATGTGCATCTTTCACACACCCAAATATTCTTTGATGCTTAACACTATATTTTATATTTGTCCATGCTTTTTGTGGAGTCCTATTTTGAACAACCTTTGTGGGACAAATGATTAAAAAATACACTAATATTATAATAGAGACACCCTAATATTATTTTAAAAGTCCCTTGGCTTTCAACATGCTTGCGGCCATCTCTTGGATGGTCCTAGTTTCCTTTTTTCCAATCTAATTGTTGTGAAGTATATCTAACTATGAACTACTTTTCATTGCCTTCATTCTTACAAAATTTTAGAAATTCCTTAGATACATACTCTATCCTTCTATCTGATCTCAGGGCCTTGATGAAATAGCCATTGTTTCTCAACCAATGCCTTGAACCACATGAATTTCTCAAACTCTCAGATTTATTCTTTAAGAAATAAATCCAAGTCTTTTTGTTATAATCATCTATGAAGGTTAAGAAATATGCATTATTAGAGTGGGTGAGAGTTTTCATTAAGCTACACAATCTTTATTGTACAAAATCCAAAGATGATTTTTCCCTCCTAAAAATCCTTGATTGAAAGGGTTGCCTATGTTTTTTCCCTAGAATGCATCCCTCACATTTTCTTTTAGTTTCTACTCTTCTTGGTAGACCTATAACCATATTTTTTCTAAATAAAATATCTAATCCATAAAAAATTAAATTCTCATACCTCAAATACCAGAGTCTAGATATGTCTTTGATGACTATCTTGAAGGCTACTTCATGTAGTACTATTTTACTCTTGAGAGGATCAATTTGCATCTTGAGAGGAAACATGTGATTCCTTGTCATTTGAACTATAGCTATAATGTTCTTGATTCATTCCTTATTAGATTTTGTGCACTCTCCATTCTCCACTAGGAATCTATACCCTTTTTGAACCAACTATCCAATACTCAACAACTTATATTTTAGATTTGGTGCATATTATATATCCTAGATTGCTCTAATTTCACCTTGCTTGGTGCAGATAATGATAGTCCCTCTACCAACAACAAAAACATTTTCATTATTCCCCATATTAATATATGATTGAATATTATTATCAATGGAAGAAAATAAGTTCTAATTACCACTCATGTGGTTACTACATGCTCTATCCAAACACCATATCTAAGCACTCCTCTGATCAACACCATTGTATATAATTAAAATGTTTGGCAAATGTTCAGTGTCACTTACATTCTCAGTGGCTACATTTGCACTTTCTCTTGATTGGTTATGCTGCCTCTTTCTACATTCACTAGAAAAATGACTATAATTATGATAATAATAACACTGAATATTACTTTTATAATACATTTGAATTGAAGTACCACTCCTCTTATTATCTTGGAAGACTAATTGGGAGTTATTTGCTCCTTCTTAACTGTCTGAACTTGGTCTAACATTGTAGCTTCTTCCTCTTCCTCAACCTATAAAGCTTCTAACTCTATTTTCTCTTTTTCTACCCCCCATTCTGAAACTACCCTAAGCCTTAAATACTTGCTATATAGAATAAGGTCTAGATTTGTTCAACCATTACTCATGGATTTGTAGAGAACCATCAACTCATCTAATCTTATCCTTAAGAGGTCTTCAACCTCCTCAATAGCTATAAAAATTGGATCATATCTCATGGGTAAACTCCTAAGTATCTTATCAACAATCCTCTGGTCTTCTATAGTTTCACCATTAACTCTTAACTAATTGGCTAAACTAGAGGGTCTAGTAAGAAACTCAGAAGTAGATTCACTATCATTTATTTACAATGTTTCAAATTCTCTTTTAAGCAATTGGATTTTTAAAAATCATACCTTGTTAGTACCTCTATAGGAGTTTTGAATAATCTTCCATTTTTTTTGCGTATTTTTCTAATGAAATTCTCAGATATATAGATTCTACCATTGTCATCTCTATCAAATTAATGATTTCACATCCTTCCTTCTACTCTCCTTTAACTAGGTCTTCTAGGCATTTTATAATGCATTATAAGAAGCTTGATTTGTCAAGTTTGTGAATCTAGTGACCACACAATCCCATAATTAATTTACCACCATGAAACAACCATAATTTTTTTGAGTTATCTATCAAAGTAAACAAGGGAACATTCAAGGTCTTACTGCTTAAAACTAATGCAGTGAAATGCATCACCACAACTTCAACTTGAAGTACTAGCACCCAAAACTAGCATCCCATATATCTCAAATTGGTAATATTATGATCAACCAAAATGGGATTAAGCATGACAAAGAATTTTTGGTTAGCCAATTTATATATATAAATCGAGGAGAGACATAAGTGCAATACTAAGCACGGAGGTCCAATGACCGAACAAAAGGTCCATCTCACTATTTTTATTAGCAAGTCTTGTCATGTCATGAGATTAGAAAGTGAAGATATCTAATGTGTCTCTAAGCCCACATGATGAAAGCTAAAGGATCGCTTATCATATTGCATGATTACCATCCTGTGGCCATCCATAGTAGTCTACACCTAAATAATTGCATGTTTATCTTTTAGTTAACATATCATGTTATTATAAAAACATTATAATTCATGCCCTCTCATTAGCATGCGTATAACCATCCAAAATTTCATTTCTTAACCAGCCTTAGGCATTAAGGACTAGTACATCATTGCCAAGGTAAAGGGCTTGATCATATAACCAAGGGTTAACATAAATGTTTCCATAACCTACTACCTCTCAACCATATTCTGAGATCATTTACCACACATGGAATATCCACATCTTGATACTCACAACACAAGGTTTATCATGAAATTATTTGATAAAGATAAGCTTTAAGTTTAAGCATGTACATTCTAACATAACCAATGACTTTCCAATACCATATAAGAATTAATAACATATTTATCCAACTTCCAACCATCAAGAGTTCTATTATAAACATCTGAATTACTTGCCCTTTAGGAAGTAAGACATATGTCTAAACCAAAACCATAATCCCTAATAGGGTTTGTGCATGAAGATCATGAATCCGGCTTACTTCATTTCTTAATCAATAGAATTAATCCACTCAAATGGTATTACAACCAATAATCATTGATTACTATACTACAATAATGAGAATAAATTACTTGAACCATCAAGAGACTATCTTATATAACTCATTTGCAGCATATTAATTCCAATCAAGATTATAGAAGGTTAGGGATATGTGTTTAACAACCATGCTACAATTTAGAGATGTCATAAAACATCATTCTAATGTCATAACTCAAGATAGTTTATATGTTAAATAGGTATAAGAAGCATAAGGCATGTAGTTCAAGAGTCATTAGTAAGTCCTCATTATATTCATTATCAAGTTAAGAGGAATATTATGGAATAACCAGGAATTGATTGTTCCTTTAGTGGCCCATAAAGTTTACATCCATATAGTTGAACCAATAAATCCCTTAGTCATCAATTATTCATGGATTCCTTATATTTTATAAGTAAGATAAATAAAAAAGAACCAATATGACTTGATTCCTATTTCATCAGGGTACTATCCACAAGTGTAACAACTATCTCTAACAATAACTAGTTATAACATACCTATAAATCTTGATGAGAGATACAATTTGCCACTTGATTAATTTCAGCATAGTGTTATAACATGAAACCATGCTAGGACCATGTGTGTAGTATAATGCTACAACCAAGGGTATCTTCTATCATCTTCTAATGACACAAGAAATTATAATTTCACATGCTAGATAACATACCAAAATAAGAGAATATCACCAATATATAGGTTCATCACAAAACCCAAGTCTATCATATTACCATTCATGTTCAAAATAGCATCATCTCATATTAAATTTTAGCTATCATCATACAATGTCATAACAAGAGATAGGTACATAGGTTAAAATAAAAATCCATGCCATGTACAAGCCCTCAAGAATATTGGTTACATAATTTAATAGGTAAACACAACTCCATTAAGGGAATGTAACCCTTTATTAGTTAGCATACCTTCAAGGAACATTATCTTGTTTATCATATAATTCAAGTTTATAGGCATAATAGTTTCAACTGTTTCATTAATAACAGTATTACAATTTCATGCCTACCTATATTCCACATGTATGTCACTAAAATAGGTGTATACAACAATACAACATAAATATTATAATTACATTATTGCTCAGATGGTAAATAGAGCCCAAAATAAATGCACACCAAGACCTAAATACAAATGGTTAGATAAATAAGAATCACGCATCTATCCTCAAGATGCCTTCAATGTCTACATCAAATCAATAATGTCTATATTTTAACTTAATAATATTACAAAACTGCATAGTGTAATAAAATGAATTATCACATAAATGAGTAAACAGTTACACTGCAATGGTCCAATAGCCTATGTCAATAGGCATGAACAAGGGAATCTACCACATTCAATCCAAAATTCAGGATGAAGGAGACAAATACTACAAGAGAGACACCCCTCAAAACTAGTTTTATGAGCCCAACCATTGGT
This sequence comes from Torreya grandis, assembly GCA_037957365.1. Taxonomy (NCBI): domain Eukaryota; kingdom Viridiplantae; phylum Streptophyta; class Pinopsida; order Cupressales; family Taxaceae; genus Torreya; species Torreya grandis. The sequence continues at coordinate 4,585,527 of JARHVA010000545.1, read as the reverse complement.
GGTCTTTACCACCCCAACCATTAGCTTGGTTGAGGGTTTTTGTAACCAGGTAGTTAGGTGAGGTAAGAGGTATACACAATAATACTAAGCCACCAATAAGGTCTTTCAAAATAGTCAATCAAGGGAAAGGAAGTAATGTATAAAACATAATAATATAACACTCAGCCCAGGAGGCTTATTCAAGCGTAAAATAATTGAATCAAGGGGACCAACCCACAATAGCCACATTAACTCAATGAGTCAAAAATAGGAAGGCATAAAAGTCATTAAAAAAATTTAACCTGGCTTAGCCTTATCAAAGCCAAGTACAGGCAACATTAATTCCTTCACAAAATTCAACATGTCTTAAAACCAATAGAAAATTGACTTCATTAGCCAAAATGGAATAACACAAATAAATAGTTCTAGACTATAAATTTTGACCCATTCTGGTTGGAGGAAGACCACTCCAAAATAGAAGTATAATATATATTTATACTTGGAAGAGTAATTCAATTTTATTAAGACTAAAACTTAAAATCTAACATAACATTATCAATGTGAATAAGCCCATAATAAGAACACTAAGGGAGTGTAATGATTATGATATTAATTAACTATTTTGGGGTCATGCAAGTATTTTAATTAATTATTTAATCATGGAGAAAATAATCAAACTTTAAGGAACCCTGAATAAAGGAGAGATCTTTTTCCAACATAAAATTTAATGATAAACATACCAGGAGAGTTGTAGATTACCTTGGATAAAAGCATTGTCGTGCTCCTCCATATTTTCCAACACAAAGTAATAAGGGGTCTGAATCAATAAAACACAAAAGAAAGATCCAAAGTAAAAATAAACTCAAGCCAATGTCAGATCTTGCATTAGAGAGGAGACATAGTCATCTTCATACATTTACTATTATTTTAGAACCTATGTATACATACATTTCCACATTATTTGCAAATAGGGGATGAACACATTATTTCCTTTATTTCAAACTATTTTCTTACATAGGCAATCCGTGAACCCCCAACTTCCAATCTCCAATGTGTCTCCCCTCATGTGTATCAAGTCAATGCAATTATATATATATATATATATATATATATATATATATATATATATATATATATATATATATATATATATATATATATATATATATATATAACTCACAAGGCCTTCAAACCAAGCCACTTAAAAAGAATGCATATAAAATATATTATAACAAATAATAATAATAATAATAATAATAATAATAATAATAATAATAATAATAATAATCCATTTAAGCTCAATTAAACCCCAATCAATAAATCGATGCTTGTAATCAACGATAATAAAACCATTAAATAAATACTAGTCAACAAAAGTATTAAATAATATATATTGAATAAAATCCATAATTAATTAAAATTAAAGATAATGAAAATCTTAAATGATATAGAGAAAAGAATCATTAAAATGATTAGTTAATAAAATCACAATCAAAATAATTATCAATTAGTTTAAACTAATGATAATAAATAAAATCATTAAAATACTATAGATCATCAAAATCATAATATCAATCCAAAAATATAAAAAAATCAACAATAAAGGTGATCAACAATTACCTAAGTTGAATAAATCTTGTAGAAATCAATCGCCCATGAAGGAGGAGTTAAGACATCAAAAAAAGGCCAAGAGACCCACACGGGTCTTGACGGACTTGGACCAACCTAGCTAAAAGACAACTACTCAAATGGCTCACGAATAAGTGTTTACGACACTCGACAAGGATGACCCAACACAATGATATCACCCTCAATACACAAGGGATAGGTAAGAGAATCAATGGTGCCAAAACCCAATAAATGTAATGGGGAAAATAATAACAAAATATACACACTCGTAGTAGGGCATGACCAATATTCTGAAAGCAATAATATAAGAGAATGTATCTAAAGGTAGCTCAGTACTATGCAATACATGTTATACCTATCGGAGTGACATCCTGACTGCTCAATCCCCCGTGATATACTGAAGATGTCCAAACCCAACATTGAGCCTAGCTCACAACGTAATGCCTACATCCAACAAATAAGACATCAACAGTACCTGAACACTATTAATATCACAATAATAATTCAGAAGGAATCATCAATCATGAGTAATACATCAGTATAAACATCTATAACAAAAAAGAGAAAGAGGTAAGTCTTAATAACCATAATCCTGAGTATGTCCTATCAACATGATCAATAGCTACAAAAGTCACCAAGTCAATCCACATCAATAAGACATTCTAAAACAATACCCTAAAACAAGTAGGTAATATAGAGCAAGATAAACATAAAATAGAATAAGATGAATCAAGTGTAAGTAGTATGCATATCAAGATATACTGAATCCAATACGAGCATCAACCACGACATAACATGTCATGTTAGCTATTGAAGCTACCCACATCACAACCATTTGAAAGCAAAATCAATATCAACTAATAGCAGCCGAAGTGTTACTGTAACATGCTAAGTAAACTATAATCAAGTATCTACAAGGGGTCTCATGGTTAGTTCATGACATCCTCCCCTCCTTAAAGAGGATCCATCCCAACAACAATCAATGGTCAAACACAAAGATCTAAGAAAAAGTACAACAAAACCAATAAATTTTGATACACAATCCCTCCAACCATTGTGAGGATGGTAATTATCTCAACCATATCTCACATGTATTCTTATCTACCGTCATCAGAATAGAGACATTATCCAATCCATTAGGCCAATTAATGGCCTCTTTCCTATCTTTACATGTCCTTCACGACGCTATAAGGGAAAAAATAGCACTTATATGGCCCTTAAACAACACTTAAGAAACACAAATTTCCACCAAATATGCCAATTTGGTTGGAATTACTCTAATCTCATGCCTTAAAAAGTCATGAAATACATTAGAATCCACTAAAAATAATCTACAATAGGTTCACCGAACCAAAAGAGCCTACATTAATCAACAAAAATACCAAGGTAACAATTGTTAATTCTCATGTAGCCCCACTATTATAACCATCTTGACCATTTATGAAGGAGATCACAAAGCATCATGATCACACCATGTCCCAATACACAAAAGCTAACACTTGCCTTAATAAGTTTCCTAGCAAGGTATTAACAACACTCTCAAGTAGGAACATACAACTAAGGAACCACTAGATAGAAAGTGATGTCTAAACCAGATTAACAATCTAAATAAGCAACTTGTCTAGGGTCAATGTCACTTGTGTCAACACACATAAACCTATAATATGAGGTCAATAATCATAAAATTTTCCAATCCCATTGGATTACAACCAAAATATATATCAACAGTGGAAATCTTCCACTAAAACATTATGCCACACGCATAATCCTAAGAGCATACATCACAAATTGTCATATCACAAGGGTAGTAAACCATACTGTTATGGTTATTCCAATACATCATCAACTTTTTAGTGGTTAGTGAAACATCCCACCCCAACCACGCTGAACCATGGAGAAGCCAAACCAAGCATTACATGTAACCTGAAGGCTTACAACATGTTCTCCAACACATACAAGAGCTCACACGATGGTTACAAAGATTACAATCCCACCATCTCACTACACTTACCTTATGGAAGTATAACAAAAATAGCCATCTAAGGGCAAAACTTGACTTTCATCACTCTATCTAAGAGTCAAGTGGATACCTAGTATTTTAAACACCTCCTAATTAGGGCTTAGTGCTACTTTATTATAGCATAAAAATCAACATACATTGTAGTAATACTTATAAATAAACTAGAAATATTCATCTCAAAATATTTCCAACATGTATAACAATACCTTAACCAAAGCATGGTTGGACTTACTATAGGCCAACACGTGCATGCATTTCAACAAGTACCACCCTGTTGATTTGCATCAATATCCAAGCCTACAAACTAGTTAATTCTTTACAAGGGTAAAATGGTAAAAATTCACAATAGTTGTTTTTACCACAACCTCTATGAGGCATTTCAAGGAACACTAAATCCATAAAGTGATCATTATGCACTAAGATCCCATGGCCAACTCATGGCACATGTGGTGCACACTCTAAATGAAGCAAGTGGCTACTTGTGCAAAGGCAAAAAGTGAGTTTTCAACTTATGAGAGAGTCCACTTCCTATGTTGTACCTAGTCAAAATCATTATGGATGTAGTGCTTCTCTACCTGCTACCTCATAACAGTACCAATACTCAATTCTATATGTTAAGTTATGGAGCTAAAAGCTTCACTGATGCAAATGGAGGAGGTTGCTGAGTTGCAGAGCAACCGACATCGGTCTGATCAATCGACATCGGTCATCTTTAGTGTTCATAGTAAGTGACGTCGGTTATGGGTCAGTCGACATCAATCAGACAGGAATCGACGTCGACAACCTGTGTGTGCATGCGTTTGCATGCACTTCCAAAACTGGTCTAATTTTAGACAAATAGTTAGTTTGCATGTAAAATACTAATTTTAGTTTTGAGTCTGCGTTTCTAATTGTTGTAATTAGGAAGTCTAATTATTGTTTGCATGGAATCTATTTAAGAGACCCATGGGGCTGTATTGTAATCAAAGACAAGGAAGAGATCCTTTCGATTATAAGATCAGGTTGATATGCAGGTTGTTGCAAGATCAGGGGAGATCTACATGGTAAGTAAGATCATTTGATTTGCAGGTGTGCAAGATCATGGAGATCTACTTGGAGTACTTTGAGTACTTGGTGTACTGGTAGTATTGTTACTAACTAGTGGAGGGAACAACTCTGTATTTGAGTTGTTTTTGTAATTGGTTGTGAGAGAGAGAACTCTTGAGGGAGAATTACTGGTACGCCCAAGAGGTGTGGGAAGAGTGTAATTTCTTCATTGTATTTCCTTCTAGATGAGTTGAATACAAGATTGTATTGTCTCTCAAATTCTGTGTTGTTTCTGATTTCTAGTTACTTACTACTTCTAGTTAAATTCTATGTTTAGTTGCTTATACAAGGTAATCAATTGTGCTCCTAATCCTAACAAAGTGGTATCAGAGCTAGGTTGCAGGTTCATCAGAGCCTGGTTCGGAGCAGGTTAGTGTTTGATTATAGGTCACTCTCAGGGTTTTCTGATTGAGTGGGAGTAAAGCAATGGCAGAAGAAAGTACACTAAAAATGGAGAAATTCAATGGCAAGAATTATAAATTATGGAGGATGCAGATAGAAGAGTATCTGTATCAGAAAGATCTGTACTTACCATTAGGTGGGGTTGCAAGCAAGCCCACAGATATGAAAGATGAAGAATGGAATGTTCTTGATCGAAAGGCTCTAGCATCTATAAGGTTGAGCCTGGCACCGTCTGTGATTTCCAACTTATCACAGGCTAAGACAACGGTAGAGTTAATAAGATCTTTGGCAAATTTATATGAAAAACCCTCAGCTTCGAATAACGTATTTCTTATAAAGCAATTATTTAATTTGTAAATGATGGAAGGTGGATTGGTACATAGTCATCTTAGTGATTTCCATGGATTAGTAAATCAGTTAATTTCAGTCAATATAGCTTTTGATGATGAAATTAAGGCTCTCTTAATCTTATGCTCTTTACTTGAAAGTTGGGATAGTTTGGTAATGGCAGTTAGTAATACTGTGTTTGCTTCAAATATCTTGAAAGTTGATGATGTTTTTAGTGTAATCTTGAATGAATAAATTCACAAGAAAAGTACAAGTGAAACATCAGGGAATACTTTGAGTGTTGAAAGCAGGGGAAACCAAAGAGAGAAGGTCGAGCAAGGGAAATCAAGGTCAAAGATAGGCAAGAGATCCAGATCCAGGTATGGCAGTATAATCTGCTGAAATTGTGGAAAGAAAGGGCATGTAAAGAAAGATTGTTGGTTGGTTGAAGATTAGCATGAAGGAAATGAAGAAGCAGATGTTGCAGGTATTGTTGCACAAGATGCTCTTGTATGTTCCTTGGATAAAATGGAATTTTGGGTTTTAGATTTTGGTGCCTCTTTCCATGCAACCCCAAATAGAGAATTTTTTCATGATTATGTCCAAGGAGACTTTGGAAAGATTTATTTAGGGGATGGTAAGCCTTGTCAAATGGTTGGCAAAGGAAAAGTGTAGCTGAAATTGTAGACGGGCAACACATGGGTGTTGAAGGAGGTCATGCATGTCCCAATCCTGAAGTGGAATTTGATTTCTGTAGGAAAGTTAGGTGATGAGGGGTGCATAGTAACTCTCACAGTGGAATCTTGGAAAGTTTCCAAGGGTGCACTTGTTTTAGCGAGAGGTAAGAAAGTAGGTACTCTTTATCTATCTACTTGTATTACTGATTCTCTTTTTGGTTTATCTACTTCAGATGTAGATGCGAAGATGTGGCTCTGTAGGCTTGGTCACATGAGTAAGAAGGGGATGCATTTTCTTGAGTCAAAAGATAAGAGTTCAGATTCATAAAGCATAGATCAAGAGTTTTGTAAGCAACAGAAGAAAGTGAAGTTTCTTGAAACTCATGCTACAAAAAAGGATCAGGTTTATTGCATAAAGAGGAAATCTGATGTTTTTGACAAGAATAGAAAAGCCTTGGTTTTCAAGGAGAAGATGATGGACAGAGATCAGCTCAAGGGGCTGAATAATTCTGAGCAGGGTAGTTTGGACAAGGTTATGATCCAAAGTAAGCTCACAGGTAAAAAGTCATCACTCATAAGAAAACACAGTTACCGATATCGGTCAGGTGGAACCGACATCGATCAGACAAGTACCAACGTCGATCATGTGCAGACCAGAGTCGGTGGTGTCGGGCAGGTGGACACTGACGTCGGTCAGGGAACCAGCATCGGTGATCAAGTAGATACCAATGTCGATCAGGGAACTGACATTGGTAGTTAGGTGGGTCGCATGGAACGGACATCGATCGGGTGTAGATTGAGAGGTGACCGAGATTGGTCACTGTCAAAATGGATTTTGGGTGGACAACAAGCTATCAAGGAGTCTCAAACACCCATGTGGAGGACTAAAAGGGTAAGTAAGCCTCAAATTCGTTATTCCCCTTCTTTATACTACTTGTTTCTCACTGATGGTCAAGAACCAGGAAGTTTTAAAGAGGCAGAATAGGTAGAATCCAGGAAACAGTGGGAGCATGGCATGGATGAGGAAGTTGATTCCTTGGAAGAGAACCAAATGGGAGATTTGGTAGAGTTGCCAGCTGGAAAGAAAGCACTAAAAGACGAATGGATTCCCAGGTTAAAGAAAGGAGAGAATGGACACGTGAGACAGAAGGCCAGGTTATATGGTCTTGAGCAGGCTACAGGACAATGGTGTTTAAGGTTTGATAGGTGTATGACAAAGCATGGCTTTATTCAATGTCAATGTAACCATTGTGTTTCCTTTAGTAGGTTAGATAATATTAGCTACATTACCCTGTTACTGTATGTCATGTATATGCTTGTTGCACGGTCACACATGCAGGGAGTTGCTGAGCTAAAGGTAAAGTTAGTTTAGAGGTGTGCCATGAAGGATTTGGGAGCAGCAAAATTCTTTGGCATGAGTATTTCTAGAGACAGAGAAGATCACAGGTTGATGTTGTCTCAAGATGATTATGTGAATAAGGTAGTGGAGAGGTTTAATATGCAGGATGCAAAACTAGTTAACACACCTATGGATGGACAGTTCAAAGAAAAGTGTCCCAAATCACATAATGAGGTTGAGTACATGTGTACTAGACTTGATATTACCCAAGAAGTGAGAGTTGTCAGCAAGTTTGTGGCCAATTAGAGGAAGAAACACTGGAAATTAGTTCAGTGGATTCTCAGGTATCTGAGAGGGACCAGTAGTAGGTTAACATGCTATGCAGGGTCAAGCACTTCTCTACATGGGTATGTAGATTCGAATATGGTAGGTTACTTGGATGACAGGAGTAGCACCACATGATATGTGGAGATTGGTCTTCAAGACTGAACTTGAAGAGGGATACAAGCTAAGAAACAAAATTAGATGATGTATAGGTACAGGTACAGGTGCAGCTATTTATCTCTAAGTGGGAGATTATTAATTTGTGGAGCTAAAAGTTTCACTGATGCAAATGGAGGAGGTTGCTGAGTTGTAGAGCAATCGATGTTGGTCTAATCAACCGATGTCAGTCATCTTTAGTATTCGCAGTAACCGACGTCAGTTACGGGTCGGTTGACATCGGTCAGACAGGAATCGACGTCAGCAACCTGTGTGTGCATGCGTTTGCATGCGCTTCCAGAACTGGTCTAATTTTAGATGAACAGTTAGTTTGCATGTAAAAGACTAATTTTAGTCTTGAGTTTGCATTTCTAATTATTGTAATTAGGAATTCTAATTATTGTTTGCATGGGATCTATTTAAGAGACCCATGGGGTTGTATTGTAATCAAGGACAAGGAAGAGATCCTTTCGATTGTAAGATCAAGTTGATCTGCAAGTTGTTGCAAGATTAGGGGAGATCTACATGGTAAGTAAGATTATTTGATTTGTAGGTGTGCAAAATCAGGGAGATCTACTTGGAGTACTTTGAGTACTTGGTGTACTGGCAGTATTGTTACTGACTAGTGGAGGGAACAACTCTGTATTTGAGTTGTGTTTGTAATTGGTTGTGAGAGAGAGAACTCTTGAGAGAGAATTACTGGTATGCCCAAGAGGTGTGGGAAGAGTGTAATTTCTTCATTGTATTTCCTTCTGGATGAGTTGAATACAAGATTGTATTGTCTCTCAAATTCTGTGTTGTTTTTGATTTCTAGTTACTTATTACTTCTGGTTAAATTTCATGTTTAGTTTTTTATACAAGGTAATCAATTGTGCTCATAATCCTAACACTATAGTAGTGAATGTTAGATTACACAACATAATACAATGTTATACCTTGTCCAATTTCAATCAAATAGAAGCTGGTTCAAAGTGGAAAAACCATCACATGAGTGGGGAATAAGCACATCACCACATACTACATATGTTAACAACACGAAGCATATTTATTCCAAGATGTACACAAAACACTCACACCAAAATTTTAAAACATAGACTAAAATAAGGTTCACATGATTTCTTTCAACAGTGGGAGATCTTTTTACACAAGTAATTTACCATGAATTACACATCCAAACAACATACAACCATGTTTACAAAATTCTCATATAAAATATCAAGAGGGTAAAATGAAAAACCACAAGGTTATTACATACATATAGGGTATAAAATATATCAATTTACATGATTTGACATAATCAATGAAATGTAAAGGTTCACACAACAAGATTGGTATTTAAAACAAATAAGTGAAAGTCCACAAGGCCAACCACATGCAAAAGCATAATAAAGATAGACATGACATGATTTAGCAAGACCAATGAAAGTAATAATTGTACAACACATAATAGTTAATATACAAGGAGGAGCCACATGAAAATAGGTCAATATAAATGACTCAGACATTCAATAAATAGGCCAAGGTAATTTAACATCACAACAATCAATACACATGATAGTGAAGCACAAAGGTCCATGACTCCAATCGGGTCGCCCAATGTCTAGAGGTCATCACAATGACACTATACACACATAAACACACACACACACACACACACACACACACACACACACACACACACACACACACACACACACACACACACACACACACACACACACACACACACACACACACACACACACACACACACACAATCAGTGTCAGTGATCTCTAACCTAGATCACCTTCCTTCTAAGAAGGTTATATTCCAACAGAGCTTGAAATCTATCTCCATGAGTTCTATAACATTTACCAACAATGTTCACATGTCAAGGGTTGATGGCTCATGCTAACTAATGGCAATAAGAAATTCCCAAAACTCCCTACCTGGCGCAAGCAAGTCAACCACACTCACCCACTAGACCCTCCAGGTTCAGGCCGTACCCCTAGACCTCCTGAGATATTACACCTCAACATCATTGGATATCTTTCCCATGCAAACTATCAATGGCCACTAAGGTGTTATATCATGGTTCTAATAACAAGCTTACACCACTATTCTTCTAGTTGACTTTATCCAACAATTCAGGGGTTAAATAATAATGCTTGCTTCAATGCAACAATGCTTTTGGGAAGGGGAAAACTTATCCAAGGCACAAGGTGAATGCTAAAACACTATTTTGGGAATTATAATTTCCCACAATCAACAAGCTCAACTAAACTCATAGTAAACATACTCACGGGTGCAGGGCACATCATTATCATAATAGACATCCCATGAGTATCAAAACATAACTAATTTTCAAACAAGCATCCCCATGGATGCATAACTCAGCCAAAGTCATCTAACCATCCTTATGGACATAAAACATCCATGGTCATCATGACAACCTCATGAAAATCAACCTAACCATGGTCAAACATCCATCATTGATGTGAACATATCTATGATCATAACCACATCATAATCTAAAATTGTATTTAGATGTCCTCAGACACTTATTTTCAGCCCTTTGGAGTTATGAGCCATATGTTCCTCTTATCTAACTCAAAGAGACTGAATACATAAATAAGATCAGGATCTTAATATAGCTCAAGATGCTCCCACAAAGCAGAGAACCCAAGCCTAACTTATATATCCAAATAAATCTAACATCCTCACCCTACGTAGCTCTCCAGGCTTGAGCTCAACCCTTGGTCCCTTCGAGGTTAGGATGTTCTAAGCATCTACTAATGACTCACCTATACAAGTCAACAATAGATACTGAACATCATTTCCTCAATTCTAAAGCAAAGCATTGATCACTAGTCTTCCATTGACTTGCCCATACAAGTCAACAATTGAGTAGTAATGTTGACCCTAAATGCAACTAATGTGGGAAGGGTTGACCCAACCAAAGCTATAGGTAAGCATCATAAGATCACTCACAAAAATTTATTGATTTCTACATACACACCCACACACATTCCACAATACAGAAATATCTAGTCCTTCAAGATTGCATAAGCCATACACTAATTAAAGTACTATTTAATTCATTCAATAGCTAAGTGACTTTATAAAGGTAAAGACATAGTCTCCTCAAGAAAATAAGACATATAGTCATCTATACCACGCATATAACTCTAGCCAAGATCTAGTATGCACACTAGCATCCAAGGTTTTCAACTTAGTCTTAATGAGACCATATAAGCATATAGGTAACATTAAGCCATCACAAAGTATACACATACATGCAGGTAACATAAACCCTCCATAAAGATAGGTTCATCTCTACTATGTGAATTTATAATCACCCAAGTACATTATGCATATACAATCCCTTGTAAGGGTATGCATAATCACACAAAATCTCAACTAGCTTCTCAAGCACATGCCAAAAGTTACTGCAATATGTCAAAACTGAACAAAACCTTTAAGCATAAGCTCTAATACTAGATGAAACAACCTCAATTTTTTTTGAGTTATCTCTCAAAGTATGCAATGGAACATCCAAGGTCATACTGCATAAAACTAATGTAGTGTAATGCATCACCACAACTTCAACCTGAAGTACTAGCACCCACAACCAACATCCCAATTATCTCAAATAGGTAAGACTATGATCCACCAGGATGGGATCAAGCACGATAAAGAATTTCTAGGTAGCCAATTATTATATAGTAATTGAGGTGAGACATAAGTGCAATACTAAGCACGAAGGTCCAATGATTGAACAAAAGGTCCATCTCACTATCTTTCTTAGCAAGTCTTGTCATGTCATGAGATTGGCAAGCAAATATCTCTAATCTTCCACTAAGGCCCACATGATGAAAGCTGAAGGATAGCTTATCATACTGTAGGATCACCATCCCATGGCCATCCATAGTAGTCTACACCTAAATAATTGCTTACTTATCTTTTAGTTAACATATCATATTATTATAAAAACATGGGTGTTTACGCCCTCTCATTAGCATGTGTATAACCACACAAAAGTTCATTTCTTAACCAGCCTTAGGCATTAGCTTATGGGGTTAATAAAGAATATTAAGTATTAGCAAATCATTGCCAGGGTAAATGGCTTCATCATATAACCAAGGGTTAAATTAAAGGTTTTCATAACCTACTAACTCTCAACCATATTCTGAGATCATTTACCAAAACGTGGATTATCCACATCTTGATAGTCACAAAAAAAGTTATATCATGAAATTCTTTGACAAAGATAAGCTTTATGTTTAACCATGTACATGCTAACATAACCAATGACTTTCCAATAACATATTTAGCCAACTTCCAACCATCAACATTTTTATTATAAACATTTGAATTACTTGTCTTATAGGAAGTAAGACATATGTGTAAACCACTATAACACATTATTGGTAAAAAACCATAATCCCTAATAGGGTTTGTGCATGAAGATCATGAATCTGGCTTACTTCATTGCTTAAGCAATAGAAGTAAGCCACTCAAATGGTATTACAACCAATAATCATTTATTGCTATAATACAATAATGAGAATATATTACTTGAACCATCAAGAGACTATTTTGTATAACTCATTTGCATCATATTAATTCCAATCAAGATTATAGAAGGTTAGGGTTATGTGTTTAACAACCATGCTACAATTTCGAGATGTCATACAACATCATTTTGATGCCATAACTTGAGATAGTCTATATATGAAATAGATGTAAGAAGCATAATACACGTAATTCAAGAATCATTAGATAAGTCCCCATTCTGTTCATTAACAAGTGAAGAGGAATACTATGAAATAACCAAGAATTGATTATTCTTTAAATGGCCCATAAAGTTTACATCCATATAGTTGAACCAATAAAACCCTTAGTCATCAATTCTTCATGGAATCCTTATATGTTATAAGTAAGATAAATCAACAAGAGCCAATATGACTTGATTCCAATTTCATCATGGTACCATCCACAAGTGTCACAACTATCTCTAACAAAAATTAGTTATAACATAACTATCAATCTTGAGGAGAGATACAATTTTCCACTTGATTAATTTCAACATAGTGTTATAGCATGAAACCATGCTAGGACCATGTGTCTAGTATAATGTTACAACCAAGGGTATCTTCTATCATCTTCTAATGACACAAGCAATTGGAATTTCACATGCTAGATAACATACCAAAACAAGAGAATATCACCAATATATAGGTTCATCACAAAACCCAAGTCTATCATATTACCATTTATGTTCAAAATAACATCTCATATTACATTTTAGATATCATCATACAATGTCATAACAAGAGATAGGTACATAGGTTAAAATAAAAATCCATGCCATGCACGAGCCCTAAATAATATTACTCACACATTTTAATAGGTAAACACAACTCCATTAAGGAGATGTAACCCTCTATTAGTTAGCATACCTTAAAAAAATGCTATCTTGTTTATCATATAATTCAAGTTTATAGGCACAATAGATTCAACTATTTCATTAATAATAATTTTATAATTTCATGCCTACCTATATTCCACAAGTATGTCACTAAAATAGGTGTATACAACAATACAATATCATTATTATAATTACACTATTGCTCATATGGTAAATAAAGCCCAAAATAAATACACACCAAGAACTAAATACAAATGGTTAGTTAAATAAGAATCAAGCATCTATCCTCAACATGCCTTCAATGTCCACATCAAATCAATAATGCTCATATTTCAACTTAACCATATTACAAAATTGCATAGTGTAATAAAATTAGCTATGACATAAATGAGTATATAGTTACACTCCAATGGTCCAACAACATATGCCAATAGGCACAAATAAGGGAAGCTACCACATGCAATCCAAAAGGAATGACAAAGGAGATGAACACTAAAAGAGGGACACCCCTCAAATCCAGGCCTAGCTCAACCATCAGTGGCCCTTACCACCCCAACCATCATCTTGATGGAGGGTTTCGACAACCAGGTACTCGAATAAGGTAAAAGGTATACACAATAATACTGAGCCACCATGAAGGTCTTGTAAAATAGTCAATCAAGGGTAAGGAAGTAATGCAAAAAAATATATTCCTATAACACTCAGTCCAAAAGGCTTATCCGAGCATAAAATAATTGACTCAAGGGGACCAACCCACAATAGCCACATTAACTCAACGAGTCAAAAACATGAAGGCATAACAATCATTAACAGAATATAACTTGGCTTGGCCTTATCAAAGCTAAGTACAGGCAACATTATTTGCTTCACAAAATTCAACAACATTATTTGCTTCACAAAATTCAACATGTCTAAAAACCATTAGAAAAGTGATTTCATTAACCAAAATGGAATAACCGAAATAAATAGTTCTAGACCCATTCTGGTTGGAGGAAGACCACTCCACGACAGAAGTATAACAGAGGTTTATACTTAGGAGAGTAATTCAATTTTATTAAGACTATAACTTAAAATCTGGCAGAATATTATCAATGTGAATAAGCCCATAATAAGAACCCCAAAGGAGCGTAATGATTATGATATTAGTTAACCAGTTTGGGGTCGTGCAAGTATTTTAATTAATATTTAATTATGGAGAAACTACTCGAAACTTTAAAGAACCCTGATTAAAGGAGAGAACATTTTCCAATATGAAATTTAATGATAGACATACTGGGAGAGTTGTAGATTACCATGGATAAAAGTGAGGCCGCACTCCTCCATATTTTCCCATACAAGGTAATAAGGCGTCCAAATCAACAAAACACAAAATGGCGATCCCAGGTAAAAATAAGCTCAAGCCAGAGTTGGATCTTGCATTACAGAGGAGTCAGTCATATTCATGCATTTAGTATTACTTTAGATCCTGGGTATACATGCATTTCAACATTAGTTGTAGATAGAAGGCGAATACATTGTTTCCTTTATTTTAAACTATTTTCCTACATAGGCAATCCGTGAACCTCCAACTTCCAATCTCCAATGCGTCTCCCCTCACCGATCAACGCTCTTCACCAAGAAGACGCCCAGCATGCTAAGATCTAAATGCCATACTAAATAAAAATAAATAATTCTCAATAGCCCAGCAAGAGATAGGCCCTCGCCCAGCCATGATCCTCTATGTTTTCTCCACCTCTCACATCCCCCAGGACTCCACCAACCAACCCAAATGACCCATAATTTTCTCCTTCCTTGCCCATACCCCTGTGTCCCTTCTGTGGATAACTCCGTGTCCAGCTTGCAATGCAAGCTAAAAAAAATGAATAAAATAATCATAAAATGAAAATTCATTGCCATGCATTTCTCTTGCATTATTCTTCTCCTCATTTCCCATCCCTACTCACGCCACACGCTCAGCCTTTTACCTGACATTCCACTCTCTGCTGCCATTTTCCAATGCTCCCCTACTGCCTTCATCCCACTTGTCATCCTCCATTCTGTTTTCTTCTCTATCCTTCTTTTGTCTCTCCTGCATGCCACCATCTCCCATCGCCTACCTACTCTTTCGTCCTCACACTTCAGTTTTGGTTCACACGACACCCCCTCCCTTCTGGCATCCCATGCCATTTCATCTATTTTCCCATACCTCTGCTTTGGGGCCTACATGTCCCTACCAACCACCGTTGATCACGTGTGTATCAAGTCAACTATATATATATATATATATATATATACACTCACAAGACTTTATAAAATATATTATAATGGAAAATAATAATAATAAAATCCATTTATGCTCAATTAAACCCCAATTAATAACTCGATCCTTGTAATCAATGATAATAAAACCATTTAATAAATACTAGTCAACAAAAGTATTAAATAATATATTTTGAATAAAATCCCTAATTAATTAAAATTAAAGATAATGAAAATCTTGAAATGATATAGAGAAAATAAT
Organism: Torreya grandis; assembly: GCA_037957365.1. Taxonomy (NCBI): domain Eukaryota; kingdom Viridiplantae; phylum Streptophyta; class Pinopsida; order Cupressales; family Taxaceae; genus Torreya; species Torreya grandis. Next base: position 4,569,677 of record JARHVA010000545.1, on the reverse strand, counting down.
CATTAAAATGACTAATTAATAAAATAATAAAATAGTTAAAATAATAAAAATAATAATAAAATCACAATCAAAACAATTAAGGTGATAAAAATAATATCAATTCATTTAAATTAACGATAATAAATAAAATCATTAAAATACTATAGATCATTAAAATAATAATATCAATCCAAAAATATAAAATTGTTGACAATAAAGATGATCGACAATTCCCTAAGTCGAATATAGCTTACAAAAGTCAGTGATCTATGAAGGAGTTAAGATGTTAAAAAAAAAGACCAAGAGACCCACATGGGCTTGACAGACCCATACCAACCCAACAAAAAGATAACTACTTAAATGGCTTATGAATAAGTGTCTACGACCCTTGACAAGGATGACCCAACACGATGGTATCACCCTTAACAAACGAGGGATAGGCAAGAGAATCAACGATGCCAAGACTTGATAAACCCAATGGGAAAAAATTTAACAAAACATACATGCTCGCAGTAGGGTGTGACCAATACATCGAAAGTAATAACACAAGAGAATGTACATGAAGGTGGCTCAGTACTATATAATACATGTTATACTTGTCAGAGTGATACCTTGACTGCTCAATCGTTCGTGATATTTTGAGATGTCCAAACCCAATGCTAATCCTAACTTATAATCTGGTCCCTGCATCCAACAAATAAAACATCAGTAATTCCTGAATGTTGTCAATATAACAATTATAAATTGGAAAGAATCATGAATCATGAATAATACAGAAGTATAAACATCTATCACTGAAAAGGACAAGAATTAGTCCTAATAACCATAATCATAAGTATGCCCTGTTGATATGATCAATAATTTCAAAAGTCACAAAGTCAATATGCATCAGTGAAACATGCTAAAGCAATATCCTACAAGAAGTAGCTAAACTAAAACAAAATATACATAAAATAGAATAAAATGAACCGAATGTAAAAAATATGCATATCAAAAAATATTGAATCCAATGCGCTACTCGCTTCACAACCATCTTAAAGCAAAACCAATACCAACTATCAGCAGTCAAAGTGTTATCACAATATGCTAAGTAAACCATAATCAAGTATCTGCAAGGGGTCTCATGGTTGGTTCGTGACACACCAATATTGTCTTCATCTTCTTTGTCCATATGTCATAGTTTTGTCCATCAAATGCTGCCAGATGCTGCCAACTTTTACCCTCTAATTCGACCATGCTACTTGTTTTTAGACTGCTTCTTAACGCACTGCTATTTTACGGATTGATTGTATGTGAGCTACTTCTCTCTCTGTCTCAAAAATTCTTTGGTTTGAATAAATGCTACAGCCTTCTTATAACTGCAGCGATCCTTCTCACGCCTTGCCTGGCAGTGCTTTGCTCCTCCAATCTCACCTTTCCCTCTTGGTAATATAGCCTTTTATTCTTTCAATTTTTGTACTATTTTGTCTTTTTCCTTATTTTTTAATGATATGGCAGCTTGGACAGAATTTTCATTGACTGCGCCACTTTACATGGCCAGCGATATCTTTTTTTTAATATCTTGTCCAACGATCTAGTCTTGTCTATTGTATGCTGTGGACTACGCTCTTCCTTAAAACATTGTGATATGCCTTTGATTGTAAATGGTCCTCACAACATACAGCGCATGGACTGATTTTAACAGCTTTGTGCTTTTTTCTTTAGCGGCTTAGCTGGGACTTCACGTGCATTTTTTATTTTATTTCAACTTGTTTGGCTCAACAATAACCAAAACCCTTTTGACCTTTCTTAACTTCTGCGCTTAACTCTGACAACTTTGCCGTCCATCCTGGCTGCGCTTATCCTCTTAGTTGTGTTGGTGCAAGATATTAATTATCTCATTTACTTATTAAATGGATAATTCCTATATTTGTAGTTTTAGCTTACTTAGGTGTGATAAGAAGTTAAGAAGATGAGAATGTGAGTTCTACAGTGAGTTTTACTTGGAGTTTCGCTGAGTACTACTGTGAGTTTTTTTTTGAATTCTACAATGAGTTAAACTTAGTTCCACAATGAGTTCTCCTATTAGTTAACTCCCCGTACTTTTTCTTTATATTCCTCTTCACCATGCTATTGTAATCAATCCATTTTTTCATTAATTGCATCATTATTGTGCAAATTATTCTTTTTTATTTTTCTCATGTGGGAGGTATTCTTTTCTATTTTTCTCATGTGGGAGGTATATCTTAAGTTTTGCAAGTGATCCTGGTGCTTGAGTTAATCAATGACTCTCACATGAAATTCTAGTGAATTTCTATAAATTGGCTTTACCAGACATGCACGTTACTCCTCGACGCTGGGTCTTTCCCTGCACCTCTCTTCTCTGATCACCTTAGATGTTATACTCCCACAATCTCCCTAATCATCGAACTCTGATACCAAACTGTAAAAAACACACACACATATATAAACTCAAATAGAATGTTACAACATTCTTTCAACAAAGATGCTTCTTCTCCTCTTGCACCTAAAATTGTTTGTTTATTTTTTTATTAAACTGTTTGCAATTACCTCATTTGATAGAAATCTTATTGTATAATTTTGGCACTTTCTGATTAAACTGTTTACAATTGTCTCATTTTATAGAGGTCTTATTGTATAATTTTGGAAACCCACTAACTGTGACTTGGTAACAAAAATCAAATGCTTACCATATCAAAAATTATGTCTTATAAGTATTTAATAATGGGTGGAGTAAATTACAAATTCTAACAATAAATTGGTACCTACCCCACGTACCAATTTATTTAAGAGACCAGCCAAAGAGAAATGATACTCCAAGTAAAGCCCCCTTCCACGCTTCCACGACCGGAGTTACATTTCCATTACAACTGAATGCGATTCATCCAATGGCATCAAGAGCCAGTCTTCATTTTTCATTCGATGGACATCTATGCTGGAGTTGCTTCCCTTGAATTGGTGGACATGGAATCCACCTTCTTGAATTCAGCTGGATGTTGATCTAATGTTTTGGATAATTCATTGACGATTTTGTCAGTATCTCCAAAGAAAGATAAATCAACTCCGCAACAATCTCAGGATTGTCGTCGTCCTGCAGCTGTTGCAGCTGCGTGGATTGCTCATCCAGGTACACCTCGTGGAAGAGGGCATTAACGTACTCAACGAACCTGGGCTACAGTTGAACAAGTCGATTGTTGCAATTCTATCCTTGAATGGCTTATAGGGAATATGGCATCTGCTATTCCCTCTCCCCTTTTATAAGGAAAGAAGTTTTTTTTTTTTTTTTTTTAAATTTCCTCTTCTCGTCCCCATGTTACATGGCTTCCTTATCATTGCTCCTTTCCCAAAGAATGCATGCAGCTGTACTTTTCTTTCCTTGGTTCTTCCTCTCCTTAAATAGATAAAACAACTATATTTTAAATACCTTTCTCCAACCAAAAGGGCCGTATTTGGTGGAAAATAAATGGTGGAAGAGTTTTAGCTTACAACAAACTCTTATGCTTTCTAAAAGTGCAACCCAAGGGCCTCTGGGTTTCCCCTAGGCCGCTCCATGTGGCTTAAAATCTAGTTCTTAGTCTTTTCAAACTAGGAAAATTCAAGGTCAAAGAAAGACACTGAGGATGAATGCGCCATGACTTTTCAAAGACATAGCCCAATTGCATTATCATTTGTGTTCCAAAATTTATTATTTATTTTATGATGTTTTAACCCAATTTTACTTATTTTGAGACATCTTGATCATATAGATCATGCATGAGGCGATTCAATGAGCTAAAAGATAGCTAGGTGGCCAAAAATGAGTTACCAAACATAAATTAATTTACAAAAATGATTAATCTCAAACATGTTGATAAACTCATGAATTTTAAGTGATCATAAGCAAGTGATACGAGAGGATTATAATGTTTCATTATGTACTCATCACAATTCGACATTTACTTGAAAGGTGCAACAATAAAATGACAACTTGAGACTTAATTTTAATGGCTATGAATTGTGACTAAGTCAACAATCACATGTTGACTAATGGTCATTGTCATTTGACTATAAATGTCCCTTAGGGTTATGTACCTAGGGATCTATAGTGCGAGGATTCCATAGTCTCAAAATACGACAAGGCATATCAGCGAGATTTATTGACCCAAAAGTGTAAAACTAATAAGAATCCCATAAGTTCCTAAACAATGCATCTATAATCACAATTTAAAATATAAGACAAAGCATCACTAAAATAAAAAATAATCATAAAACCACATCATTATCAATTTGCAAAGATAGATGATCGTATAGGTCTTTCTCTGTCATGATTAAATCTCATTCTATGAAATTTTCTATAATACCCACAATACATATCTATATCCTCCTCTCTGATGATGTTTTCCCTTATACCAAGGGATTTACCTGTATCACATAATTGAGCATACAATAATCATCTAAGTCATTATATCAAAATAATATGATACTAATAACTATTCCATATAATTATATAACAAAGCATGATAACAACAATGAAATGAATCATATAAAGTAAATCAATCCTTGGTTTTATAGACACCGAACATCTGATTATATTTTGTGGTGTTAATCACCAACAAGTACCCTAAATCTTGACATGGGAAATGAGATGTTACATCCTTCCCACTTGAAAAAGACATCATTCCAACGGCTTAGTCAACTTTAAATTGACTATAAAAATTACAGGGTTGCAAACTAGGCCTAATTTTATATACAATTAAAAAATGATTTTTTTCTAGGTAGTTAGGTGGGGTACACAATCAATTATTCATTATTTATCATTTTCAAGGTCTATTTATTTGTAAAATTCTTTAAAATAAATATATTCAATAAACAATAATATACAGGCTGAAAACTACACGATCTTATCTGACTTTCCACTAAAGAGTTTTTAAAAATACTAAACGACTCTACAAACAAATGTAGAGGTGCACGACCAACTCTCTACTATGTTTCTAAAAATCAGGGGTACCTCTTCTAATTTCAATTGTTTGACCTACTTATATTTTATCTTTTAAAAAATTATAGTTTAGAAACTACACTCAAAATGTTAGAATTTATGTTCTTATAGTATCTTCAAATTTTTAGCATAGGCATCTCAAATAATGCATGAATGTTTAAGTTTTTTTTAAAATAAAAAATCCACTTAAGACCCCCTTTTGTCCTTACTAATTCCATGCACTTACCCAAATCACATGTACAAATATTAAGGGAGGTAGGTTTATACAATTTTTTGAGAAAATATAAAATGTAAATGGAAAAACAATCTTGTTATGCACTTCCACAGGGAGATATTCAATACCAAATTGGTGGTTCATTTGGCTGTGACCTAAAATCTATCTTTACAAGATGTAGTCTCACATAATTCAATGATTTCATAATATGCAACACATAGCTATTACAAGGGTGCTCTCAAACTCTTTCAATTAATGAAGGCCAACAAGATAGCTCATAACTTGTTGAATCTCAACACTTTGACTAAATCTCATCAATGTGTCCTTAACTAATTCAAATTTATTATCTTCTCCCTAGCTTCTACACTAACTTTTCAAGTTTCCATGTCATTGGAAAATGTTCCAAATGTTAAACTTTCATAGTTACATAATGGTTGGTGAATTTATACTAGTGGTTTCTCAACCACTACATGTATTAATTGGTAGTTTCGTCATCTATTAAAAAAGGACCAAATTAAACCTTGTCATATAAATGAAGACTTCTTTCTATGCCTTTAACCTATACCATGTCTAAGGATATGTGTGGCATTTTGTGGCTTACATAGCCTTCATATTATCTTGTTGCATTTCTCTATGTTCTTAGTAGGGTCACTCTATGAAATAATCATGGCTAAGAAGAATATATATAAGATGTAGTGATTAGTATTTTATCATCATATTGTGAATTCTGCTCTTATTACATTATTGTGGAGGTTCCCCCTCAAAATGGCTCAATCATATTGATCAAATATTCTATTTTTTGTCAATTATTTTTCTAGATCTATTTATTCTAATCTTAATTCTATAATATATTTTTCATTGATACAAATCATCTAAATAATTTCATTACAAGTGGTATAAGAATTTTGATTTGGGCAAGTTTCTACGGTGGAATTTTTATTGGGCATAACTATTGCCCTAGAATTAAAGAATTAAAAAAACATAACTTGTGATCTATAAAGAGTTTATTTTTTTCACCACATTGTATGAGGATTTTTTAAGAAAATAAGTTTGGATTTTTTGTACCCTTGTAAAAATTAGAAATCATTAGATTCATATTGGTGAGATGATCATAGTGGTATAATCCTCTTTTACATCTTCTTTGGGGCCCAAAACCCTAACCCTATGGTTAATGTATGGTTGGTCGAAGCATTCACAACCAAGAGAAAGGACAACATATTTCAGGAAAAATACATCAAAAGTACAAAATGTAGTCTAAAGCTTTAGATTCAGGGTTTTTTAAAAAGGTTTCAACAACATAAATCAAATATACATAGCATGGTAAAAAAATGATCTTGATGTGGTCAAAGGGGATATCAATGGGGTAAAAGGGGATGGATTTTTTGAGAAATCAATTGGAAAATGTTTAGGGTATTTTGCCCATTCTTGTGTCTTAATATCCATAGTCAAATAATCCTCTACCACTCCATTGTGGTTCTCCCAACCATAATAATCAAAAATCCAATCCTATTTTGAAGAATATGATTCCAAAAGTAGAAGTGTGCAAGTTTGATGGTAAGGATCCACTCACTTGGATCAATCAAATGAAAAAATTATTAGATTTAAACCAAACCCCATGCAAATAAAATGTGTGCATGACATATTTTTACGTATAACATGAGTAGTTCATTTGGTATAGGTGGTTGTTTTCTCAAAATAAAAATAAGTGCCTTCCTATCACCTAGTCAATGTTTACTGATGAGTTGCATATGCACTATTACAACAAATTCTTAGACAACTACTTCAGTGAATTAGTAAAGTTATGAAAAATAAATTATATCAAGGATTATATTAATTAGTTCCAAAATTTATCCTTACATATGGATAACATTAACAAGGTCAAAATGAATGACTTATTTTAGGGTTGGCTCAGGGATAACATCCATCTTTTAGATTCACATGTTTAATCCTAGTATAGTATTTGAATCCATAGAAATGATGCATAGGGAAGAGGAAAAACATTTGGGAAACAAAGGAATTTCACTACTAATAGAGAACATAATCTCCTATCATAATCATTTCTTCAACTTATAAGATTGATCCCTCAACAAATTGATGAGAAGCATACAAAAGGGTTATGTTTCAACCATGATAGAAAGTGGATCAAAGGACATAAATGTGTGATAATAATTTTTTCTACATTAAAAGATTTAATGAAGATGAAGAATATGATTTATCCTTAGGGGAAGTTAGGGAAGATAGAGGAGGAATCTGAATATTCCCAACCTAACATCTCATGTCATGAACTTTCAAGTATTAACACTCCTCAAACTCTTAAGGTTGGGTTTTTTCAAGAAATAGAAAGTGACAATATTGATTTATTTAGGGAGTACACACAATTTTATCAACAATAAGTTGGATACTTATTTTAAATGTCTCATTTATCTAGATCTAGAATTTTAGGTAATGATTGTACATGCTGGCATAGTTAATTATTTGGTAAATGGCATAGTATTAAGATAGCTATGAGGGGTTATAGGCTAGATTATCTTATGTTTTTTATTCTAATAGGTGGGTCAAATGTCGTGTTGGGAGTACAATGGTTCACCACTTTGATTATAATATATATGAATATATAGGTACTACTCATAAGATTTCATTACGAAGGTAAGACATTTGAACTATTTATATTATAGGTAAAATCTCCACAATTAGTTAGTTCACATCAAGTGATGAAGATTCTAAAAAAAAGAGTTGAAGGATGTATTGCACGATTGATTTCCATATAAATTCAACCAACAAAGGTGTCTACACATCCTAATCTAGATATGTTTCTTGAAGACCACTCAAATGTTTTTGTCGCCATGTTAAAAGGGATACCACCAAGAAGAGAACATGATCATGCCATTTGACTGCTTCTAGGGAGTCAACCACGAAGCTTCAAACCATATAGGTATCCATATGCTAAGAAGAGTGAAATTTAAAATATGGTAAGGAGATGTTGGAGGTGGGTATCATCTAACATAAAAAAGTGAATATTTGAATCTCCTATGGTCATGGTACATAAGAAAAAAGATACTTGGAGGATGTGCCCCTAAGCATAAAAAAGTCAAAAAGTACACCATTACATAGACATGGTACTATTTATTTTAAAAAAATTAATTTTCATTCTGGTTACCATCAAATTTAGGTTCGAGATGAAGATGTCCATAAAACAACTTCCAGTACTCATGAGGGCTATTATGAGTTTTTGGTTACGACTTTCAGTCTCACAAATGCACCATCCACATTCAAAAATTAGATGAACACTATTTTTTGATTTTTTTGAGGAATTTTGTGTTGATGGTTTATAATAACATCCTAATATACAACAAAAATTGGAAGGAAATTTGTAGAGCATGTGAAGTAGGTATTGTCAATTTTTGAACAACATCAACTTTATGTAAAACTTTCAAAATGTGATTTTTGAGTATAAGATTTGGAATACTTAGGTCATATTATTTCGCATGGAGTCAAAGTAGACCCTTAGAAGATCAAATATATGATAAAGTGGAATTTACCAAAGATCTTTAAGAACCTTAGAGGTTTTTTGGGACTAAAAAGTTACTATCATAAATTTGTAAAAAATTCTGGCAGCATAGTAGCTCTAGTTACAACCTTGTTGAAGAAGGAATATTTCCATTGAATGAAACAACTACAAAGAATTTTGTGTAGTTGAAAGAGACTAAGCACAACTCTAGTTTTAACTACTTCTAAATTTTACAAAACATTTGTTGTTAAATGAGATGCATCTAGTTATGGCATGGGGGAAGTAATCATTGAAGAAGAATGACCTATTGCATTTAAAAGTCATCAACGTAAAGGTAAAAACAAGATCAAACCAATATATAAGAAAAATATGTTGGCTATCCTTTATTCTTTGAAGCAATGTAAACCTTAGCTAATGGGTAGACACTTTAAGATAAAGACTAATCATGACAGTCTAAAATATTTTTTAGAATAACATTTGTCATCAAAATAACAACAAAAATGGATGATTGAGATGTTGGGGTATGACTTTAAAATAGTTTATAAGAATGGAAAAGAGAATGTTGTAACAAATGCACTATCTAAGTGGGATGAATCATCCAAGGTATTGTTATGTGCCTTGACCATTTGGTAGGCAGATTTATTAGAAGAGGCAATATTTAAGTGGGAGAATGATAGGGATACCTAGCTTATAATTTAGATTATGTAGTATAGTTGTGGTATTTATGACAAGTATGAGTAGAAGAGAATGCATTATGGTATAAAGAAAGATTATATCTATGTAAGAATTATATCCTCAAACACAAGATCTTTTAGGAGATTCAAGAATCTCCAATAGGGGGCATTTTAGAATTTTGAAAACCTATCATAGAATCAAGAATGATTTATTCTGAAAAATAATAAAATCTGTGATAGAATGCATTGTGTGTCAATAGAACAAGGATGCAATTATTAAGACTTCAAGTCTTCTGTAATCTTTATACATCCCTGCCTAGAGGTGGGAGGAAGTTTCCATGGATTTCATTATAGGGTTGCCAAGGTTTGAAGGTAAAATTTTCATCATGGTAATGGTAGATAGGTTCACAAAATATAATCATTTTCTTATTTATCACATCCATTTATCACTAGTACAATATATATTGTTTTCCTTAATGTAGTTCAAAAGTTGCATGGTATTCAAAGGTTATTATAAGTGATCATGATCCCACCTTTACCAATAATTTTTGGAATGATTTATTTGCATGTTTGGGTACTCAGTAGGCTCATAGATCATCATATAATCTTCAATATATTGTGTAAACAATGGTGGTCAATAAACACCTAGAAAGGTATATTCATTGTTCTGCATCAAATAAATAGAAGTGATGGGTTCATTGATTACCACTAGCAGAATGATGGTGTAACACTTCTTTCTATACCTCTAAAAATGTAATAATTTTTGGAACTTTATGGTTATTAATCCCCATCGATCACTTCATCATTGAATGTGTAGCCCAAGGCTTGAGTTTTTGAACCCATTCAACATCAATAGGAGGTACTAGGTAGTCTAAGAGAGAATTTGGTAATGGCATAGAATTGAATGAAGCATCAAGTAGATCAACACCATAGTGAGACATTTTGACATAGGTGATTGGGTATTTTTGTGCTTTCAACCATATAATTATATGTCTCTAAAATAATAGAAAAAGGATAACGAACCTTCTCCTAATTATTATGGTCTTTATCAGATTGTGTAGAAAATTAACAGTCTTGCATACAAGTTGGAGTTACTCAAGTCAATTTGCTTAGATTGTATATTTCATGTATCTTGCATAAACCAAGTAATAAGACAAAGATTTTATACCCAAACTAAGTTACTAGAAATGGATGAATAAGGCCACATCATTTTAGAATCTAAGATCCTTGACACATAAACTAAAAGGCTAAGAACTAGAGATATTATAAAGTATTTGATTAAGTAGAAGGAATCTGGATCAAGAAGATGTAGCATGAGAGGATGAAGCTTTGATACAACAATATCCATAGTTATTCAACTTTGAGGAAAACATTGTTTTTAAGGGGAGGGGAATGCTACACCTTTAACCTATAATATGTCTAGGTATATGTGTGGCTAACTTGTGGGTTACATAACCACCATATTATCTTAATGCATTTATCTATTTTCTTAATAAGATCAATCTATGTAATAACCATGGCTATGTAGAGTATGTAAGAGATAGTGGTTAGTCTTTTATCATCATATTGTGAATTCTGCTCTTATTTTAGTATTATAGAGGTTGTCCACTTGAAATGGCTCAATCATATTTATCAAGTATTATGCTTCTTTGTCAATTATTATTGTAGATTTTCTTATTATTATCTTAATTCTACAATAATATATTCCATTGATATGAATCATCTAAAAATTTTGATTACATTTCTTCATTTGATGCTCTTAAAGTGTTAGAGCTATAGAAATATTTCTTAAACCTATTTTAATCATCTTTGAGACATGCTACAAGATTGAGAGTGTTGAGAAGTTGTAAACACAGATGAACTCACACCAACGTATAACATATATTATTTTGAGTGGTAAAATATTTCTAATTAAACCATAATGCTCCTATATCACATATATGTTTTAGGATCCAAGCTATTTTATTTGCGTATCTAAAAAAAGAAATCCTAGCTAGGGCAACCCGCTTTCAATAAGATATCCTAGTGCCCATGAGCATGAATCTAGAACTCTCTACTTTTCTATCCCTTTGTGCATCTGTTTCTAATTTTTATTTCACATGCTATGGATGAGGTCAAACATTTGGGAGGCATAATCCAATAAAGTGATGTAAATTTGATGTTTTACATAATAATGGTATGCAAATTTGACTCTATTTGCATTATCTTTCTATGCCACATTTGCATCACAATTTTTATTGAGCAAAGGGGGAAAATTTTTGGAATGATGCTAAATTGATCCAATGGTGGTGCTAATTGTAGAACATCTACTAATGAAATAGAAATTGAAACAAACCTTATGAATTTGTACATAATTTTTTTAAGCCATACAACTGTCATTCATGATTTCTTTTTTCGAGAATTTAGTGCTTAAATGGATTGTTGACTAATCTCTATAATTTTTTATTGATTTATTAAGTTGTAGTCTATTTTGAAACTTACACTCCTTTCCTATAATACACAAATAAAGAATGAAAAAGACCTTGCAAATCCGTATATAGATTTCTCAAGTAAAAAGATGTAGACAACATTGCATAGTGAAAAAGTTGTCTAATTAATTAGTCTTGGTTTAAATTCCATGAAAAAAATTATTTTATGTAATGCACAATGATTATGTGGTGTCATAATTTTAAGCATGTTCAATCCCTAGAGAAGTCATCTCTAGGATGTAAAGTAGTATCCTAATGAAAGGATAATTCATATTTCTTCCACAATGCTAACCTATATTAAGTGTTATAAAATAAAATTGTATATATTTTTGATTAGTCTAAAGCTCCACAACAATGATATAAGTATATGTAAACATAGTTAATTTATCAAATAATAAAGAATCAATGGTATTCAGTGTAGGGGTTTCAAAATATTTGAAATAACTTTAAGAATATCACCCACATGCATGCCTACTAATATATTAAGCTTTGTAATTTATCTTGATATGGGAATGATCCTTCCTTTATTACCCTTTATTAATATTTATTGTGCCTCTTTGCATCACCATTAGTTGACAACATATGTTGAGTTTCACCCTTCATTTGTAAGCCACTCTTACTCCAAAAAGTTAAAAACAAACCAAGGATGCTTAAGTAGGATTTTAACTATCCCCAAGCCCTTTTTTCCAGTGAAACTGAGATGAGGTGGGTGGTCAAGGCACTAATTTACCTCACATACATAGACACACAATTTTAAAAAATAAAAAGATAATATGTTTTGCTTAGGCCCCTTCTTTCACAATCCAACACCTATATACAACAAGATTCAATTAAGGTACATAGGGACTTTTGGGCATGCCTTGTTGGGCACTTTCGCATTAATTTAAGTCACTCCTATTGTCCATTACATGAGAAGCTCACTACTCTAGCTTCTTAGTGTTTTAATTTTCATGCACTAGATTCAATATGCACTATCAGTGACCAATTGTTGTCATTGCTTCCCATGCATAGTCTCTAGTTCATGTGCACCTTATAGGTGTCAAGTGCACTCTTTGGTGCATTTTTATAGGCTTCAGATCATATATGAATTATTTGGTCTATGTGTGCCCTTTGAGTGTCAAGTGCGCTCTCTGGTCTAATGTGTAGTCTTTGGTCCATGTACACCCTTTGAGTTTTGAAATCACTCTCTAAGTCTTATGTGTGCTATATGAGTACTATTTTCACTCTATGGTCTACCAACACATTCTGGGCCTAACTAAATGGTCTAGTGTTAACTAGTGTGCTTTGTTCCCTACCTACCCACTCTATTTCATTGACCATTTTTTAATCTAGTGCTTGTTAGACCCTAGGCACTCAATGCATTTTTGACCACCCTAGGGTCCACAAAGGATACTTAATCTCCACTGTCATTTAGGCCAAATAAGAATATTCATTTTTTGTTGATTTTTTTTTCAAATTCACATTATTTTTTCCAATATTTCATAGATAAATTGAAAGTTTTTATCTATTAGTTCTTAACATTAAAAAAAAAATTCTAAGAAAAATGTATGAATCTAATCAGATACCTAATTTTATGTTAGCTTAAGCAATTCACATGATTTTCATTTCATTCTAATTTTATATGAATATTACAGTTAGTATCTGATAGGTTTACACATATGTGATACACATAAGCATGCCTATTTGTAGGGATGCACATTAAGGATGGTTATACTTGCACTAATGCTTCTTGACAAATTTGAGAGTAATTATGCTACAAAACCTCTCTACACTGATACAATAAATCCATTCTATAGCCCCATTTTACTATAGTGTATATGGAGCAGTCAGTTGGTGACATATTCCATTTACTTTGCATATGGCCCTAATACGATGACAAATTTCATTTTCAAAGTGGCCTTGAATTATTTGAAGGCTTGGAAGTCTTGATTCTTAGTTTTCAAAATGTATACCGACATCTTCTATGGGTAATCATCAACAAAGAGCTGAAATTATTTTTATACTATGATACTGTAAGTCATGTGTCCACATAGATTAGTGTGCCCTAGATCGCATGGAACATAATCCCAATATTTAGTTTTCCCAAAAGGATTTCTTCGTTATTGTCCATCTAATCAAATGGTAAAAAAATAAATGTTGTGCTTGAGTGTGGAAAGTCCTCTGACCATTTTTTTCACTTAATTCTAGCATATACCCATAACTTGAGTAATTGTATTGACAATGCCATAAATTTTCTTTGTTTGTAACCTTTGTAACAAGAGATTGATGGTTATTATGTACCACATCATGTGGGAATATTTTGTTGATACCATAAGCACCTACCTCAATTTTGGAACCTATATACCTATTTTTAATGAGATAATTTATGACATTTTTCTTAATAAACCCTGATCCAAGAGGATAAGGGTCACTAGATCAAACTACATTTTACCATAGTTTCACTTCCAACCTTATTTTAACATTAGTATGTTCCATAATTACATGCTTCTTTTTTCCTTATGATTCTACTCCAACACTACTACACAACTCCTATAGTGTTAGAATTGTAGCCTATAGTTCATCAATAACAACCAGTGATTCACCACACATTTCAGTTATGAAGTGGTTGCTACCAACTTTTATAACAGTTTAACCAATGTTTCATCTTCTTTCATTGTATAATAATGTATAATCTCATTCTTTATAGGTAGTCAATGCAATAAGTAGAACCATAGAAGAATAAAGTTAGGAAGTTCTTTGACAACAAGCATATGATCTCTCATATTGTCCATGATATAACATAATATAAACTTGTTATTATATTTATAAATTATATGTCATATTTTTATTACTTTCTTCATTCTCTTTCACACCATAATTTCATATTATATCATTCAGTAAATCACTTTCACATATCACCGCCTTAAATTTTTTTAAGTTTTCCACTGGGTCACCTCTTAGACCCTATATCAGTGGTAGTACATAATTACACACTAAATATATTTATCGAAAAGGAATCATGGTGTTTTTACATTTTTGTCATTACTTGTATGCCCACTCATAAAAGGTCTAAATATAAGAAGTTAGGGATTGAGACTCATGACACTTCATCATACCTTCCCTTACATCTTCAAATTGGAGATAAATCTGCAATGATAGCAATTACAGACATGTTTTAGAAAATTTCAGAGGATGCACTATAAAGATAATTAATATTTATAAGAACATCATGGATATGAATGAACAGGTATCATAGATCACTTTTCACTACTTATAAAACAATAGACTCCTTCAATAACCTTTCATTCTCATCAACCATTTTCATATATGTCATGTAAGGTACAAGTCAATATACAAATCTCTATGTTTGAAGGAAAAATAGATGCAGATGCACTAAATAATTGGATTAAGTTAATTTTTTCATACTATGCAGTTAATCAATTATTTAGTTTAAAAAGATTACATTTCCTCTTTTGAAAGTTTCTTTATCAATTAAAAATGGTGGGTAGACTATTGCACTAAACATCTAAAATATATCTGTTTAGACACATTTATAAACACATGGAATGGTTTCGTAGAAGCACTCAAAGTAACCTATTATCCTATTGGAAACTATGATGATTGATATAATAAGTTGTCTTAGTTGTGCCAAGGAATAGAGTTGTCTATACAAAAATACACAGACACTTTTCATATTCTGGTGTCCAAATTTGAATTTAGGATTTAGAGAAAAAAATTGAAGTATAGGTCCAGCTTGAGACTTCATATTTAGTTAGATTTAAATTTCCTTACTAAATCCATAATTGAGGTGGCCTATAAATATGCTTACAAGTTTGAATCAAGGCCAAGGCCAAAACTAAGACATAATATTTGAATTCTCAGACAAATTAATAGTCAAAATATTTTATGAAAAATTTCAAATGAAGGAATAACTAAAAACTTTCTCTAAAGAAGAAGAAACAATTATCTAATGATAAGAATAATTAGTCCAAGATTGGTAAGTGGTGTGTAGTTCACAACTCTAATAGTCATTCCAATGGAGAATTTCACGTTAGGAAGACTTGACTTGCATATCTTGAGTCAACTAGTACCGTTTCTATAAAACCAAAGAAAGGTAAACATATCATGGTTTTTTACCCTATGCCATGGTAAGTACTACAAACATCTCTACTACCCCTATGGAAATAAAGGAAGTACAAATATTATTCCATTATCAAATATGGATAAATACCCAACCAATAAATTTCATTACTGATAATGGAAGTTAGAAGAACCTAATTTCTCCTGAAGAAGTTCATAGATTGAACATTCCACTAATGTTTCACTCATGACCATACTCTATTGGATGATTCAATGTGGTATTCAAGACAATACATCACTTAGAAGTGTTAGGTGGTATACAACTTCAAGCCTTTTCTAGATACAGTTCTTTATGATGTCACTCCATTATATGTATGTGACATTCTATAGGTCAACCATATATTTATCATCAACATGTAATATATAATATAAATCCTATAAATGTTGTCATAAATGTTGGTAATATTGAATACTACATACAAGTAATTCTAAAACTCTCACTCATTAATGCCAAACAATGTAAGAAGCTAGTCATATCTAGTAAAAATCGTGCTTCTAATGGTAAGATTTGAATGAAATAAAATATTTATGGCATCAATTTATACTATAGCTCTTCCAGCACCAATGCAAGAAGCTATAAAATTATAGCTCAAGTTAGAATAATATTATGACATATTTTAGTTACCAAAATAAGTGCCTACAAACTATTTGGTAATGAATATTATTGATCTAAACCTTGGATTACATCTTTTTAATGTTATTAATATACCATAGGCCCTTTCTGGATAATGAAGAAATGAAGAGGTAGATCCATCAACTATTAGACAAAGGACATATTAGGACCAACTCATTACCTTGCGGTAACCCAATTGTGCTTTCACCAAATAGCTATGGCACATGGAAGTTATGCATCGAATAACTATCACTCATCATGATCACAGTGAAAAATTACTATCCTCTTCCAAGGATTGAGGACCTTTTAGACCAGCTCCATGGTGTAAAATACTTCACTAAAATGGAATTTATGTTTGCATATCATTATATTCATGTTGATCCTATAGACATATGGAAGATACTCTTAAATTTTAAATAAGTATTTTTTGAATAGTTATTCATGCCCTTATATTTGAATAATGCACCAACTACATTCATGCAGATGATGAATGATATTTTAAGTCCATTTAATTATTGATTTGTGGTATTATACCTTGAGGACATCCTGATCTTAAAAAAAACATGAGATGAACATTTTCACCACATAAAACAAGTGATTGACACCATGTGAAAACATAATTTATATTCAAACATGTAAAAATGTCCATTTACCATGCCACAAATGTAGTATCTATAATATGAATAAGTTCATAGAGTTGATGGGTAAAAAAATGGTCTAAAGTGGACCATTGTTTTCTAAAAAACATAGAAATATAAACTTTTATAGATTATTTGA
Organism: Torreya grandis; assembly: GCA_037957365.1. NCBI lineage: Eukaryota > Viridiplantae > Streptophyta > Pinopsida > Cupressales > Taxaceae > Torreya > Torreya grandis. The sequence goes on along the minus strand of JARHVA010000545.1, from coordinate 4,552,350 downwards.
GATGTCTACACTCAAAATTTAAAGATAATATAAGAATATTTCTAGTAGAGGTTATTAGAAATACTCCACAACATGTTAATTATAGGGATAATATGCATAGTGGAGAATAAACATAAACCATAAATGACATTACAAACTTCTAATCCATCATTTACATCTAAATTTGCACATACAAGTTAAGAAGAACACAACTATAATAAAAGGTGAAATAGAAAGACATTATATGATAAACAAATTAAATCAAAAGAGAGTATTTATTGCACACTAACCATACATAAAAGAGAATTAGGGAAAATCAAATCAAAACTATTGTATTAATAGCTATCAACACATTGGAACCATATTCTATTGTAACAAAGTGTTATATATAGACTTTTACAACCTATTTTTTTTCACATTCTAACCTTTTGAGATACAAAAGGAAAGACTTTTCACATTCTTCTCTTACCTGATTAGGCTTATAACGTTGAATACATACAAAGTTTTATACAAAAGATAAAATGATATACTTTGCACATGTGTCTTTCTATTATACTTTGTGATTTAATCACACCTTATTCCATGTCCAATACTTTCTAAAACTTAAATGGTTAGCTCATTTTGAGATAAAGTCACAACCTGATCTAGACTAAAATAAAAAGATGAGCCATAAACAAAAGTTGTAATTATCACCCTAGGTGACATTTACTGGATTTCACCCTTTACACATTATTTAACTACCCTTTTGGGTTTTTAACTAAGACATTATAGCTTAACACATTTTTGTATTTTTAATGGACAAGCCTAACTTGATCAATTCCATTTATAAGTTTTCAACTAGTTTATCCCTGCTCCTAGTGTTTAGGATTTCTTAAAAAAATTGTAAAGTTAATGAAGTCATAAAATTGAGGTGTACATTACCTACTACTATGGTGGTGTAGGAATTTGATTGGGCTATTGTAGAGGTTTTTGTATTTGCTTGACTACCGACCCATTAGATTTTGGTGTATTCACTCGTGGAGGTTGTTGTTGAGACCACATCTTTGCATCCATCTTTCTATTCTATAGAATTTTGTGGAACTGCTATAGAGGAATGAATTTAGGTTCATCTATTATTTGGGAAATAGTTGGATCAAATTGAGGTACATATTTCTTAAGCATTTTCCAGTATATTATCACTTTCCACACCATGGTAAGAAGAATGAATAGAAGTATATAGAGAACCATAATGTTTTGTACATATTTATCTTTGGTAATGGTGAGTAGTGATTTAACATTGGACAGCTTGAGCTAGATATCCAATATGAGCTCATCCAATCGATCTATAGTCCTATGGAATCAAATGGCTATAAAGGTGTTGTGCATTATTTCATTATGCCAAACTTGTATCTTCTACATCACAACATTCGTAAAGTAAAGAATTTGTTTGAGTGTGATGCTCATTGATTTTATAGTAGCATTTTAGACATCTAAAACTACTTAAGATTTATTTATAGTGGTGAACTCAAGTTTTGTAGTAGCCAAGAATTGATTGAGACGTTGTTTCCAATTCAACATATACTAGGCTATCTATTTGGCCTATTGTGCAATGGTTTCTAGGACCTGATCATATTCTAGAATGAGTTTGTAGATAGTTTCTATTTCATTTCTAATATCCTTGCCTTGTGTGCACAATGCTAGTAGTTTCTATGTGGCTACCAAATCCTTTATGAGTTGCATCAATAGAGCAGTGAATTATTTATCCTTAGACATTACTTAATCACCTAGACCCTCCATAACTAAGGTGAGATAAGTGTAATTGATCAACTAATGTGCCCTTATCATTTGATCTTCTACTTCAGATTTTTATTCATGCAAATACAAAGCTTTCTTATCTAAATCTAAAGCATTCTATGTAATTGACTCCTGAAATGCAATTACACTTTCAATCTATTTTGATAGCGACAACTGGGTCACATACAAAGATGTTTCTATCGTAGTGGTAGCAAATGTCATGGAGGTGGTTTGTAGTGTCATAGGGGTTGGTTTAATTTAATCCAATGGAAGAAAGAATGTGGTTCATTTAGTTAATGTTCTAGGGATGTCCCATAGCAACTGGTTGGAGATCTATGGTTTGGGTTGTGAAACTTATTTTATTGCCTTCATCTGAGCTATGGTATCTATTGTGTCTGTTATATGGCCTCCTTATCTCTCTTACCCTGAATTTCATTTTCAGCCCTAGATTTAACTTTCTCCTTGGCCTTATCCTTAGCATCAACTTGATCTTTGGCTTAAATGTTTGTCTTAGCCTTAGCTTCAACCTTAGTCTCAACTTTATCTTGAGTTACTTGTGTTTCTTCTATGCAAACTGCATTATTCCTTAGTAGTATTCAATTATGCTTCTTGATCTACCTATATTTTTTGGGTATCTTGCACTTTTTATTGTTTATTGTGGGATTATTTCTATTATTTATTCTTTGCTTTTGCTTCTTAGGCCTTCTTCTGTTTAGTTTTTGCTTCCTCAGCTTTCTTCCTTATAGCTTCAACTTCTTTTGCCTACTTCTATGTAGCCTCTACTTTCTTTGTTTTATTTTATCTTTATTTCTCTTCAACTTGTTTCTTTTATTATTGTTCTTAAATAGATTTTTTTTTTTGTCCATTATGCTTCTTATGTAGTCATTTTTTCTACCACTTCTTTCTTCTTTATTTTTCTCTCTTCTTTTTTTGCTTCACATCTTCCTCTTTTATAGCCTCAGAATCCAATGTGTCTTGTGTAGTTTCATGTTTTTTTACTAGCTATAACACTGGTGTGTTATGGGATTCCTCAATAATTTCCACGTCTTTTAGTTTAATTTTTCATTCATTATGTTCAGATGACTATGATCTAATAACCCAACCTTTGTGGATGAGCTTATTTCTCTTAGATCTGGTAAGAGGAGTGGGGGTCTCTTTTTATTTCTTTACATTATGAGGTTGGGCCTATTTCTATGTTACTTAGGGATACTAAGCACCACTTAATATTATAGATTTACCAAAAGACACCATCCTTTATTGTATAATTTTTAATGGTTTGGTGATAGGGTGTGTACGTGTTCATTGGAACAAGGTTCATGTAGGATTGACCTATTTTGGTAGATCCACCATTTATGCATATGGTCATTATAATAAGGTTTGTATAGAATGAATTTCTCTATTATATCCACCATTTGTGTAGCTGATGATCCTAGAGCTAGATCTATTATAAATATCTCTACCTCTAGCTTGCATCAAGCTACATTCTGACCTATAGTATCAACAAGAATAGATGGAAGTGCTTGAGTAAATGTCAACCTAAAGTTCCTTGTTTATCTTATTTCACACTTGATAGGGGTGAACTAATTTACAAAATAAGAATTCCTTTTCCATCTCTTTGTCATAAACCTCTTTCTCAATGTCTTCCAACATAGATTTTAGAATTTCATGTTTATTAACTCCCATCTCTGGTAGATCGTACTCACCAGCTATCTTTAGAACCATAGGGTGATCCAATCAAGACTTTGTTTATTGCATCATTTTCTTTGAAAGTGATGGTAAAGCTTGATATATAGGTTCATTCCTTTTATCTTTATCCTATGGTGGTGGAGTTTGTGGCTTTTGTGGTGGGGAATGTGGCTACATTGGTTTTTGTGGTAGTGTTTACTCCATAGTTGATTGTTCCGTCTTTAGAGGAATAGATTGTAAAGGTGGAAGTGACCTCATAACTAAGGCTCTTTTCCTAATACTTCAATGTGTGCTTATATCATAGAAATAAAGAGTGGTAGTGGAGTCATAGATGGAGTGGCCAACTTATAGACTTTGATTTGAATGCCATTATGCAATTTGGTGACCAAAGCATGTTGTCTCAAATATTGCATGACATCTTGTGGGATTTTTACATGTGTTCTAATCAAAGATAGGGATTCCAACCACCATGTATTAAACTATCCCAATTGCTCATAGTACTATCTAATTTTTTCCCATGTTATGTCTATGATGGAAGTAGCAGACCAAAAATCCATAGTCATAGGGAATGACCCAAGTGGATATTTTTACTATGTGAAGCAAAATAGTAAAATCAAATTTTGGTAATGAAATTTTTGTATGGTACTTATAAGCACCTTATCGATAATGGTGGTGGGATCAAACTCCAAAACTTTAAGTAAATTGAAGTCTTCCTATAACTGTATCATGCAATACATAATATTAGTTACCCCTCTTGTTGCTTACTTAGACTTCTTGGTAGTTTGCCAAAACCTTTTTGTGATGCATTCTACCAAAATGTATACCGAATCATCTTTAATTGAATCAAATGGTGTTTCTCATCTCATTCATGTGGTATATTTTTACCACGTGTCTGTATGGATTGATGGTATCATATATTTGTATTAAGGAGGGATTTATCATGATTTGGAAGGCCTATGCCTCATGCTATTATTTGTGCAGTGATCCAAATTTTAATATCTTGGGACAAATATATAACCACTTAATTATAATAACTTGATAGAGTCATCATGACTTCATCAAGTTGTCCAAATGTAGGCAACCTAACCAACCTTTATATGTAATAACCTTGAAGTACATGATGAAGTGAGAGGGCTATTGATTGTGTACCTCCCTGAGGAGCTTGCACAAAAGAGTAATTATTTTTATGTCAATGAAATCATATAGATCTCCATAATAATACTTGGTTCATTGAATACCTAACCTAATCCCCATCACCTATTTGTATGCCTCTATGAGTAGGATCAATAACTGAACTCTCTCCATAACTATATTGGTGATATGCGATGAATGATTGTTCCACTTGATTGGGATCTAGTTCAAAATCCATTCATAAGTAGGTATTTTGAAATTAGATAGTATAATTCTCTTGTTAGTCAGAGTCTATAATGTCTTAGCATTGTCCATACCCCATTCTTATATAGTTATCATCACTCACTTTTATCTCAACGACCACTTTGAGTACAGTAACTATTTATGTATGAATGTTCCTTATTTAATTGATATCACTTACTATAATTTTATATGACAATGATGTTTTGTGTTTAAAATCTATTATTTACCCTTTTGTTAGTTTTTTGATGCAACTGGATGTCCTTTTGTGTTTCCAATTTATTTTATGACTCAACTTGTCCATTTACTACTCAATCTATCTATAAAAAGATGAAATATTTGGAAATATCATGTCATTAATGGTCTGGAATGATTATTTTCTATCCTTTCTTTGTACCTATCTTGTCACTAACTTTTTGGATTTAATTAATATCCTTAATGTAGTCATAACCAAATGTCTCCTATGAGTTATCTCTAGAATGAGGTCACACCTTGCGATTATAATTGATTCATGGTTGATGTGATGTGTTGTAATAGATGAACTATGCCAACATTCTAACCTAACAAAACAAAATATAAACAAACAACATTAAATAAAATCTTGACTACATGGTGCTACTCAATACCCACTCAATGTTTTAGTTCAATGATAGAGATTAAAGGCAATAAGGCCTAAACCTACAACCATTTTCATGCCTTGGTAGTATGGCTCCTTGAAAATATTTTAACATTATAGTACCATGTTGTGACACTTCATGAATAACATAGGTTCCTTTCCATCTAATGCACAACTTTGTTGGGAATGCTTTAAATCTGCTATCATAAAGCAATATTATTTATCTTGGGTAAAATTCCTTAGATCATAAGTTACAATCTATCATGTTTTTTGACTTCAATTATTAATATGCTATATTAATTGTGTGTTTTTTTTTTAAATTTTCTTCAATATTTTTTAAGTTCATCAACCATGCTTTCAGTGAATCTCAATCCCCTAATATCATAACCATCACAATATGCAGACTAGGAATAATATACTCTATATACATTACTGCCTCAATGCCATATACCAATTGAAAATAAGGGAACCTTGTATCTCTTTTATAATGTGTTCTATAGGCCAAAAAAATCACATTATTGTGATATTCTCAATCATCCCTTTACACATTATAAATATTTTTTAGGGTTTTTCCCAATACTTTATTGGATGTTTCATCCTATCTGTTTACACATTATAAATCATGAATAACATAGGTTCCTTTACACATAATAAATCATCCATTTATGCATAAACCTTGAAATAACTCCACAAGTAACACAGTGATTTTCAGTTGACTCAACACTTGATCCATATCACACACACTATACTGACGAAGAGGTATATTAGGTGGAAGGGTGACAACACCCTCAGTTGGGATATAATCACTTAAGGTCTAAATTGGAGTAGATTGGGATGGATTTGCATGTTTAACAATAGTATTCAAGGGTGTTTTTGTTTTAACATCATTTGCACCCTTAGGGATATTAGATAGCAAAGGTAGTTTGTTTTTAGTAGGATCACCTCTAGGCTTAGCAAATTGGAACATGGGTGTTATTTTGGAAGCATTAGGGACTGTAATGGTTTTCTTAGCTTCCTTACATCCCCTACCTTCAAAATTATAGGGGTGGTGTCTTGAGGATCAACACCTTGATACTTTCTTCTTAAGTAATATTTCTTCTCTTAGGCAATTATTACACTAATTAGCAGCTACCTATTCTCAACTGATAGAATTCCCACACCATATTTATTAATCATCATTGATCTTAAAAATTCAAAATCATAAAGGGGTAACTCATATCCTTGTGCCATATTAACATCATAAGCAAATTCAAAAGTTGGGACACATACCTTCTATAATGTACCCCAAAACTGATCAACAATAGTAGCACTCAGTAATTCTATAGACACAGTCATCTTGCTTCAAGAAATTTGATAATTGAACATCAAACTCTCATCATCAAATGATGCAGACTCAAGTCCATCCACATCTTCGTCAATTAGTTTAAAAATATCACATGGGGGATGGGGAAGGAAGCACTTATCATACCAATCAATTTCAGAATCACAATTCATACCATTTACTTTGGCATTTAAAATATTAGGCACTCCTTTTCCAACCCCTCTATTCTAATTTCTATCTGTTCTTTCTTCACGTGCAGACCTCTTCCCTCTATCATTATTTTGATTATGGAAATCAAGCCCCTTTTGTGCTTGATTTGGATTTGGATCCCTCTCTTGATTGTAAACACATGAGGGATCCCCTTTTCAACTTTGGCTAATTTGTAGGACATTTCTTTGATAGTAGAGGCCAAAGTCTTAACCGTCTCCTCAAGGTTGGTTGTCTTTATGAACTATGTTTTTTTAGATTAACCAAATTTACATCAAACCATTTGTTCATGGGCTTTCCCATAGCCTTTATGTTATTCTCAATTTGGATGGTCATATTTAATGCCAAATTCAAGTTAGTGGGAGCCTTATCCCTTAAGTAGTATGCAATCTTCTTATCAAAGGCATCACAATACTTTATCAAGCACACTGTATCACTAGGCTTGATGTTCTCAGTAGTTGTATCATAGCTATTTTGAGCTATGTATTAAATTCCTACACACACTCATTAGGATTTTTTGTGTTTTTTTCAAATTCAACCAAAAGTAATCTTGGATCAATTTTATCACCATACTAAATTCTAAAAACATTCTTCATTTCTTCCCATGAATCAGTGCATCCATGGGGAAGATAATTGAACCATTCACGTGCATCTTCCTCTAGTGTGTGTGCACACAAATTACTTCACACATCCTCATGCTCAACCTCATAATATTTAATGATATTTTGAAAATTACGTAGGTTGATCACCACTTATTGCATTATTACCTTGAAATTTTGGAAGGCATTTTCTTACTTCATTTGGGACTTCACTAGGATAACCTTCCATGTCATCAAAATTGATAGGCTTAAACCTAGAAATATGGAATATAGGGTGCTCATTCTCATCTTGGTCCCTATACCTCATGATTAGTTCAATGGGAGGTTCAAGAACAAATGGTAAAGGGATATGAGGGGGTGAATGAGGTGGACTTGTATGATCAAAATTAGGAGGGGATTTAGCTGGTTGAGAAGTTGGATAGTAAATAGGACTATAAGTTTCAGAATGAGTAAGAGAACTATGAAAGTTATCAACAATAGGAGGCTCAACAAAATTTTTAAGATTATTAGAATCTTGGTAGTTTAGACACTATTTAGCAACTAAAACTTGCCCTTCAATAGTTCTCTACACTTGTCTGCCTCTTCTTTGTTGCAAACTTAAGGGTGAGACAAGTTACATGGATGGGTCACCTTTAAAGGATTCTCTCAATCCTTCTAGATTTACAAAAAAGAAAATACTCAAAGATGAATCTAAGAAAGATGTTCAAAATAGGCACTGATCTTCCTTGAAACTAGATGATAATATTGGAGTCACTACTAGAATCAAAATTCTAGAATATAACAGTTAACAAATTGATTGTGATACATGATGAAAACATACTTGTTGAAGATTATTGATGAGAAGAAAATCACAGATACTAAAATTTTTAGAATAATGTTCAAAAGGGGAAAACACCTTCCAACATGCAATCTTAACCCTCTTTGCAAAAACACAGTAGAAGTCAAATTGTCAAATCTCTCAATTCATAGCATGTCCCCAATGGAGTGTTGTAACATCGATGGCCAAGATTGTCCAAATGTATCAAATACCAACAGAGAAATTCATAACATGAAATACGTATAGCTCTCTGCAAGATTCCCTGACACATGGGTGATAAGGAGTGTCCCTAGTAATAGTGTCAGTTGAGTGTTGGTTCCCAGTTATACAACTCTTTCACTTGGCCTTGGACACTTAAATAAAATGGAAAACAAAGATGAAAAACTAATGATATGTTGTTGTATTTGGGGAAGGTTTAGCATCAAGAATGGACTGAATGAAGAAAAAGACTAAGAGGCACCAACGAAAGGCATGGTCAGCTCCTTGCTAATTCTGGGTCTACCTAAACTAAGGTGAGATGACCTAAGGGGTAGTTTTCTCACATGGAGAGATTTTGAAATTCAACCTCCATGGGAATTTTTGTGTTATGATCCTGATGGACAGATTTCACTAATGCCTCAAGGTTTTAGTGTAGTGGTTCATTACATGTGGTATCAGAGCCTCCACTTGAGTCCAAGTCCCAGAGCGGGTGGCTACACCAGCATGGCAGTGTTTGTCTAGGGCTCATATAGGTGGGGGATCCTAGTTTATGATTGCAAATCTATCCCAGAGTCTGGGCTTTAGAAGCGTGGTGGGATGTTATGATCCTGATGGATAGATTTCACTAATACATTGAGGTTTTGGTGTAGCGGTTAATTACATTTTGGCACAAAGAACAAAAAATATGAGTAGGGCACAACCAAGGTCATTCAATCCACCTGAGAAGGGTTGTCACACATAATGAAGAAATACACTAGGTCAAATAACACTTGAAATATTTATGCATCTACAGGGCAAATAACACTTGAAATATGCAAATGGTGTATTATTTGCATGGTAAGATAGGGTAGGACAATTTGTTAGTTATAAAAAGAGGGTGGTGTACTGGTGGTTTTCAACCAATAGGGTTTATTTTAAAATACATGACATCACTTATTGAAAAGATATATAAAAATGACTAAGAAGTTAAGTGGAACTACCAGTAGTAATTTCCATCCATTGATGCGAATATAATGCAATAACCCAAATGGTCCCTAAAACCCTAGAGCATGCACTACACTTAGAATCTCAAATACCTTTCCCTATCAAATTCATGAACTGAGGGTGCCCTTAAGAGGTATTCAAAAAAATATTTACAAATCTCTATGCGAAAAGGGGGCTTATAACTTAGATCTATGCCCAAGATGACAACCATACATAAGCAGAAAACTAGATATCCAATCAACATAGCTTGTAAAACATCTCATTGCATTTCATTAACAATAAAAAGTAAGAACCATGGGTATTTTCCATTATCTTGAAAATAAATCTTACACACATCAATGTTTTAAAAGGTTGTCAGGGAGACAAACATGGTGGATTTGCTCCATGTTGGGAAGGGGAGTCTTATAAACATGCTCTTAGATCTTGATAATGGTTGTACAACTTCAACCACCTTAACAAGAGAGATAATGTCTACATATAGCAATGGATCCCAAAATTTCTTGAAAGAGCCTAGACTTAGAGAAAATGAACAACCAATAACAAAATAGAATAGAGGTGAAACCCTCTATTTATACATTTTGTACTCTTCGTTTGCAATATGGGAATGGGTTCTACATTTTATAATTTTCAAAATTGTAGTCAACACCCAAAAGTTTTTCCAAGATGTTCTTATCTAGAATAAATCATTTGCCACACCTAGAATCTTCACCCATTTGCATGAAAAACCATTGATCTAACTACCTCTACAAGGAATGATGAAGATTTGCATCAAACATTTCGATTTCTTGGTTGGAGATGCCTTTTACATGAGCTGACAGGTGAATTTGTGGTGGAGGTCAAATAAACTTTATGCTCATGTGTGCCTAGAGATGCCCTTAACCACTTGCTTGCACAGCTGGAACCTCATGGACAACTACCCTTCCTCTTATGCATGCCATGGAACAATATGCTCTTGCAATGATGACATGGGAATATTCTAGATCCATGTCCATTTGAATGATCCTCCTCTAATGGCTTGCTTTGGCTTTGCAAACTTGTAATATCTCTTCAATGGAGGAGCTTGGACAAGCAAACATGAGAAAGTGCAGTAATTAGGTTTATTGCCTTTTTTCTTTTTTGTTTCAACTTACTTTTCAACACCTTGCATTTTTCACTTTTGCTTTTTGCACATTTTGAAATTTTCACATTTGTTTTTTTCAAATTTGCCTTTTAGGGTTTCCTCCATATTTTGTAATGCATAAGTGCATTACTTTTAACCTTTTGACCATTTAGGGAAATTCTGACCCCTTTTGCAAATTTACAATTTGCACTTATTATTCCCCTCAGAAGTTCCCTTTGCAAATTGTAACATTGTAATTCACAATTGTAGTTTCTTTTAAGGATTCCAAAACTCCAACTACAATTTGCAATTTTGTAAAATTGCAAATTACAATTAGGGTTCCCATTATCCTCAAAAGGTCATTTTAGGGAATCCAAAACTCTAAACGTAATTTGTAATTTTGCAAAATTGCAAATAACTTTCAAGGCCATTTGTAATTTTACAAATTTGTAAAATTACAAATTGCAATTGGATTTCCCATTATCCTCAAAAGGTCATTTTGGGGAATCCAAAACTCTAAATGTAATTTGCAATTTTGCAAAATTGCAAATTACACTTGGTGTTCCCGTTTCCCTTAAAAACATCTTTTAGGGAAATGGGAAATCCAATTGCAATTTGTAATTTTACAAATTTGCAAAATTACAAATGGCCTTGAAAGTTCCCATTTGTGCTGGGACCCCATGTTGACTGGTGGAAATGGGAGCTCTATGTGCAATTTGCCATTTGCACAAATGTAAAATTGCATTTCTTCTCCAATTCTCCCTAAAGATCCTCTTTAGTTGACCTTTTCCATGCTTGCTTTGATTGGCAGGATTGGAAGAGTTGACCACAATTTTCAAGTTGTATTTTCAGACCCAACTTTTTGCAAGTTGCATTTCCCACTCAAATTTACTATGGAGTTTGGGGGTCTCTTTTGCAATTTCTAGAACTTGCAATTTTATTTTATTTTTTATAAATTTAACTCCATTTCCAGCCACCTGGTTCAGCAAAACACCATATAGAAAATTTTTAAAAACACACTCTTCTCAACTTACTACTTCAACTCAAAAATCTTTCTTGTTTGCATAATAGATTGTGAATATGATCTCTAGTGAAGATGACATGATCAGATAGAGCATTGCAATGTAAGAAGGGATCCAAAATGCATTCAAATTCAAATAAACTATCCATCCACATGACCTCCTCTGGGAATCCAAGAATGGTCATTCACAACAGCTTTCACACAAATAGCAAATTCAATCAGAGTTTTAAGGAATGAAAAAAGACACTGATAACTTTATAGAGGTGAGGCCATTTTTCACATAGCTAATTTGAGATCATCATAAAGTTGTCTTAAAATAAGATCTAAACTATCCTCCTCAAAATTTCTGAAAATCCCTCCATAAAAGCAGTAGGGGAAGTAATGCTGAGAGCATTGCTCCACCAAATATATCAAAACCAGTAGAAACTCTGGACATAAAGAGATCCAATAGAGATAATTTTTCAAGAACACCCTAAGGAAATATATCTAAGTTTCTCAAAATAAATTCTACTATGGGTAATGGCTAATAAGTTTGCCTGTTTTGGAATCTCTTCATTTTAACACTCAGTTTTTAACCCTCATATAGGGCATTTTCCACATCTCTTCCCATGCTCTCATATAGCACTCAACCAGATACTTGAAAGGTGGTTCGAGGTTAGGAGTAGATAGTCTGTCTTATCAAAATTCTTTCCAATTTCTATACACAAAAGTAAGGGCCTGCCCTCACTCAATACTTCAGCATCTGTCTGCTTTAAATATATGGGCAGTGGTACATGATCATTTCCAGGTCCTAAAGTCAATTGAAATATATGACGCAATATAGCATCTTCCACCTGAAAACGCTCAAGAAGAGATTTTCCATTGTTTGGGGCTCCCTTCTTTACATCCACATGAAGCATAACATTTCTTCCCCACTCTATCGGTGGATTCCAGGCAGATATCACCTCGTCTGATTTAGCATTAGCCAAGTAATTTCTTACAACAAATGATCTTATCACAAAGTCTGCAATGCCTATATCTTTATAGTCATGATTATCTTTGAAAATCATCTAACTTACTTTTGTTGTGTATATCCATAGCTGGTTCTTTGACATGCAACAGTAAATGAAGCATCTTGATCTGCTAAACTCCACTCCCACGCAACTATCTTTGGTCACTGTCTGGCCTGCAGAGGGTACATTATTCAATTCTTAAATCATTTGAATATCCACTCAAGTCCGCAGCCTCTTTTTGACTTTTCCCACTCATTCTATTGTGCCTCATGGGATCCGGAGATGCCCCAACAATTTGACATTTGGAAATATTGCCAAATTTCATTGTGGTCTGCTTTTCTGCCAACACCTATTACTCCCTCCTTCTGGAGAATCTAGAGCTGCCACATCAATTTGCAAGTAAATTATTACAAATTGCACTTCATGTTCCCATTTCTGTCATTCTCCTTTGCACGTTACATGTGGTCGATCATGGAATCCGGAGAATAGTCAACAGAATACAATTTGTCTTATTCATGTTTGCTTTTAGCAACTCTTTTTCCCGTGAGAAAGCCCATAAGCTTTCACCACCTTAAATGCAACTGCATTTGGCTTCTCATACTTCTGGCGGAACTCTCCTAGCTCACTTGCAATTGCACTGCAACAAAAAAATTTCACAGGAATGTCAGACCTCTTTTATAATTGCTTTTTACCCTTCGACCTCCAGCGGACTTCTCAACTCCAATTGGTAATTGCTTTTGGCTTCTTATACTTCTACCAGAACCTTGAGAGTGTGTTTGTAATTTTCAAACCTACAGTCAATAGGGGACATTCTGCCAAGTACCACACACTTCTCTGGTAAAGCAAAACGTATCAAACTTTGTTCTATATGCTCCATCCACATAGCAATTCTGATGGCATGGCTACTGTATGTTGTTGTGTGTCTCTTCAGAGAAAATGACATAAATTCTATGGTGCAGAATATAGCACCAACATCTCCAATGACTCAACAAGGAATTATTATCTCCAATAAGTTGTAAAGGAAACATGACTTTTAACAACACATGTAGACAAAGTGTGTTCACACACTTAGGTATATTTAATCATTTAAATTTAACAATTTAATTACTAAAATAAAAGTTGCATGCATAGAAACTAAATTATATTGTTAAGTACTTGACAATGGTAATCTTGAGATACATTTATCATGCATAGTTTGAGCACACAAATATAGTCATGATCTGTGATTGTCTCACATTTATATATTATCTTATGAATTGACCATTTTGTTTTATTATTACACACCTACAAGAACCTCACTATTTATTTTGAACTTGTTAAACATTTTGCATAAGCATCTCCATACCCTCAGTTCAATCCACCTATATAAATGTCAGTTTTATTAGTTTTTATTTGTAGCATCAGTTGATACTGACTTGAATTAGTTGGAAACAACCCTCTCCTAGAAATAGTTTATTTTTAAAATCAATTCTTTCTTTGGGTTCGGACCATCTATTTATCAAATCAATGTCATGCTAAATTATTCAATTGAACTCATATATAAACAAATCAAGGTCTCACTCAAAGAGGGACTTGGCACTTATCTAGTACACATCTATAACTATTGAACATGGAACAAATCTGTCATATTATTTTTATATTGTGAATCTAACACTACGAGCAATCACAAGCCAAGTTTGAACCACACTAAAGTGAAGTCAAAATAAGAATTATCTAGTATCAAAGACAAATAATTGGCTACATACATATAGCAAAGAAACATAATTAGAAAATCACACTAGGTGAGAAAATTACATGTGGTTAGATTTCCCTCTTCAAAGTATCAAATACATATGAAGTGGTTAATCATCAACTGTGGATTATTAGGGTCAACTCAACATATTACACTTTGTTGGTTATTGTAGGTTTCTAACTCTTACAATCACACCTAAGGTTTCAAGGTGAAGCAGAGTGATTAATGTATTTGTGTGCATCATTAGGGTTTGGGATCACAAATACAAATCTTACATATACAAGCAAAGGTGACCATATGGAACTAAAGTTTCTCATTTATGCACATTTTAGTACTAACATAACTAGTCAATATCAACTAGTGATATTAACTTGCATCTAATAAAACCAACCCTCTACAGAAAAACATAGTTCCTGAACTAGACAAATTATATACCTTTTTTTATTTGATATCTACTTCCATAATATAGTCACAATTAGAAAGTCAACTAGAAAATCTAAGTACTCATTCTTGTTTTACTTACTATATTTAGCATGTGCCACTTGTTAAATCGTTACAATCAGTTTTAATATTTTACATTTACATATATGTTTTAATGACCTATCTTAGTATCTCAATTATATTTTAAGTTTATATCTTATTATCATTGTAAAACTAAAAGATGGTAGAACAACCTAAATATGCCATTAATTTGGCATCCATTACCATTTTAGCATATCATCCTCTTGGTACGCTTCTCTGTAGCCCATGATTTCCCTCCCTTTTGGTCATCTAATAATATCTTTATGTCTATTCGCTATATCCCTTTATATCAATGTAGGGATTCAAAAAAACCTAGCATTATATTAAAACTGGATACATATATGAACTAAATTAAGATGAAAACATGGAATAAAATAATAATAGTAAGTTAAAAAATGAAGTAATATGTGAAAATAGATTTCAATAGAGATTTAAAAATTTGTAACACACTTGGAGTAGATACTATTTTGCTTATAGAGAATATATGTGATGGTGATGATGATGGTATAACTGAGAATACCTTCAAACTCACATGACATAGGTTATCAAAAGTAAGATTCTTTGGTTTTCTAGCTAAGCTAGTCCTTAACTCAGCTATATATTTTTCTCTATAGTAGCCATATTCTTCATTGATGTTACGTGTTCATTAAAATAAACAACAATGTTAATACTAGTTAATATCGATAATATGAATCTATTACATTGTTTGCATTTCACTTTTGATTTTTATTTATCTTTATATTTTCCAGTTGTTGCATTCAGTATGACAAACATATAAGGATCTTGTGTCTTATTGAGTTCACCTAAAAGTTTAATTTATTTCTCAATCTCATAGCTATCCCCAACATCCTTTGTCATCATACCTTGGATAAATGAATAAATATCATTGTGTCTCACATATTTAATGATTTGTTGATGTTATTTGATAGTTCATTTAAAAATTTCTATGGTTATGAATTGTTTACATGGTCGAGGATACATCAATAGATCCATAATCTATATCATAAGCATCACAATAGATATTTGTGTGAGCTTTCATTTTTAAAAAATATTCTTAGAGATTGATCTTCTCATTGTAAAATTTCTCAATTAATTAACAAAAACACTCTTTCCAACTAGAAGTTATAATAGGAACAATAGGTCTATGTTATATTTAACATTATCAGCAACTTTTTCCTTTTTACACATAATCTTCCACATTATCTCCAATTTCATCAATATTTAGTATATATTTTACTACATTTGAGTTGAATGTGTTTTGATATTCAAAAAATATAATTGATTTTTAATACCCATAATTGTTTGAGGTATTTTCAACTTTTAATATTTCTTTAGATTTATAGAATTTCCATTACTACTCACAAACTAAAAACAAATATAAAAAAATATCATCTTCTGTACTCTACTTGTGGAAGAACCCAAAATCAATGCTTAAGTGGTGGCTAACAAGGATATCCTCCTCAACTAACACCATGTCTTGGGTCATAAAGTAAGCAAAAATCAAATGCAAGATTTTTTTTGATAAAAATGTTTAAATTTTAGAATTGAAAAAAATGACAAATTTTTTCAATTTGAAATATTTTTAAAAAACATAGTGGGAGGATATGTAAATATTGTACTTTGGATTAATGAAATGTTATTTTAAAAATTCCAACATAGATTAATATCAAGGTTAATGTTAAATAGGGGAGAGAAGCACAAGTAATTTGGACAGGCTACACTTATCAAACATGCACCTATTAATAATATATGAAAAGAAATCATGTCAACTTTAAAAAAATTATAATATTGCAGATTGCATATATTTAATGAATATTTTTATATTTTTTAGTTATATTTTTTATTCAACTAAGATGGTTAAAAGGGTCCCTCACCTATTTTATTAAAAAAAACCCAATGATTATAAGATGCCAAAAAAGGTCCAAGATAGTCAAACACAATAATAACCAAATCAGGTTGGACAAGCCTAAGGAGAGACAAGACCAACAACCCAAAGAAATAACCAACCAAAGTCAAATACAAAAATAAAAAAGGTCAAATTGCCACTATCATTTAATAAACACCAAGTAAACTTAGGCCAACAAGAAGTTAAATATGACTGCCACCATTCTCAACCACCAGAGGTGCCACCATTCTACTACTCTCAGTACAAACATCCTAATATAAGGTTATTGGGTCCACCACAGGCTCAACACTGTCAACCTCCATAGTTGTGGAAGCCGCCACCAACCCAACAAATATACTGTCATGACCACCTCTTCCACCATGGCCACCTTATCTTTCCATGGCACATCTTAATACCATACAACCAACTAAATGATGGGAACAACATGCATCCTCCATATATCCAATATGGCCTTAGAGACTGTCTACCACCATGTGATCGACCCATCATCTACCCAGCAATAATCTGTGCCAACTGAAGAGGAAAATTTGACATCACCATACTAAACAATCTTGCAATTATTCATATTTTTGAGAGTACAAAACTCAACATTTGAAGATCCAATATTACAATAATAGATGCCATTAGATTTTGACAGACCTCAAAATCCATAACCAAGATAAAGCCCCTCGCAAGTGATGGTTGGCAGAGAAAGGCCAAAAATGTCATAAAATGTTCCTCAGACTCTTGAAAAGTGGAAAGGGGGATAAGATCCAAACTCTCATTATCAAAGAACAATAGATATTACAATGTACACCCTATAAAACCCTCCATATTAATGCCTAAAGTGACCTAAAATTATGGTTTAATCACCCTTTATACAATAAATAAACCACCGCCTTATCTTTCAAAGTGATCGAAAGGTTGCCCATGAATATGGATTCCATTTATAAATTGACCTTAGCTTGATGGATAATTTTTAGATAAACTATACTAATAATTCCTTGAATTACCTCCCACGTAACCCTAGATTGAATAAGAAAAACCTTCTTGAGATGAGAGTTTATCATGTGTCCAACAAAGGTTATCTCCCACTTCATAGCTGTTAGGTGGAGAAATAGCGTGTTGAGGGTACGTTAGATCATCCCATCCATGGTGGAATAAAACAAATCACACCTAGCTATAAAATAGTCACACAAACATAATAATTATACTAGCATTGACACATTGTGTAATAAACTCCATCAAACTTAAGCAACACCCAAACCACCTGTGCATGTGATTATGAAAAATTCCAAATGAATGACACTACATTCAAGTGAGATAAGAGGCATTACGAAGTAACATGACCATCCTAGAGATAAATAATGGGAGTTTTTAAAAAGATGGCTCAAAATCACTATTGGGCCAAGCCTCCCAAGAGTTATCAATAATAATTTTCTCATGCTAGTCAATATCACTATTGTATAAGAAGTCCTCCACCTAATTTACCTCTCTATAATAACATAAAGTCTCTAAGACTGGGAAGGAATCCAAATCCTCCTAGAAACACTTTAGGATGTTATTGAGGTTCCATGCTCCACCCATGTGCTTACAAATAATGTTGATGATGACCATCGAGTCACCTTCAGTGACTAAGTTCTTAATGTCACATTGAAATACAAGTTAATACGCAACTTGAGTGCATGAGCTTCAACCTCATTATTTATCCCATCCATAAGTTTCATGGATGTTACTCTAATCAAGGATCTAGAAAAAATTGAAATAATTCAGCCAACCCCTAAAGCCCCTAGATTTCTGTGAGCAGCCCCATCAGAGTTTAACATGAACATGCTTGGAAGGGGACACCAAAAAGAGTTAACAATCCTCTTGAAGGATTTTTACAATATGAATGACCCATTAATGGGAGATATTTTTTAGTAATTACAATATGTATAAGACTCATATTTTAGATTTAGTGATAAACTACATACATTATAAATTTATGCTCATCACATTCATGAAAATATGTGCAAAACATGGTGAGGTCAAATGACTATGAACCTAGATATAGTGGGTTTGTGTCATGAAGATGGATGAAAGGTGGATAAGAAACTTATCAAACACACAATGGGTAAAAAAATTTACATCATCAAATTAATAAAATTGTTCTAACTCTTAAGTTTCTAGAATTAGGATGAACCTCTAGGCATCTTCCACAAGAGAAAACATATCTACTAATTCACCAGAGAACCATTACATGAACTATAATATAAATTTGATTATAATTTGTTAAATATTATAATTTTATTAGTATGATACTACGAACCTGATTAAAAGAGCCCTTTTGATCTTTTTATGGCTTGCAACCCATCCACAACAAAACATGGCCATTTTTAACATAATTTCCCATTTATGTTTAGCTCCATAACCTCCCTCTCAACCCCATATGTTCTTGTGTAAAAATGTTTCACAACAATGTCATATAATAGAATCGTAAACATCAATATAGCTTTTAATTCAAAGCTAATAAAATTCATAGTTTGGTGTACGAGACCATCCTTTTAATGTTTCAAAGGAAAAAAAAATTATATTTACCTTATATATTTCTAAGTTTTTAATTAGTCTCTTTTAGTATACGAGACACTTTGTGGCAATTAAAAAATAATGTTATCCTTTTTATATTTAGTTGTCTAGTGGATTATGAGATTTTTGGCAAGTTTTACACACTTTTTTAGATGAACCTCTCTAGAAAAAATAAAAAAAATATTTACAAAATTTTAGCAAATGTATAAATTTATTCCTAGAGATGACTTAATTGTCATTCTAGTTAATTTTACTGGAAAAAATAAATTTGATTTGTGAAAACAAAACTTTTATTTCATTATTAAAAGAGAGGAAAATTTACAATAAATAGACCATAGTGGCTATCCACTTCACCTCCTATGGTAACTATTCACCTTATGTTACAAACCAAAAAAAAAAAAAAAAACTATTCTACATCTAAATAATATGTAGGGGTTATAATGAGACCAAGCTTGCCTCTAAGATTTTTAAATTTATCTATTGAAATAATTTTTGTTACGATACATGTTGTTAGGACTTGTTCCAAAGTCTTAACGTTAGGTTAGATTTTTGGTAGGTAATAAATAATTATTGTAAATGGGGCATGCATCTTTGAGTAAAGACACCCCCATAAAATAAACTTAGTTTAATTATTAGGTAGTTTTAATGTTTTATATTTATTAATTATAATTACCTTACGAGTTGTTTTCCCATATTTAGTTGGTTATAGGACTAGTTGTTTTTACCAGTCATTGGTAAAAACTATATAAATCCATGTTTGCATTGTAAAAGGGTTGACGGAGTAAAGACACCCTTATGTACTTGATTTTTTGAAATTAATAAAATACTTGTGTACTCGCACTAAGTGGGGACAAGGTTCAACCTACTTTAGTTTAAGAGTTATCAGTGGTGTCAGAGCATGTTTATTTTGGGAGCACGATGAATT
The DNA here is from genome assembly GCA_037957365.1 of Torreya grandis. NCBI lineage: Eukaryota > Viridiplantae > Streptophyta > Pinopsida > Cupressales > Taxaceae > Torreya > Torreya grandis. The sequence continues at coordinate 4,532,058 of JARHVA010000545.1, read as the reverse complement.
CGAAGAAACAAGGTGAAAAATCAATTCACGTGATATCTTTTGGCATGAAATAAGGTATGCCATATAAAATGAATTTTTTTTATTGGTTTAAATGTTTGAAAAATTATTAAATTATTTTAATTTTTCAAATATTATTCACATTTAACCCTATATTTTCCATATACCACAGTCTAGTCTTTTTGATCATTTGATACTCCATTTTCCTATGTTAAACCTCCTCATTTGGCATAAAAAATGAATTTTTAGCATTTAATGTTATTAAATTCATTATTTTTTTACCAAAACTAGATTTGTACAGCCTTTTTATTTGAGAAAAACCTCTGTAATGTTTATTCATAGCTGCCTTTGGTATTTCCATTCATTCTCAGGCCTCTTAATAGCTAAAATGGTATTAAATACCTATTTTTACATTCAAATTGAAAATCTACAATTTTTTTGAATTTGTACAACCTGTTGTATGGCCTTCCAATGCCTACACTTCATTTTGAACCCATTCCCTGCAAAACATACCTTGAAAATTTGTAAAAACTCAGTAAAAATCCTTTGTATTCAGCCTGTACAGATTTGTATGGCCTGTAGGAGAGAGAGCAGGTGTAGAAAAACATCCAGGAGCAGCCATGGCATCCCAAGGGAAGAATGGCGCAGTATAAAACTCAGCAATTTATTTTTGATATTTCTAAACTTTGATTTTCATTAAATTTGCTGTGACTAGGTCCCACGGGAGATAGGTTGGAAAAGACGCTGTAAAAAGAGAAAATTTTAAATTTATTTACTCATATGTAATTTTTTTTTAGTTTTTTCTCATACATAAAATCTGGTATAAATAGAAATTTCTGAGTATAATGTTCTGCAAATGCTCTTAGAGCAATTGGTTAAGCTTATTTTGTTAGAAGCTTGCAAAGGAGGAGGTCAAGGGTTCAAATCCCTTCTTTTTGGAGAAAGTTTTTTTTTCCTTTGGAATATGCTTTTTTGAAAAAGGAATATTCCATTTGAAATTAGAATATTGTAAAACACATACTTATTGTATTGTGTTATTTAATTTTTCAAAAAAGGGGCAGAAGTCAATCATATTTCTTTTGCATTGTTGTAGTGAGATAAGGGTGTAATTGGTGAAATAAGGTTGTAATTTAGAAAAATAAGGGTGTAATCATTGATTTTTAGTGTGGTTAAGTGCAAAACCCATCAAAAATACTTGTTTTTTCTTTTACGCTCTATGCGGAGGTTAAGTGCAAAATCCCATAGAAGCAGTGTCTTGTGCAGTGAGTGTGATATTTGTTTCATTTCTTTTGCATTTTGTTGCATGTTTATCTATTGCACTTAATTTCATTTAAAAATGCCAAATATTCAAAATTTGCTTTCAAATGATGATAGATTAACAATTTCCAATTATTCATATTGGAAACGATTGATGGAGGCTTCACTAGTTTTTAATGAGCTATGGGATATTGTTAAGAATGAAAATCCCACATTGCCAACAGAGCAGGCTAAATTAGATATATTCAGTTTACGTGATTCTAAAGCCTTAGCTCTCATTAAATGTTGTTGTACTCCTGATACGTATGTTTATATTGAAAATTCTCCTCATAGTTACACTACATAGAAAACATTGTCAGATTTGTATGATAAGAAACCTAAGCATAAGAAGATAGATATTCATATGCAGTTGTTTACTTTGTCATTAGATGAAGATATGGATATGGAAGAATATATGTCTAAGTTGAAAAATATCACTACTGAGTACACTAAGGCTGGTTTTAGCAAACTAGATGATGACCTCATAGTTACTACTGCTTTGAAAGGACTACCAGGGTCCTATAAGAATTTTGTTGAAATGTTGCATGTCTCTGACAAGATCACAGGCATCACCTTTGATAAGTTGGTTGAGTTTCTCATCCAACATGACCTCTCTCTACCCAAGAAATCCAAGAAAACTGAAGAAGCCCATGTTTTAGAGTCAAAGACTAGTTCATCTTCATATAGGCATCAAAACAATAGAGGAAATAGTTCTAGAGGGGGTCAAGGTTACAGAGGAGGCAGATATCAAAACAGAGGTAGGGGTCATTCAAATAATCAACAATCTAATCAATCACATTCAAATGAAACAAGTGATCTAGCACATAGTCACAACTCATATAGGGGCAGAGGTCAAGGTAGATCAGACATTCAGTGTCATAGATGTGGAAAATTTGGTCACATTGCCTCACAATGTAGGATTCATTTTGATAAAATTTAGAGGCCACAAAAAGAGACTAAGACTAACTCTGCTCAGTATGCTAATCATGACTATGATGAATCTAGTAATGTTGCCCATGAATCTGCATTCACTAATTTGGGGCACATTGATTATATTGAATATGAGGATAGAGATGAGCTCACAGATGTATGGGTTTTAGACACAGGAGCAACCAAACACATGACATTTAGGAGAGATTTCTTTTGGTCTTATAAGGAAGCTTCTCTCTCTCCAGTTGCCTTAACAGATAAGTCTATGCATGCACCACTAGGACTTGGATCTATTCAGATTCTTCTTTCTAATGGGTCTATAAAATACTTGGAGGATGTTTGGTATGTTCCCACATTGAAGAAACACTTACTTTCTTTGGTAACTATTTGAAAGAAAGGTTATCAAATTGTGCTTGAAAATGGGCTCATTTACATCAATTCAGTGAAGGATGATTATAAAACAATGTATACAGGATATGAACATGGGAACTTGGTTAGATTGCATTGTAAAGTGCTTCCTCCCAATATAGAAGTTGCAGTAGTTGTTGACATAGGTACAGGTACTATGTCTACACAATGGTTATGGCATCTCCGCTATGGACATTTTAATATCCACTCTTTAGTGGACTTGCAGAGATATGGTATGGTGAATGGGTTGCCCACTTTTTGCAAAGATAGTATTCTTTGTGAGTCATGTGTTTTGGGTAAACAAAATCAAGAAAATTTTCTTAAATAGTCATCTTGGAGAGCTAACAGATGTTTACAGTTAGTTCATAGTGATGTATGTGACATGAAAAAGTCATCCATTGGTGGGTGTAGATACTTTGTCTTGTTTATTGATGACTTTTCTAGGATGACTTGGGTATTCTTTATGAAAAACAAATCTAAAGTTTTCACTAAGTTTGTTGATTGGTTACACTTAGTTGAAAAAGAAATAGGTTCACATTTGGCCACTTTTCGTTCAGATAATGGAGGTGAGTATACCTCAAATGAATTTTTAGATTATTGTCGAGAACATGGAATTCATCGATAATATAGTAATGCTTATACTTCACAACAAAATGGAGTATCTGAACGAATAAATAGAACTTTAGAGGGCACAACACGTGCCATGTTGCACTATAAATAGCTTGATGATAAGTTTTGGGCTGAAGCTTTTGGTACTGCAGTGTATTTAAGAAACAGGTCCCCCACAGTTGCACTTTTGGGACAAACTCCATATGAGGCATGGTATGGGTTTGAACCCAAAGTTAAACACTTGAAAGTGTTTGGATGTGTTTGTTTTTCTTTGGTTCCCATTAAACATAGAAATAAGTTGGAACCACGAAGTCGAAAATGCATCTTTCTTGGTTATTCTGAAGATAAAAAGGGGTTTCATTTGCTTGCACAGGATTCAGGCAAATTCATAGTAAGTTGAGATGTAATATTTGATGAGTTTGGGACTATGAACACTGTAGAGATTGATTCTCAACTTGATAGATTAGAGAGAAAAAATGTAAAAAGAGATAAGGGTTTGAATAATGGGGATAACTCTTCGAAGTTATGGTATGAGACTCAAATTCCTTCACTTTCCTCTCCTTCATCTACAAGTTCACAGGTTGATGACTTAGAAATTGTTGAAAATTCTCTAAGTCCCCCATTGAATAATGCACCTAATGAGAATTCTGGAGTCCGTGATTTGAATAATTTGTCTAAGTATCCAAAATGGGCTCAAAGTACTTTTTCTAACTTGACAACAGATGAAGTTGGTTTAACAGGGCCCAAGAATTCCCAAAAATAGGTGAACTATGCTATGGTTGTTACTACTTCTTCCACTAAGCCATCCACTTTTGAGGAGGCATCTACTGAACATGTTTGGCAACAGGCAATGAAATGTGAGTATGATTCCATACTTAACAATAATACATGGGTTTAGTTGATCATTCTCCACATGTTAAACCCATCGAATGTAAATGGGTTTATAGGACTAAGTATAAATCAGATGGCTCCATTGATAAACATAAGGCATGACTTGTTACAAAAGGATATTCACAACAAGAAGGTATTGACTATGAGGAAACATTTGCACCAACTGCCAAATGGCACACTATTCATATGGTACTTGCCTTAGCAGCACAAAATGGTTGGAAAGTACATCAATTGGATGTTAAAAGTGCTTTTTTAAATGGTGATTTATAGGAAGAAGTCTATATGAAACAACCTCGAGGTTTTGAACAGGTGGGTGCTGAACACAAAGTGTGTAAATTGACAAAAGCTTTGTATGGGCTCAAATAGGCACCCAAGGCTTGGTATGAGAAAATGGATTAATACTTGAAATCCATTGGTTTCCATCACAGTGAATCTTATGATACTCTCTATTTTCAAGTGCAGGGTAAGAAAATGGTGATACTGGTTCTCTATGTTGATGACTTGTTTATTACAGGTAATGATGAAAACTATAACAAGTCTGTGAAGAAGGAATTAAAAGATGGGTTTAAGATGATAGATCTTGGACTTCTTCACTACTATCTAGGCATAGAGGTAACTCAGAAAGAGCATAGTATTTTCATTTCATAAACTAAGTATATTTTTGAGTTATTAGAGAGGTTTGGCATGAGTGATTGCAAACTTGCCCTCACTCCCATTGAAAGTAACTTGAAATTGTCTAAGGATGATAGTAGTGCCTTTTTTGATGGCACCACATATAGACAATTGGTGTGAGGTTTGATATACTTGATGACTACCAGGCTCGATATTTAATTTTCAGTTGGAATTTTATCTAGGTTTATGCATGAGCCTAGAGAAATTCATTGGCATGCAAAAAAATGAGTACTTTGTTACCTTCAGGGAACAAAAACATATGGCCTTGAATACTGCTGCAATAAGAACTTCAAACTTGTTGGATATTGTGATGTAGATTTTGGCAGATGTGTGGATGATAGAGTGTCAACCACATGATACACTATGCATATGGGTTCAACTACCATTGCTTGGTGTTGTAAGAAGCAGGATACAGTGGCAAATTCATCAACAAAATCAGAGTATATTTCAGCATGGGATGCTTCTAGAGAAATTGTTTACCTTCATCGTATTCTTGAAGATCTTTAGGTTTCTCAGTTTTCTCCTACATAGTTATACATTGATAATCATAGTGCATTCAAGATGTCTAAGAATGCAGTGTTTCATGCCAAAACAAAACATATGGATGTCAAATACCATTATCTGTGAATGCTGGTGGCAAAGAAAACTTTTGATCCAATATATTGCCCAACTATTGATCAAACAACTGATATCTTCACAAAACCTCTTGACAGAATCAAATTTGAAAAAATTAGAAAAATGCTTGGTATGTGTCCAAAGACCTGACTTTGGATCATAGGGGGGTTTGTTAGGACTTGTTCCAAAGTCTTAATGTTAGGTTAGATTTTTGGTAGGTAATAAATAATTATTGTAAATGGGGCATGCATCTTTTAGTAAAGACACCCCCATAAAATAAACTTAGTTTAATTTTAGGTAGTTTTAATGTTTTATATTTATTAACTAGAATTACCTTATGGGTTGTTTTCCCGTATTTAGTTGGTTATAGGATTAGTTGTTTTTACCAGTCATCGATAAAAACTATATAAATCCATGTTTGCATTCTAAAAGGGTTAATGGAGTAAAGGCACCCTTATGTACTTGATTTTTTTAAATTAATAAAATACTTGTGCACTCGCACTAAGTGGGGACAAGGTTCAACCTATTTTGGTTCAGGAGTTATTACATGTTGGTTAATCTATAGTTAGAAAATATAACAATTTCACACTTTCATCTTTCACATAGTGTTAAATCAAATTAATTTGTGTTGATGTGTTTGGTTCAGTCATGAAAAATTTGATTATTTACCATTAGAATTGCATAAGTGTTGTCAACCATGAGTGGTTTTCATGAAATCGGTATTACCTCAAAAATTATAAGAATCCTTCTGAGCCATATTATTTCTCTTGTTGTCTCTGAATATGTCATATATTTTTTTCTGCTAAAGAAATGATTGGAATTGACTACTTCTTTAACTTCCAAGAGATGATTATTGTTCCTGAATTCATTAGGAACCCTGAAGTAGACCTCCTATCTTTGACCTTGCATAGTTAGAATTTGAATATCTAACTAGATTAAAGTCCGCTACCCTAGAGTATTTAAGCCCAAATTTTTTTGATTCCTTGACATACCAAAGAACTCTTTTTGTTTCTACCCAGTGACTTTATTTAGGTTGTTGAATGACTCTAGAAAGAACACTAACACTAATTTAAATGTTTGATCTTATTGTGGTTACCTAGATTAGACTTGTAATGAGTTTTCTATATCAGATTATATCTTTAAAATATCTAAGATATTTTAATGTCAACTTCAAATTTTATTCTATGTGCATATTGATTGGTTTATATTTTGTTATTCTAGATTTTCTTAGAGATTTACCAATGTACTTTTATTGTGTGACAACAATGTATAGTAATGAAGGTAACCTAAATATATCATTTCATAACCTTTCATCATTTTTTTTGTTTTTCATGTACTTATAAATATTTCTTGTGATGAGTAGATCATCCACATATAAAACTATAAATATAATTGTTCTATTAACTATTTTGAAAAAAAATGTTTAACTTCAAATTCATGATGCTTGAAATTCATTCTCAAGAGATGCTCAACAATATTTTCATGCCATGCTCTTGAGGCTTGTTTCAATCTATACAATGATATTACCAACCTGCACACTTTGTGTTCTTGGTTATCAACTGCAAAACCATCTAACTAATTCAAGCAGATTGATTCTTTGAGATCACCATTTATAAAAAATAGTTTTCACATCTATATTATGAAATCTCTATTAATTTTATGATGCTAGAACCAACAAAACCCAAATAGTAATCCATTTCATTATTTTGAAAAAGTCTCTTTGTAGTCTATCCGTTATTTTTGGGTAAATTCCTTAGTGAAAATTTTTGCTCTATGTTTGTCAAGTGAAACATCTACTTTATATTTATTTATAATACCCACTTACAACCAATGGGTTTTAAATCAATTGGAGGATCAACTAACTCTCAAGTTTCATCATTGACCAAATCATTATATTCACTTTTTTCTCTCTCCATACATCAAACTTTTCAGCTTATTTGAAAGAAGTAGGTTCTAAATTATAATAAGCATTATCTTCTTCTTCTAGAGGGTCATCCAAGGTAAGCTTTTATATCTTATATTTAATTTATTCAAAGAACTTGTCTGATTACTTAATATCTCTTTATGCATTATGAGTACCTATTTTTTGAACCTTATTAGGTAAATGACATCTTTCAAACATTTTGTCAGTCCCATTTTGAATGTTTATCAAGTTGTTTTCTCAATAGATTGTGCCTCATTTTATTGATCTAAATATCCTTCATTTTTATGACATATGACTACCTTTTGATGAAGTTTATTTTTTTCCATAGGTGTAGTGTTATTATTAATTACATGGGTAAATATGTATTCAATTATTTATCAATTAGAGGTCACCCATTAATATTTAGAACCTCCATATAAATAATTTTATAAACATCAAATTTAGCATATTTTTTAAGTTGATTTAATTATCGACATATGCTTTCTATGTCCTTTGTTTTTTCACACAATACATCTCTTGAAATGATAAATTTAATTTTTTTTAATCATATGGTCTATACGAATCTAAGGATTCTAAATATCTGAAAATGATGTATTTTCAAATCTTATGGTTTATCTTATTACTTTTCTCCTTGAAAATCAGTGTGTAATAAGTCGATCTGAAAACCTAAAGATGTTACACTAAAGTAAGATGACCATGAAGTATTCATTTGAATGGTTGCTAATGGTGTCCTATTAGGAGATACACTACTACTTTAATTTTTTTAATCCATAAATATAGATCGAACCCCTCGATATACAACATTTTTTGAACCATGTTTTATTTTTCAGCCTCTCAATTACTCTATTTTTTTGAGGATTTTAAGGGATTATGAGATGATGCTTAATCCATTTTTTCTTTAGGTAGTCTTAAAACACATTTGATTTGAATTCACCACCATTGCTAGTACTTACTATCCCAATTAAATATTATGCTTCATTTTCAATCATTATTCAAAACATTTGAAAAGTTTCAAGGGCTTATGATTTTTAATGCAAAAAGATCGAAGTCATTTTGTTTTTATTGATAATTGAACAACATGAAATACTTATTGTCATCGGTGAAAATTTGATAGAGAACTCAAATCATAGTGAACTAACTATCATTTTTTCATTCTACCTTTTGAAATGGTTTCCTTTTGTGTTTAATCAAGATGTAAGCTTCACACTTTTTAATATGTTTGAGAAGTGTTTGCATACCAACAACACTATTTTTTTGTGTTTTTAGAATGTTTTCATAGTGAGTATGCCCAAACCATACATGCTAGATAATACTAATTGGAATTTTCTTTTCAACAACATGAGCAAAAATTATTCGAATTGAATGTTTATCTTTAAGTTTTAAACAAGTCCTTCCTCAAATATAGCTAGGATACTACATTATCACATTTTATTTTAATTTGTATTTTTCCATCATCGAAAATAATGGAATGATCTTATTGTTGACTAAGCACTAGAGATTAAAAAATTTATTTTCAATTGAGGAAGGTATATTATTATTTTTATATTAAAATATAGAATCTCTAGTGACTTGAGTTGAATGGTACCTTTAACTTGTGGTTGTAGACTTTTTTATATATCAAATATATTAGATAACAATAGTATTCATGAAACTCCTCACAGAAGTCCCATCATAAAGTCATATGTTACATGTCATTAGTGTATAGGACCCAAGCATTATCTCAATTTGAACTCAAAATGGCATTATTAGCTTCATTTGAGATGAAAATAAAACATTCACTTGTGAACTGAGTTGAATTTGATTATGATCTCTTCGTGTTTTCATTTTTTTGATCGACTTCAATATTTTTCCATGATGTTTTACATTCACGAGTCTCATGCTTCTCTTTTATAGCACAATTATTTTTAAAACAAAATTTGTCTATCATTTTTGTTTTGAAGTTGTTCACTATTTTTGTCATTTTTTCCTCCTCGTCCCTTTTTCTCCCTTTCCTTCATTTCTAGAACATGAGGCCTTTTTAGAAGAATAAGCCTTAGTATAATTTCCCTTTTGATGAGCATAATAAATGATTTCACTTGTGCCAATATTACTTTAAAAATAATCTTCCCTTTAAACCATATATTAAAGCAATTAATCAAAATTTTAGTCTTAAATTGATTGTTTTCTTGCTTGCAAAGGTTCCAAATGGGTTGAATATTTTAGAAGAATATATTTTATGGAAAAAATCCTATATTTCTTAATTTTTACACTAGTAACATCACCATTATGTTTGATATCTCTAATTTCCAAGCCCAGACTCATCAAATCACTATTTTTCAACTCGTGGTTGAATAATATCAATTTCAATTATATGAAATTCAATTCTAAATGGAAATCATACACTTCTTTCAAATTATACATTGATTTTCATGGAGTGTTGCACCTTTATATATGATGCAAAAACTTCTTCGTCAATTGAGGTCCTTATCAAAGCCAAGCTTTTGAATTCTTGTGCTTCCAAAATTATAATTCATTTTCTTCATTTGGTTTAAGTAGTTTTGCATCTTCTTCACAAATATCAAATCATAAATCATTGAAGATGAGTGTTCTCCACTTGTCTAGAACATTTTAACTAGGTGTTCTTCCTCATTAGTGTTGTGTCAAAAATACTTTTATTGAATGTATTTTTACTATGATGGGAGATAGATTGGTTCTTTATTGATTTAAAATGTTTATTTTTTATCTATAACCAAACTAATATACCAAATTTCTCAATATCCCTAGTCTTCTTTATATCCAAAAATACGTAGGACACTTGTCCTTTCTATATACTCGATGGTATATAAAAGAGACATTAAAATATGTGAGAAAAAAATCATAGGTGGCATTTAGGTAGTACATAAAAATGATTCATTCTATGACACTTATTTAGCAAAAAGTCCTTGTGCATGGGCATAAAAATCATATATACTCAAAAAAATTTGCTTTCAAATTTTATGTTTAGAAATATATGTAAATAGGTGATAAAGAGAATATAATAATAATAATAATAATAATAATAATAATAATAATAATAATAATAATAATATTTCTTACTAACTATTTATAACGATACTTCAAATGACATTATTGTAATTATATTAAATGATAAATAGAATAATTGAAATGTACTAATATTACTTGTAAACATGACCCAAAAACATTCTTAACACTGAACATTATGTTTTCATAATATGTTTTGATTTTATTTGTTTAGATAAAAATCATCTATTTTTTTTTTTTGAAATGCTTTGCATAATATTAAATTATTTATTATTTTAAAACATCCAAAAAAAAATTAAATGCATAATTCTAAAAATCCTTGGAAAGGAACATGCTTTTTATTTTCAAATTAAAAAAATTAAAGTTTCTAAAAAAGAAAACAAGAAAAACTTATCGAGGTGTGTTGCCTATAGGTGGAGGGTGATGTGGAAAGGAGATAAATGTTATACCAAAAAGCCAATTCATAGAACAATTATTATGCCAACATCGTAATGACTTGAGTAGGCTGTATGACTCAAATAATTAATAGAGGATGAAAAATCAATAAACAAATGGAGTTAAAATTATAAAGAAGAAACTATATGTTTGATACTAATGCTAGTTGAGAAAATTAAAGTGTAAAAAATAAATTAAATTGATGTAAATCAAACTTACATTTTATAATTTAAAAAAAAATAAATTTATAAAATAGATTTTCACTTTATCTTTTACAATAATTATTCACTTTTATTACAAAACAAAAACTATCTTATATATAAAATTAATTAATATTATATAACATAAAATTAACCTCTTTAAAAATCTTTAAAAAAAAAACCTTTAAAAATAATAATAAAAGAAAAAATAAATAACAATCTTTTCTCGTGGTTTATATATTCTCTCTTTTATCTCTTCTTATTTCAATGTACGTACTTTTCTTGCAATTCGTGTAATTATTACTTTTGAACACTAATGTATATTATCTATATTCATTATAGAAAAATCATTTTATTTATGTTTTAATAATTTACTACGAAATTTTGGGCGTTTCTTAATTCTTGTTGGCGTTTTGCAATACTTTACGTGATAGACTGTTTCCTTGTTCGGTGTTTTTGTGTGCAGGTGAAGTAAAACAATATGGAGATGGTTAAAATAGACACCCCTAGTGTAGCTAAAATAGATGCCGGAGAATGCGGATCGAAAGGCAACAGTGAAACCGAATCATGGATTGTTCAAGTCCAACAGAGATATAATTGTGGTAAGTACAAAAGGCGAGAAGCGTCTTCTAGTGTGTGTATTTATAGGGTGCCTGAATCGATAAGGAATATCAATGAAAAAGCTTATGATCCTCTTGTTGTGTCGTTGGGACCATATCATCGAAAGAAACACCTGTCTGCAATGGACGACTATAAGCTCCAAGCAGTAGAGAAAACCTTGCGAAGGCTCCATCCTATGACCATGAACGATTTAATCACAGAGGTTACACAGCTAGAGACACAGATCAGAGATTGCTATGAAGATTCGGCGATTGACTGGAATGGAAACACGCTTGTATGGATGATGACAATGGATGCATGTTTTATTCTAGAATTCTTTAGACAAGAGTTACCGAATTCGAGCACTGTTAAACGCAACGTTAAGAAAGGAGAGATGGAAATTGACATTTTGAAGATGGAAAATCAGATTCCTTTCTTTGTTCTGGAAAAGATCCTAGGATTGGAGTTTAAAGGATCTGAAAATGAAACGATGTTCTTAGCCGACCTTTTATGTCCGTACTGGTATTTTAAAGGTTGGCCCTTCAGGCAGGTTTCAAAAAACAAATTTAGGAAACTTATTAGTGAAAGACGTCCCTATCATCTATTGGATCTGTGCAGAATGGTGATTGCAGATTTCTTACAGGATTCTTGTTCTCCTCGTCGTAAATATGGCAATGTTTCTCACATTGTCATTACAAGATGGCCGCACTTGACAGATATACTTCCTTGCCTGTTTCGATCTGTTCTAATTCAAGAGACGATCGCTTCAGCTGAAAAGTTAGCAAGAGCTGGAATTAAATGTAAGCGAAGTCCCGACGGAAAGGTCCAGTTTAAACTCAGATTTTTGAGACACAGTACACTTTTCCTTCATGGAATCACTGTTGAGGATTCAACAGAGATATTTTTGAGGAATCTCATGGCTTTTGAAGAGTGTCAGATAGACTCTCCGTCTCCAAATGAAAACATAATTTCCTTGTACATTCGTTTCATGGACAACTTAATTGACTCGAAGGAAGATGTTGAGCTGCTTAGGAAACATAATATTATCAGAAATCTCGTGGGAAGTGATGAAGAAGTAGCTACTATATTCAATAATTTGTGCCGCGGAATCACTGTCGGAGAATCTGGATTTACGGAAATTGCGGAAATGGCTAACCTGCATTACGGTAGCCCCCTGAACGTGTTGATGAGCCAGTTCAAGGAGGAGCATTGCTCAAAGCCATGGTACATCATATCAATTGTGGCAGCAGTACTGCTATTGGGAATGACCTGTGTGCAAACTCTCTCTTCAGTTGAAAATAAAAACTGATCAGAGTAGACAATATATCTTGGCAGTCATGCAGGTGTTTTGAAGTGTTTTATGTTATCTATAGAATTTCATAATAGTTGTAGACATATGCCCGCGAGTGTCTCTTACCATATACCAGTTTTAGAGTGTAATGTTAGCTGTAGAAATATGTTAAGTAAATAGTACATTTATACGGGGGAAATGGAAAAAAAGATAAAACAAACCATTCAGAAACAGACCATTATTATTCTATGCGTTCATCAAACCATTATTATTCTATGGGTTCATCCAAATGTGGGGGAATGCTGGCATTCTTCATTATTGGGGGTTTCGAATGCATTTTATTAAATTTCTTGGGAGCTCCATGGTATTGTAAGTATGCATCACCGAGGGTTTAATTTTTTTTGGCACTGTTTTATTTTCTAAATATTATTTCATCTGGAAGTCTATTAATAATAGCTTCAATCCCTTGTTACACTTTTTTTTCAAAGTTTCCCCTAGGTTCTCCTATGAGCACAAGTTTATTTTTATTTCTCTGCCCTAAATATCCTCTTCTTATTCTACATAGATCAAAGCGTATTGAGGTAACACATCTATTTGAAAAACCCAAAACAATACTAGATTAAAGTATGAAATGTAGAAAGCCTATATTACATCCATATAAAAGATATAAAACAACATTTTAGATCCATTCATAGGGGTGTGTGTTTTGCTAAGGCATATTGTGTATTTAATGTTGATGACTAAAGGATTTATGTTGTAAATACATATTTATGTTATTTTTTAATTTAAAGGAAAATATATATGAATATATGATATGTGTGGGATGCGGCATGTGTCTTGTGGGTGGTGCATTTATAAGAAAGTGCCATTTAATATTTAGTATTATTTTCGGTTTATATAAATATTATTTTATATTGTAATGTTATATCAAATTTGTATGGAATAGTTTAAAGTTATTTATTTATAAGTTTTAATCGTATATGACTTAAATAAGGTTATTGGATATTTTTATTTATTAAATGTTGTTATCTATGTAAGCATCTTATTAATTCATATTACAAAAAAAATATATAAAATCTAAGAGATCACAAGGGAGGAAAAATATGTTTTAGAATTATTATTATAATGAGTATAGACCAACACTAATGTGTTAAAGAGAGATTTTAAATATTTGGATAATTGAATTAAATTGAATGCTATTAAATATCTGACACCAAAAATTCTATGAGATTATTAACCAATTTTCTTTGCATAAAAAAGACTTTAAAAAATTTTGTTTGATATCAATTTCATTTTTTATCTTGAATCTTCTAATGTGTATATCGATTTTAAAAAAAATAATAATTATATTTATCATCTCTCATATTCGAACAAAGTAAACCCAAGAGTCAAATTTTAAGTTGTTAGTATAAATCTATAGTAGTTATCTATGTCTAACCCTCATAACTATTTTTTATGATGCATCTATCAAAAGATGCCCTTAAATTAATACCTATATTTTACATAGCTACTAGCTACCATGAAGTCTTTTTTTTTGTAGTTATAAATTTATTTTAAAGAGAATTAATAGAATATTTCTTTACATTAGAGGGTGTCTTTCATTGAGGAAGACTTTTTATTTTTCATTTAATTAAATTTTAGAGTAATTTTATTCTTATTCATCTGTAAATAATATTATGTCAATTTTTACCATATACATGCATTTAGATGTTTACCAAGTCTATAAGATACATGCAATCATTGAATTTTATGTTATCTTTGTCAAACTTTAATACTTAAAATCATTAATAGTATCATCTATGTTGCTAACATTGAATACTCTAATATTCAACATCATCTATCCAATAACTGTAAGAACCCTTCGATCATATACCATAAAAATGTATTAGATTTTTTTTTTAAATATCTCATCCCAAAAGGTTTATTACTCATTCAATTTATTAATAAAAAGATATATAAACATATTTTTCATAAACTAATCGCATGTGATAAGTAATTCAAACTAATTTCATAATTTCATTTACACAATAATTATCAAATCAACCATACTCTTGGTTTATGAGCTTATACCTTCAATTTAAAGTTCATACCTAATTCTCAATTTAAAGCATTAATAAAATATACTACTATTTTAAATGTAAAACTAAAGATAGCTTCATATCAAAATTTTGTATTTATTTCTAGTAATTGAAGTAGACATCACAATAAATGACTAAAAATATTCATTTTAAGTATAATTCAACAATATCTAAACAATAAAAACCACATTCATATTTTATAAGTTTAATAGATTAGATCCAATATACAATACCACCAAATAAACAATTTATAATTGATTACAACATTATTGTTATAACTTAATTTAAATCTTTCCATACCAAAATATAATATTCAATATAATTATCAATCATTCATAAGAAAAAGTCTTCATAATCAAGTCCACT
Organism: Torreya grandis; assembly: GCA_037957365.1. Taxonomy (NCBI): domain Eukaryota; kingdom Viridiplantae; phylum Streptophyta; class Pinopsida; order Cupressales; family Taxaceae; genus Torreya; species Torreya grandis. The sequence continues at coordinate 4,516,725 of JARHVA010000545.1, read as the reverse complement.
AGAGTTCCATTGTCTATCACTGTTACTAATGACTAAATAGAAAATAAAGGGAGAACATCATTTCAGGGTTTTTCTACCAATGACAAATTCTTGTAGATCCCCTATACACCTCTCATGCATTGAAAGTGGTGCTTCCCTTCCATGAAGGTGGTAAATATAGACAGTCAATCAATAGAGAGAAACCTAGAAGGTAGATCATTTTAGAATATTTCTCCACGTAATAAAATAGTTAATATACTACTCAACACATTAAAGTAATTAGCATATCATTCTATCCAATAAAATAGCCTTAAAGGATTTAAATCCAATTTATTTCTATTTACATATATAGGGGAAATATTTTTTATTTTAGTAAATATGAGTCCAAACTATGACCTAATGTTAATTCTTATAGCGAGGTTTTTGTAAGATAAATAACTATATTACCAATATTAAGGTGTTTCCAAAGAATAAAATCCAAATACGAATGTTTACCACAAGGCGTCTGACTCCCAAATTATTTTGGCATCCAGAAGTTTTGGACCACTATGAATGAGTTTTAAAATTTCAAAAATAAAATCATAATATAAGAAGATGTGATAATCCAAAAAAGGCCATCTTCCAATACATATTTACAAGTAATAGATGATTAAATTCCACAATTATCCTCTTATTGATCTTAACAATCCAAATGAATAGTTTCAAAGTGTTAAACTTTGATTTCTAATTAAAGGAAACACTTTATTTTTCCAAGGTTACAATGATTATCAGTCATCTAAGCAAAGATGAAGGATACCTAAATCCAAACCCCTAATTCATGAACCTGAGGTTCATGAAGGTTTAACCATCCAATACCATTTTTATCGAGTGAGATTTAATTCCATCATAAAATTAATATTCAATATTAACAAGAATCTCATTATCCCAAAAAATGTGGTATAAAAATTAGTTGAGTCTCAACATCCCATATGAGAGTTTATCATCTAACAACATTTAAAATCCATTATAATAGTATCAATATTTAATTCATTTATATTATATATTTATGATTATTTTATAGAATAAAAAACATGATTAAAATCAACCTAAGGTCTTAATTTATCTTAGCGTAATTTCAATAAATTGCCTTCAAGCAAAAGAGTGTCTTTTGATCAAGTGATAAAATGTTCATAAGTGTTCCATACTACTTTTTTTTAAAAAATTATCACAAGATAATAGAATAAGGACCAACCATACATTTAATTTGAGGTTTCCCAACATGTTTTATGAGGTAAGTTAAATCATGACATAAAATATCACATCTAAAACTAACTAGCATATAAAATCAAACACATATGTTTTCGTATGGAATACACCTCTATGCAATAGGTTTCTTAGTTAATTTTATTCAAAATTACATAAATAATACATAATCAAATTTTAAATTTAGAAATACATAATTTAGATGTTACCAACATTAGGGTTTTAAAACCATCCAGAAATTGCTCAAGGAAGGTGGTTGGAGAGTTAGCGAGGGAGGTAGAAAATTGTGAAAGGTAAGTTTACTTGATGGTAAGGGGAAATATAAGTATTTTTATGATATAAATATCATAAGAAGGTCAATTAAAGGTAGGAAATATAAATGATGAAACATAAAAATTCTAGGTGCTTGATAAGGAAGTGATAAAGTCAAATCAGGTGCAGTTACAAGAAAGGAAAATAGTGCCAAGGGTGACAAGGTATTATTTGGACTTAAATAATGACTTTGGATTATGTTTCACTTTTTCTTATGAAATATTGAGTTTAGAAATCTTGGGAAGAGCTGTGGGGGTCAATAAGGGTATCAAATCATTTTCTGAAGTAGTATCTTAACTAGTGTTCATCTAGAGAAAATGATGGTGATGCCTCTAGGGGTAGAAAAATCCAACCCTTTAGTTTCATTTAAGGATGAAGCACTTGAGAAAGTACTAAAATTTAGGATTGGTTCACAATTAGGGGAGTCATTTATAGATTTGTCTGATTCTATCCAATCTTCCCTACTCTCCATAAGTGGATCTCTAATTCATGGTAGCCATTAATGGTGGATAGGTAGGATATTTACCCATATATGAGGGGTTTTTTCATTATAGTTTTTTTTATCACCTTAAAGATTGAAACATTATTTTATATGATAAGATCAATATTTAGGAGTAACAGCTTCTCTTCATGAATCCTTGGTTACCTTATTTATACCCTATTTGAAAAATCCTCAACACCAGGCTCATTTGGGTTTGGTTTCCCTACCTTCCTCTCCAATTCTAGTTTGGTTGTTGTCTTTCAGCTATTGGTAGTACCTTGGGTGAGCTATTGATACTGGATGATTTTAATTCAAATTTTACTCACACCACCTTCGCTCATATCCTAGTATGCTTGGATACTTCTCTTGATATTTCAACTATTATTGAGCTAGAAGTGAAAGATTATTGTTGGATATAAACCTTCAACTATGAAGGGTTACCTTTCTAATGGCGTAGGTTTTTTTATATAGGTAATTTAGCTATATATTACCACATTTCCAAGAGAAAGGTAGAATATTCTTAGTCAAAGGACATCCTTCCTGACCCTCTTATATAATTTTATATTAGTACTCTTGATATGCCCATGAGAGATGTGATGAACAATATATAATAGGTTGATCATAATTATCATGGGACTCATGATGTGATTTTGGTACCTTATTCAATCTATTATAAGGTAAAAATTATTGAGGATATTGGTGCCTTAGTGGATTAAATAATTATTTTAACCATAAGTGAAGCTAATTCTAGTTATTTAGATGTAGACCAAGAATCCAAAGAGGGTTAGTTCATTATTAGTGAATAAAACATCAAAACAATTGCATGAAAAAAACACTCTAAGCCTAATCCATAGGTGTGATCAAGATCAAACATGAGGTGAATCAATTATAAATTAAAACAAACATGTTATACCTTCCTTGGTGACTCCTTTTTTTGTTAGTTTGAAGAGGCTTTTACTCAGTTATTAATCTATTAAGAAATATTGTTTAGTGTGTACATTAAAATGTTAACTGAGTGAGATTTATGTTTTATTATTTAGTGAGGTTGTTTAAAACACCTCACGTAAATATATTTAGTGAGATACTGTTAGATTTGGTGTAAGGCATGATTCATTATTTTATGAAGATCACATGCCTATATATTTGTAGGCAATGTTATTCAATATAATAGAATCATTATTGTGTCTCATATTTTATTAAATCTCTATCCAAACCTTCATTTGGTATCAAATTAATGACATCTTGATGATTTGTAAAAGGCAACCCTATATTATATTTCCCTAATACATGAAAATCTAGTTTTATTAAGAGCTTGTATAGTAGTGAGATCAATTATATTAGCATTATTTAGAAATTATTCTAGTTAATTTTGGTTGTGATAAGATAATAGTAAAGATAGGTCATCTACCATCGTATCTAGATCCATTCAATTTTTAGCATACTTGGTCATATTACAGGATCACATCATCCCATGGGGTATTCTATTTGGAAAAGAAACAACATTTATGTGATTCTGTTGTAGTCACTAGTAGAAGCTTTACACTGTAATCTGATCTATGTATAGAAATTTTGTGTCCATTCTTTAAGATTGACGCTTTAATGCTATAGTATGTATATTTTCAGGTCTGCCATACATATCAATGGTTAAACAAAACTTGACAATTGCCATGTGTTTACTTTTGTTGAATCTCATCAATGGTTGAATTTATTGGCTTATGTTTCATTGGTGGGCTAGTGTGTTTGCCTTGATCAAGGTGACAAGACAAAGCAAATCTATTATTTCACCTATAAATGCTAGTTTTCAAGACTCATAGGAAATGAATCATCATTTTTTGTTCATTTATATCCATATTCCATCCTTCTTTGTGGCATAAAACTTGTGTATACACTTCTTTGTGTTGTCAATTACATTTGTGCATTATTTCCCATAATCAATATGAGTATCAATACCATGTATAAGCTTCAGAGTTATTAAATGTTGTTGTCTCCTAATGTTCGCACTGAGGGGGAATATTGGAAAATATTATTTAGTGTGTATATTAAAATGTTGAGTGGGTGAGATTTTTTTGTTATTATATAGTGAGGTTGTTTACAACAACTCATGTAAATAGTTTTGATGAGATAAAGTTAGATTTCTTGTAAGGCATGATTCCATATTTCAAGGAGATCACATGGTTATATATTTATAATTAATGTTATTCAATATAATCAAATCATTATTGTGTGTCGTATTTTATTTAATCTCTAACCACACCTTTATATACAAGATATATTTGGCAATGTTGACTCTATGCATGGGCAACATCTCCATTTAAGATTTTCAATGAGAATTATGAAGCTCTAGTATGATTTTAGCATAATAATTACAGTTCATGAGAGCTTTCTATAATGTCCAAATGCCCTTGTGTTTATACACTTTTGGTTTAAATGTGAGCCATTAATCTAAGATCAAGATCAATGGTGGAAAGTAAGTCTTCATAATCATAAATGTTGGAGGTTGAGGATGTAAGAGCTTCCATTAATGGAATACTTGGAGTGTGTAAGAGAGATTTAATAAATTCAAATGATAACCCCTTTGTGTGTGTAAATGAAGTCTAAGACATGTTTTTAGTGTGTTAGTGAAGTGTAAAACATCTCATAACATTTGCTTTCTTGCACACTTTACCTTTTGATGTCATGTAAAACATTCCAATTTTGAATTTAGGAAAATTAGATAATTCCAAAAGCTATGAAATTTACTATTTTGAGGAAGATATGATTTTGATAGGCCTCAATAGTTTCCCATGATGTTTTGTATTCACAATCCTTATGAATTTATTTTTTACAACAATGCTTTGTAAAACAAATTTTGTCTATCATTTTTATTTTGAAGTTCTCACTATTTTTGTCATTTTTTCTGCTTGTCCATTTTTTCCCAATTTCTTTCATTTTTGAAAGACAAAGCCTTATTGGAAGAATAAGCCTAAGAATAATTTTCCTTTTGATGAGCATAGAAAATGCTTTCATTTTTGGTGTCAATATTTCTTTCAAAAACATCTTCTCTTTTAACCATATTTTCAAATAATTAATCAAAATTTGAGACTTCAATTTATTGATTTCTTTTTTTTAAATACCTCAAATGGGTTAAATATTTTGAAAATAGATACACACACACACACACACACACACCATCAACATCATGTTTGATAGCTCGAACTTATGAGGTTACACTCATCAAATCAATATTTTTTAATTCATGGTTGAACAATATCAATTCTAATTATATGAACTCCAATTATAAATGAGAACACATAAGTATTTCAAATTCCACATTGCTTCTCATGAAGTGTTGCAAATTTGTATATTACGAAAAAACTTCTTCGTCAATTGAGGTTCATATCAAGGCCAATATTTTGCATTCTTATGTTTATAGAATTGTAATTCATTTCCTTCCTTTGGTTCAACTAGTTGTGCAACTCCATCACAAATGTCAAACCATAAATCATTGAAGATGAGAGTTTTATCCACTTGTATAGACCATTCTAACTAGGTGATCTTCCGAATTAGTATTTTAAAAATAATTATTTTTATTGAATGTATATTTACTATGATGGGAGATAGATTGATCCCTTATCACTCTAAAATATTTACTTAAATTCTATATATGACAGGGTTAATATACAAAACCTCTTGATATATTTGGTCTTTCTATATACCTAGCAGTATATGGAAGAAACTTGTCATTTCTATATACTCAACAATACATGAAATAGATAATAAAATACATGAGAGTAAAATGACATACAATGCTTAGGTAGTACATGAAACCAATTCATTCTATCTATGATACCTGCTTAGTAGAAAGTCTTTGTGCATGGATGTAAAAATTGCATATATTCAAAATTTCTCATTTTCAAGTTTATGTCTATAAATATATATAAATGGACCAAGAGTTAATAATAATAATAATAATAATAATAATAATAATAATAATAATAATAATAATAATAATAATAATAATTACTCCTAATATTTTATAATGATGCCCAAATGACATTGTTGCAACTATGTTAGGTAATAAATGCAATAATTTAAGTGCGACAACATTACTCGTAAATGTGAACCAAAAGCATAATCAATACTAAACATTGCATTTTTATTTAATATGTTTTGATTTTGTTTGTGTTGATAAAAATCAACTTTATTTTGATTGAAATTGAATGGTTTACACAATATTGACTTATTTATTATTTTAATACTTCAAAAAAATTAAAAATCCCTTATTTTAAAAGTCTGCAAAAAGGAACTTGATTTTAAATAATAAGAACAATAGTGTTTTCGTAGTATATTATAAATGTGGCAATAATATTAATAACTTTTGATTATAATTATGTAAAACCTTTTCGATCGATGATTTGAATCAAATTCTGCGAATCATCATCAAGATGAGAATATAATAAATAGTAATTGTAAACTTAAGTCTATTTAAAATATATTTATGTAAAAAAGTAAAGTAAAAGAATTAAAAAATAATTAAAAAAGATAAATAAAATGAAGAAATAAATAAATAAAGTGACGAGGTCGTAATAAAATAACAAAAAAACCAACAAATTAAAAATAAAATCAAACAATATGAGAGTGAAACAAAACATGTAAAAAATTAAATCATTTAAATAATATAACAATGGGAAAACCTAACAATGAAATTGAAATACACATAACAGATTATATAAAAAAATAAACACTTTAAAATTTTAAATAAATAATTGAAGCATTCAACCCCAAACATCCAAAATTAACAATGCAAACTCAAAAAAAATAAAATGGAAGATAAAAACACAACGATAAAAGGAGTACGCAAGTGAAAATTAACAATGTTATATATATATATATATATATATATATATATATATATATATATATATATATAACACATTTAATTTTATTTAATTTTTTTCATTTTTTTGAGTCAATTTTAAATCTTTTTTCTATTGTGATTATGTTCTTAGTTTAATTTTTTTTTTTAATTTTATTTTATTTAAATAATTAATTATATATTTAATTTTTTTAATATTATTTTTTTATTTATTTGAAATTTTGTTTACAAACATGTTTTTAAAATAAATTTAAATATGTAATTACCATTCTTTCTATTGTCACCTTACAAAACCTTTAAAAAATAAAATTTACTACATACTTTTTATTTTCAAATTAAAAATATTAAAATTTCCGAAAAAAAAAAGAGAAAAAATATCATTACCTTGCCTATAAGTGAAGGGTGACGTAGAAGAGAGATGAAGTGTTATACCAAAAAGCCAATGCATACAACAATTATTATGCAAGCGTTGCATAAATTTGAATGAGCCAAATGGGCACGCAATTGCATAATTTGCAAGGCAATGTCAGAGTCTACAGATATTTGAAATGCCATCATTGACCAAAGCGCAGTCAAGGTATAGCTAAAACACAAGGGGCACGAAGTGCGAAGTCCCTGCAGGGCATGTTCAGTTTTGCTGCTTTAAAACATCTGAAACTATTGCAAAGTATTTTTAAGGACATGATGCTACCCCTACATGTATGGTATTGTTTGCATTTTGGAAGACAACAACATTTATTGTAGATCATAGTTCTTATAAAGCTCTAAAATGTGCTTTTATCATGAATAATATAAATATTAGTTGTGTTAGTGACATAAGCATTAAGGTAGAAAATCAATTGGCAATTGATTCAGTATTGTTGTGCGCATTTGCTTGCCATTTTTGGGGATATGACTTCAAACAAAAGTTGACAATTTATCAAAATTGCATAATCTAAACTAGTTCTACAAAACAAAAACTTTATTTATTTATAACATCATAATAAAATCACTAATAAATTAAAAATAGTAATTATATTTTTGAAAACAAAATTCAAATTCTAAATATTAAAATTTTAAAAAATTAAAAAATAATTTAATGTCTTTGATTTATTTATTAAATTAATTACATAAAATGAAACTTAGAAACTTATGTATGCTCTTTGATAAGAAAAATAATAACGAAAACATGAGTAAAAAAGGGGTAAATTTTCCTTCAAAATTACCAAACTATATAAACAAAAAATACATAATAAAATAAGTTTGCAAATTCAAAAGAGCAAAATATGCTTAAAATTGAAGAAAAAAGAATTATTGATAAAGTTAGTTTGAAAATTGAAAATTGGAGAATATCTTCTGGAAGTCTGTAGTCAAATATAGATTTACAGTGTATTTAAGAAACCCAGATTTACAATGTATGGTATAAGGACTGTATTCATGCGAAACAAAGGCAAAATATAAGAAATAGAAAATATGACGAACTATTCTTTCAAATGGAAAATAGGAAAGTCAAATACAGTCCAGAGAGGAGCTCCAAATAATGTCAGAAGAAAGACAATTCTGAAGAGTTCCGACTATTGCAACATATAATGTTAGATATAAAGAGAGCATGCAAAACAAGAACTTAAACAAATAAACAAGAATAGAACCCAATTGCTACAACAATCTCTTGAAAAATAAGATTTTATTGATCTTCAATTTTCCTTACTTACAATGATGTGCCCAAGGCGTCTTTAAATAGATTTGAATCCAAAAATAATTGATTAATTAACTAATCCTTAACTAATCATCTAACTACTTAACTAATTGATTGTTAAGTGCTTAAACTAACTGATATATAACTGTCAGTTAACTAACTGAATGTGAACTACTTCTTTAACAGTTTAACTAACTGTTTGATAACTGATTGTTCACAGCTGCATGCATGAGGAGTGGAGAAATTAACTCCAATTCATCTTGACTTTCTAACATTCCCCCTTAATTTATACCACTTACAACTTTAGCATTTACAATGCCTAAATTTTGTCTCAAATAATCAAAGGTCTCTTTTGCTAATGCCTTTGTAAATATATCTGCCAATTAATCTTCAGATCTGCAGAAGTCTAGATGGATTTCTCCATTGTTCACTAACTCTCTGATAAAGTGAAATCTTGTATCAATGTGCTTGCTCCTCTTGTGAAACACATAATTTTTTGATAATGCGATTGCTGATTTGTTGTCACAAAAGATTGGTGTTGACTCCTTCTGTGCTTGTAATAAATCTTTCAATATTTTTCTCATCCAAGTTGCTTGACATGCTGCTAATGTGGCTGCAACATACTCTGCTTCAGCTGATGAAAGTGTCACTATAGGTTGCTTTTTGGATGCCCATGTGACCACACATGTTCCTAAAAGAAAGGCATGTCCAGAAGTACTCTTTCTATCATCAACGCTACTTACAAAATCACTATCTATAAAACCAATCAAACTAAAATCGTTAGTTGTGGAATATAAAGTTCCATATTCAGTAGTTCCTGCCACATATCTCAATATCTTTTTTCCAGCTTGCCAATGTGAGTCTTTCGGTGACTCCATGAATCTTGATATTAAACTAACCCCATACATGATATCTAGTCTAGTAGCTGTAAGATACATCAAACTGCCAACTAGTCTTTTGAATGTTGTAGAATCAATATTAGACCCTTGGTCTTCTTTGCTAAGTTTGGTCCCTGTAGCAACTGGTGTAGGTGTTGGATTACAATTTAGCATCTTAAAACTCCTTAACACATCCTTTGCATATTTAGTTTGACAGATAAAAATTCTTTTCTCTGATTGTACAACTTCTATGCCCAAAAAATACTTCATTAATCCCAAATCTGTCATTTTGAATTTTTTCTTCATTGCTGATTTAAAAGTGTCTACAGACAAATTTCTAGTAAAAATTAAATCATCAACATATAAACACACAATCAAAATCTGACCTTCTTTGTTGATTCTTGTGTACAAAGTAGGCTCACTATTGCTTCTATTGAATCCATTGTTTATCATATATGAATCAATCCTGCTATACCATGCTCTTGGTGTTTGCTTAAGACCATAAAGAGCCTTCTTCAATCTGTAAACTTTTTCTTTATGTCCTTGTACTTCATAACCTCTGGGCTATTTCACATACACTTCTTCATCTAGGAAGCCATTTAAGAAAGCTGATTTTACATCCATTTGATATACATATCAATTATTTTGAGCATCTATTACTAAAACCATGCTAACAGTATCCATTCTAGCAACTGGAGTAAATGTTTCATTATAATCAACTCTATGTTCTTGTGCAAAACCTTTTGCTACTAACCTTGCTTGTGCTTTTCAACATTTCCATCTGCATCAAATTTAGTCTTATAAACTCATTTGACTCCAATACAATCCTTACCTTCAGGTAAATTAGTTAGATCCCATGTTTGATTTCTTTCAATAGCATTCAACTCTTCATCCATTGCTTCTAGCCAATGTTTCTCATTAACTGCTTCTTCATAATACATAGGATCATGAGTGAAAAGAGCAAAATTTGAAACCAAATCTAATTTCTCTTCTTCTTGATTATAAATCTCATTCAAGTTTCTCATTTTCCTACCTTTAAATCTTGATCTTAAAGTAGCAAGAGTCGGATCTAATTCATCACTTACTTGTGAATTTGGAGTAGGGTGACATGCATGACTAGATGATTCACCTTGTTCAAACCTCCTAGGTGTTCTTATTGGAGTACTTGTTCCTTCTTGTGGAGAGGATTGTCCACCTTGAAAAAAATTTTCTTCAGTTTCTTCTTCAATTTGTGGAATTGGTGCTCCAATTGTGATGGTGCTACCAACCCATGCTTCTTCTTCCTTAAATTCAACATCTCTGCTAATAATCACTTGCTTTGAAATAGGGTTATACAACTTATAAGCCTTTGATTCTTCACTATAGCCAATAAAAATGCATTTCTCACCTCTATCATCAAGTTTTCTTCTCAATTTAGATGGTATGAGAGAATATGCTATACAACCAAAAATTCTGAAATGATGTACACAATATTTCTTACCACTCCACGCTTCTTGTGGAATTCGATCTCTGACACTCTTTGTTGGGCTTCTATTCAAAATATACACTGTACATGTTACTGCTTCTACCCAATATTCATTTGACAAGTGTTTGGCTTTCAACATGCTTCTAGCCATCTCCATGATTGTTTTATTCTTTCTTTTTGCTACACCATTATGCTGTGTTGTGTACCTTGTAGTCAATTGTCTTTTGATGCCATGATATCTATAAAAATCTTGAAATTCATTAGACATATATTTACCTCCTCTATCTGATCTAAGGACCTTGATATAACAGCCACTCTGCTTTTCAACCATTGCCTTGAATTCTTTAAACTTTCCAAAGACTTCAGACTTATTTTTGAGAAAGTATATCCATGTCTTTCTGCTAAAGTCATCAATGAAGATTAGAAAAAAGGTATTACCTCCAAGTGATGTAACTTGCATTGGTCCACATAAATCACTATGGACTAGCTCTAATATTACCTTAGCTCTATATGAGGCTCCTACTGGAAAGCTCTCTCTATGCTGTTTTGCCAGAATACAACTATTACATGAACTTCCTGGCTGTTCTATTGGTGGTAATCCCTTCACCATATTTTTATTTTGTAACAAATTCAAACTTCCAAAATGTAAATGTCCATACCTTAAGTGTCATAGCCATGATTGATCTAGATGCATGGTTTTGAAGTGGGCTTCCTCTTCTCCTTGGATGCACTGAATATGAAGAGGGAACATCTGATTCTTGGTCATCTCCACTTTTCTTATCAACCTATCACTTGGAAACTTGTCCAATATTGTGCAAATATTATCCATAAATGATACTCTATAACCTTTTTGTACTAACTGTCCAACACTCATAAGATTATGTTTTAGTCCAGGTATAAAATAAACATCAGGTATAAACCTTCTTTCACCATTCTTTGCCAAAACATTTATTACATCTTTACCCATGACATCTACTGTGATATCATTTCCTAATTTCACTTCTGATTTTATAGAATCATTAAGACTAGCAAAAAATTCTTTATTCCATGTCATATGATTACTGCATCCACTGTCTAAGAATCAAATATCTCTAGCTTTTTCTTGAGTAACATTACAAGTAAGAAATAAGCTTCCAGGATTAGAACTAGATTCACCTGGATTGGAACTAGATTCACCTATGTAATTAGCATTCTGCTTGTCCACATATCCTTGTTTCCTTCGGTAGTCACTTGCATAATGACCATATTTTTTGCAGTAATAACATTGAATATTAGATTTATCAAACCTCTGTGAACCTTACTTGAAGTGATTGTTGCCACATCCTCTATTGCTATAGTTTTGATTACTTTTCTCACCTTCATTTGGATTGTTCCTTCCATATCTGCCTTTGCCTCTTCCTCTGAAGTTTGACCTGGCTCTTCCTCTTCCTCTGCCAAATGATACCTGTGACTTGAAGGCATTCTCAAGTGAAGTATTGTTATTCCTATTCATTCTGGATTCATGTGTTAACAAAGAACCCATTAATTCATCTACAGATAACTGTTCCAAATCCTTGGTTTCCTGAATAGCTACAACTATTGCATCAAATTTACTGGGTAAACACCCGAGTATTTTTTCTATGTTCTTCTGATTCGTGATAGATTCTCCATTAGATCTAATTTGATTCACTATATTCAAAACTTGACCCATAAAATGGTCTATTGAATCTGAATCATTCATTTGCAAATTTTCAAAACTTCTATTAAGAGATTGCAATTTAGCAATTTTTACCTTTGTATTACCTCTATAGGTAGTCTCCAAGATTTTTCATGTTGATCTGGATCTTGTTGCTGCTACAACTCTGGAAAAAATAGATTTATCCAATGCCTGTTGGATGAGAAATAAACTTTTGCATCTTTCTTCTTGTTATCTTTGAGCTCTTCTTTTTGTACTTGATTTAATGCTAGATGGGCTGCCTCATCCTGCAGTTCTACAAAACCACTCTCTATAAGATCCCAAACATCTTATGAGCAAAATAAAGTTCTCATCTTAATTGCCTAGAAATTGTAATTCTTACCATTGAAAATGAGAATTTGAGGCTGTGAAAAACTGTTATTCACTGCCATGGCTCACGCTGAGATGGCTTTTTGGTTTGCTATTTTCAAACACAGTAACTGACATCAGTTAAACTACCGAGGTTGGTCAGGAATAGTGCTGACGTCAATTTTGTTGCTAATGTTAGTCTGGATGTCAGTCGACGTTGATTAGACTATCGATGTCGATTGTTGTTCTACCTGCTGGGTAGTTCCTGCACTTTTCCTTCACGTGTTGGACTGCAACTGCTTCGCTCTCCTTTCTTCTTGGTGCCTCCCTGCTGGCTGCTTTCCTAACCAGGATCTGATACCAATTTGTTAGATATAAAGAGATCATGCAAAACAAGAACTTAAATAAATAAACAAGAACAAAACCCAATTGCTACAGTAATCTCTTGAAAAATAAGATTTTATTGATCTTCAATTTTCCTTGCTTATAATGATGCGTCCAAGGCATCTTTAAATAGATTTGAATCCAAAAATAACTAATTGATTAACTAATCCTTAACTAATCATCTAACTACTTAACTAATTGATTGTTAAGTGCTTAAACTAACTGATATCTATCTGTCAGTTAACTAACTGAATGTGAACTACTTCTTTAATAGTTTAACTAACTATTTGATAACTGATTGTTCACTAACTGATTGTTCATAGCTGCATGCATGAGGAGTGGAGAAATTAACTCCAGTTCATCTTGACTCTCTAATATCAAACTATATAAACAAAAAATACATAATAAAATAAGTTTGCAAATTCAAAAGAGCAAAATATGCTTAAAATTGAAGCAAAAAGAATTATTGATAAAGTCAGCTCAAAAATTGAAAATTGGAGAATATCTTTTGGAAATCTGTAGTCAAATATAGATTTACAGTGTATTGAAGAAACCTGGATTTACAATGTATGGTATAAGGACTATAATCGTGTGAAACTAAGGCAAAATATAAGAAATAGAAAATATGACAAACTATTCTTTCAAATGGAAAATAGGAAAGACAAATACAGTCCAGAGAGGAGCTCCAAATAATGTTAGAAGAAAGACAATTCTGAAGAGTTCCAACTATTGCAACATATAAGCATTCAACCTCATTAAGTTTTTTGTTGCAGCTGCAATTGACAAATGGATCCGATAAAAATGACTCTAGCCCCAACCCTTGGGCTTCTTTGCCATACTCTCTCTCACCAAAATAGTCATTCAAATTATTCTGCAACTCTCATTTGGAGATTCTTGGATTCTGCTTCACCAAATGGTAATACGTGCATGTTTGCATTATGCTTTTGCCAAGCATTTTGAAGATACTATGCTCATTCTCCCACCTTTTTGAGAAAAGATCAAGTGTTCTTTTCCCTACTTTATTATGCAGTTCAATCAAAGCCTGGAACTTTTCGGGGAAGCTGTCTCCTTTGCCCTGTTTATTCTCCTTTGAACTATTTATTTGGCGACGATGTACTTCCCTACACCAACAATTATTTTGTCACTGATAAATAAACTGATATTCTCTGAACAAGTAATAAAAAATCAAAAAGAATTCTAAAATAGAGAATGTCAATGCATGTTGTCAATGGATATGGTTTTATAGGCCTTGCACAAGATCTAACAACCGGTTCACTTGATTGCCCAACATATTCCCCTTCTGCTAAACCACTTTGGTTCTGCCTTTGAAAACCCTTCTCACTCTTCAAGGGCCTTAGAATAGCATATGAGACAGGATTAGCTATAAATATTGAAACTAAGGAATTCACACACATAATTTAGTATAAAGTCTAGGAATCGGGTGTCTCAAAAGAAGGCAGATGATATAGGATAGCTATCGATCAGATTTGTAGGGATGGTGTATAGTAAACCAACCTTATAGCCATCGCATCAATAAATTTGATGCATATCATTAACTGCTATCAATTTGTGGAGCATTAACAGCTCCTTCCTTGGCATAATATGGTTGTAAATGATCAGTTATTTTAGGACTATTTCTTACTTTTTTTAGTCTTCTATTTGAGTTTTTTTGGTTGACAGTTGACAGTTGTCTCCTGTTGGTTTGGGGAGTTAGTTGCTAGAAGTCTTTTAAGTTGTGGGTCTTAGAAAGTTATAGAGTAGGTTAATTCTAGCTGAAAGATGGGGAAACTTTGAGCTGTGTTTTTTTCTATAGATAGTTATATTTCATGACTATAATTTGGTAGGAACAGAGATCAATAAAGTAGTGTTGATTTACTCTTAGGGCCTTCTTATTGTCTACTTCTATTTTGGATTCTAGAATTTTTCTATTATTTCTGAGTACAATTACAGGTTCAATCTTCGGATCTGCATCAGTTTTGGTATTAGAGCAAACCTGGAAATGGCTCAAAGAGGAGTTCACATGGCTTGGGGATGAAGGGGTAGGAGAAATGCAAGATAGAGAGGTGATGCACTTGATGAAGTGCTTAGACTATTGTAGGCCATTGAGGCTAGACTTCCTCATGAAAATTCTAAGGAAGAAAATGAGGTTTAGAGAGGACAAGCAGAAGAAATAAACCCAATGGAAAGACTTATTGAGGCTATCAGCAAGCAAGGAACTAGAGTCAAGGTTGACGTCCCAGATTTTAAGGGTGATCTAAATCCTAAAGTGTTCTTGGATTGGCTTCAAGATTTAGAAAAATATTATGACATGGAAGGAATCAAAGAAGATGACCCACGTAGGGTCAAAGTTGCAGCGTCTAGGATGAAATCTCATGTGGCTTTATGGTGGGAGAATCTCCAACATGCTAGAAGAACTCAAAGGAAGGAGAAAATTAGGTTATGGCCAAAAATGTTAAAACATTTAAAGGCCAAGTTCTTACCTTCTGATTATCAACAAAAGTTTTTTAGAGAGTTTTAGAACTTAAGGTAGAAAGAGTTGTCCATATCTACTTACACCAAAGAATTCATGAAGTTACATATCAGGACTAATCTACATGAAGATGATTAGCATACTGTGGCTAGATATCTTAATGGGCTGAGATTTCAACTCAAAAATGAGCTTGCTCTACTAAAAATAAATACTGTGGATGAAGCATATCAAGTAGCCTTGAAGGCTGAAGAGAAATTGAGTAGAGTCAGCAGAGTGGGTAATAAAAGAGGTGAGAGTAATCCAAATAGAGGAAGAGGGGGCTCTTCCAAATCAATTACTGATGAAGAGACCATTATTAATGAGAAGCCAAACTTCCAAGGAAGGGGTGGCTTCAGAGGTAGAGGAAGAGGACAACCATTATTGGGAGATTGGAAGCCTTTGAAGTGCTATATTTGCAATGAAGCTCATAGGGCGGTAGACTACCCTCATAACCCCAAAAGAGCCATGATGACTCAAGAAGAAGGAGAAGAGCCCTTAGTAGAAGAAGTGGAACTAGAGATGGGAGAAATTTTGATGTTGAGAAAGACCCTAGTAGCTGGAGACAAAGAAAACACCCAAGCTGATTGGAGGAGAAACAATGTCTTTCGAACACAATGCAAGTGCAAAGATAAAGTGTGCAAGGTGATTGTGGATGGAGGATCTATAGATAACTTGGTAAGTATAGAAATGGTACAAAAATTAAATCTTTCTTGCATACCCAAACCAAATCCTTATAAAATTTCATGGCTAAAGAAGGATCATAGTGTGCTTGTTAACCAGTCTTGCTTAGTTGAATTCAAAATTGGCCCATACGAAAATAAGGTGTTATGTGACGTAGTGCCAATGGATGCTTGTCACTTGTTATTAGGAAGGCCTTGGCTATATGATAGAAATGTAATCCATCATGGTAGAGAAAATACTTATGAGATACAACTTGGAAATAAGATCCATATTTTGAAACCTTTTAAGGAAGAAGGATCAGTAAAAATAACAGCCTTGTCACTATCTACAGTAGGGTGGAAAGATTTTTTAAGAGAGTCAAAAGGAGGAAGCCAAAATATTGGTTTATACATGCCCTTACCCGTGCTAAAGGAACCATGGGTTGATATCTCTATGGATTTTGTTTTGGGGCTTCCTAGAACCCAAAGAGGCAATGATTCAGTGTTTGTAGTGGTGGACCATTTTTCCAAAATGGCCCATTTCATACCCTGTAAGAAGATAAATGATGTTAGCCAAGTGGCACACTTATTTTTCAGGGAAGTTGTGAGATTGCATGGTGTTCCAAAAACAATAACGAGTGATAGAGATGTCAAGTTCTTAAGTCACTTTTGGAGAATCCTATGGAAAAAGTTGGATAGCAGGTTACAATTCAGTTCATCATATCATTCTCAAACTGATGGTCAAACAGAGGTAGTGAACAGGAGCTTGGGCAATCTTTTGAGGTGTTTAGTTGGAGACTATCCCTGACAATGGGATTTGGTGTTACCTCAAGCAGAGTTTGCCTATAATTCTAGCATAAATGGGTCAAATGGTAAATTTGTGTTTCAAATTGTTTATGGTGCGAATCCTAAAGGAGTTGTGGACTTGGTTGACTTGCCGGAAGGTAAACATGGTAGCCCTAAAGCTACAGGGTTTTTAGAAAATATTCGTGAGATACATCAATGAACAATATAAGAGGAAGGCTGACTTACATTGTGGTCAGACTCAAATTGTTGTCCATGAATGAACAATATAAGAGGAAGGCTGACTTACATGGTAGAAGAATGGTCTTTCAAGAAGGAGAGATAGTAATGGTGCACCTACACAAAGAAAGGTATCCAAAGGGTGCCTACAACAAGTTGAAGCCAAAGAAAATTGGACCATGTAGAATCATGAAGAAGATAAATGACAATGCTTATCAAATTGAATTGCCAGAAGATTTAGACATTAGTCCCATCTTTAATGTTGCTGACCTTTACTCATACTCTGTTGAAACTAGTGACGAACAGGTAAAAGATGAGAAAAACAAGATGGATGATGTCCATAAGATATAGAAAATTCCAATGAAGACAAGACAATAGATTGAACAAGTGATAGATACCAAATTGATGACTACTTGATCCAGTTCCTATAAGTTGTATTTTGTTAAGTGGGAGGGCTTGCCTGATTCTTACAACACTTGGATTTCAGAAGCTGACTTACTCAAGTATAAAAAAACTTTTACACCTCATGCACTAGAACCTGAATAGCCAAGAGATCCAAATCATCTTTTAGATCAGGGGAGGATGATGCATAGCATTAACTGCTATCAGTTTGTGGAGCATTAACAGCTCCTTCCTTGGTGTAATATGGTTATAACTGATCAATTATTTTAGGACTATTTCTTACTTTTTTTAGTCTTTTGTTTGAGTTTTTTTTGGTTGATAGTTGACAGCTGTCTCCTGTTGGTTTGGGGAGTTAGTTGCTAGGAGTCTTTTAAGTTGTGGGTCTTAGGAAGTTACAGAGTAGGTTAATTCTACCTGAAAGATGGGGAAACTCTGAGCTGTATTTTTTTCTATAGACAGTTATATTTCATGACTGTAATTTGGTAGGAACAGAGATCAATAAAGTAGTGTTGATTTACTCTCAGGACCTTATTGTCTACTTCTATTTTGGATTTTAGAAAATTTCTATTATTTTTTAGTACAATTGCAGGTTCAATCTTTGGATCTACATCAGTTTTGGTATCAGAGCAAACCTGGAAATGGCTTAAAGAGGAGTTCACATGGCTTGGGGATGAAGGGATAGGAGAAATGCAAGACAAAGAGGTGATGCACTTGATGAAGTGCTTAGATGGTTGTAGGCTCTTGAGGCCAGACTTCCTCATGAATATTCTGAGGAAGAAAATGAGGTTCAGAGAGGACAAGCAGCAAAAATAAACCCAATGGAAAGACTTATTGAGGTGGTTCAATCCTCGGATCTACATCAAAATCCTATTGCGCCAAAGAAGAGCAATTATCCTTCATGTTCATCTCTGTCAATTTGTAATAACAAATGGCACTCACTACATGGGAGCTTCCTATAATTCTAGCTAGTTTTCAGACTGTGATAGAGAGTGCAGTGATTGAATGAATGAATGATGGATTTTTATAACGTCCACGAGACCATAGCAGCTTATGGGATCCATCAGTCACGCACATCCCTTTCAAAATGGGACTTCAGCCACAAAAGGTTCCTTAAGTTGTCTGAACTTCCTTCTTGAGATCTTCCCTTCTGCTGTGAAGTTTGATCACGAGGTTTGCCGTATTACCCAACCTTGTCACTTCAAACAGGTTGTTTAGGTTGTCGATTTTCAAAGTTTCACCATAACTGTATTAGATGTCTTTGTATGCCTCGCACTCCAAGAGGGAGTGTTGTTCCATCTCCACCATGCCTTTGTTGCAAAAGAGGCATATTCTCTCCTCCCAATCCTCTTTAGGAGTTAGCAATCTACCCGTTTCACACCTAAGATGATGAGAGCTCATCCTAATTTGGGCAATCAGCCAAAATCCCCTGTGGGGTTGAATTCTTTGAGGTTGTATTCCTTTTTACGGCCCATTTATTTTGTCCACATGATGCACTTAAACTTTCTTCTCACATATTTTTTTATTTCTTCATTAGTATTTGGGCACTCCTGCATGCCAATATCCCACCTCTTACCCATTTGTCATTTTGATTCCTCCAAGTGTTCTTTCTTCTAGTTAGCTCTTCCTCCATAATTAGTCTAGGCCACCTGTGCTTCTTCATGTTTTGAATCTTCTTGAGGTAGCTTAGTAACTGTATCATCGCCGATGCCTCTAGATGGAAGGATCCCATTTCAGCAAGTAGGATCTCATATGGCACCGAATTCTTGACTTTGAGACTACTTATTATGACATGTTTCTGGATTCTCTCTCTTTGTTTCCATTTCTGATCTGACATACTGCTACCCCAAATTTCACACCCGTAGAGTCACCGAGATAACCAACAAACCGAAGAGTGTTCTCTTGGTCTTCCAATCCCATAACTCTACAATCATGTACCTATTTTGAAGAGAGTACAATGTTTTCCATCCTCCTTGGATTCTTTTTACTCTACACGTTTCCCAACTGAGCTTGTGGTGAAAATCAACCCTGAGGTACTTGTACTCCTCGACTATCTCTAACGGGCTGCCTTCAAAGGTAAAGGTATATTGTTTATTTTTTCTTTTCAGAGAGAAGATTATTACTTTGGTTTTGCTTGTGTTCCCCTGCATTCCAACCTCTTGACAAAAAGTTTCAAGTGCTCTCAAATGTTCCCTCAAGCTGTTGGTTGTTCTAGTAATTAAAATGAGGTCATCTGCATCAAGAAGCAGTTTTATAACATACTTAGCTAGTTGAATCCCCTCCCCACTATCTTTATTTAACCATTCTTCTAATTTATCAATGTACAGTCCAAATAAAGTTTGTGAAAGTGGGCAACACTGCTTGATGCCTATATCACTGTCAAAACACTCTGACATTCCATCACTAGTTTTAATTTTAGCCTTTACTTGCTCATATAATCTATGGACAGTAGCTCTAAGCTCATCTGAAACTCCCAGCTCTTTCATCTGATTCCAAAGTTTGTCACAGGGGACCATGTCAAAAGCTTTTTTGAAGTCGACAAAGTAGCAAAAGGCCTCATCTCCCTGAGTGTTCCATATTTTTTTAATTAAGAACCTAAGTGTAGCTCCATGATCAATAGTATAATGCTTTGGTCTAAACCCAGCTTGGCCCTTAGCTCTTTTTCCTTCTTTTTCTGCCCACCTGTTGATTCTGCACTCTATCATGCTTCCGAAGAGTTTACCAAGAAGGGGATTAACATGCCCTGATTCCTGTGAACTGAGAAATAACATAAAAGTTTTTCAACGAATCAAAATGCAGGAAAATTAATATTATATTTAATCAGTTAAAGATATTGCAACTTACTATACTAAATGCTCACATATTATAGAGTGCGTAAAACAATGCAATATGATTGGCTGGAAGAACAGGGATTAATAAGGAGTTAAAGGAAAGTGAAGACTATGGTCCCCCATACGGGACTAATAAAGTAAAATAGAATGAAAAACTGATAAATGGCACATAATTTTGTTAGAAAATACAAATATTCCAATGGCCAATGTGTGGAGCAGGTCGTGGCCAAGATGAAGTACAGGTTTGAAGCGCTATGCCAAGTTGAATCGCCAATGGGAGGGACACAAGTCCAAATAAAAATAGACTTAGATGTTAATGTATTTAAAAACACAACTTTTTTAATGGTTTGAGTAAACTGTATGAAAAAAATTAGTAGAGGATGAAAAAATGAATAAGCAAACGGAAGAGGAAGTATGAACAAGAATCCATACTCTCATAATGTTAGGTTAGGATATTGAAGTGTAAAAAATAAATTAGATTGGTGAAAATTAAACTTGCATTCTATTATTAATTTTTTTTTAAGTAAGAAATTTTCAAATATTAAAATTTCATTTAATTAATGATTTTTTTAAAAATATATATTATTTTATTTATTCTAAAGTTTAATATAAAATCTGATAAATAAATATTAAAATATTTTTATATATTATTTAAATATATTTTATTATTGATATCATAAATAATTATTAATATTGAGAACACATACCCTTATTAATTACTTTATTCATTAATATTGAAAGACAACTAGTCACAATTGAAACTGGAAATTTAACATTTTTCATATTCAAGAAAATTACAAATTTTGAATGTCATGTCTGATCTAATGACTTGATGTCACGTGTAACTACCTATTGCTTTGCAAGGATCAACAAATATGATTCACTCTCACACTCTCACATATTGACGATCATCAACGAATGCTAAATTTCTTCCTACAGATCGACATTGAGCACCATTTCATTTCTACAATGTGGATTTTCAATGAGCACCTTTGAATCTCTAATCAATGATTGCAATGACTCCAAAGATTCTACGATGTATATTTTCAATGGGCACCTTTGAATCTCCAATCAATAACTACAATGACTCCAATGATTCTACAATGTGGATTTTCAATAGACACCTTTAAATCTCCAATAAATGACTGCAATGACTCCAATGAATGACTGTAATGAAGTCATGTTAAAATTTTGGTAAAATGGCTATCCACCTCCCAAAACCCTTCTCAAACTCATCAAATAGGGAATACGGACTTATCAAGCCAAAAAGCCCGTTATCATTAAAATTTTCCACAACTTGTGGAAGGTCATTCAATTGTGTTAAAGCTCATTCAAGTTTAACAAAGACTGTTTGGTATCTTTATACTACATTTTAAAGTTTTTACTACTGCTGTTCAATCTTCATACTTCTGTAAAAACTTATCAAACTATCATTTTCTTTGGTGGACGATGCTGAAGCTAGTTTTCAGAAAAATGTTATCTTCTTCATCAAGCATATTTCAAATAAGGTGAACAATCTTCGGCACCCGTTCTCCTTTCGTCATTCGTCATCATTTTGAAAGCAATCAGGGACTCCTACTTCAAGTTAACAATCTTCGACATTCGCAAAAGCAGAAATAAAATACCAATTTCATGGGTTAGCACTGATGATTGTCAATTTACGAGAGTGAATTTTCTTAAATATGAATTCAGGAAGATCTTATAATAAGTTTGATATATGCGAATTCAAACATAAACAAATTTTAATATAAAAATAAGAACCAACAGTTATGGTCTTTATTAGAAAAAAAACAAATTTAGAATAGAGATTCATTTGAATCTTATAATGAATATTCACCTTTTACTACAAAATAAAAATTATCTTACATCTAAAATTAAATTTTAATTAATATTATATACAGTAATATAAAATTAACCTCTTTTAAATCTATTTAAAACAATTAAAAAAAAAAATCTTTACAATCCTTTTTTAACAGAAAAATTTATATTTTATTATTTAAAAAAACAATTTTAAAAATAAATAGATCATAAAACAGGTATTCACTTCACCTCCTAAAATATAAATTTTAAAAACAATGGAAATGTCTAACCTGCATTACGGTAGCCCCCTGAACGTGTTGATGGGCCAGTTCAAGGAGGAGCATTGCTCAAAGCCATGGTATATCATATCTTTGTGGCAGCAGTACTACTATTGGGGATGACCTTTGTGCAAACTTTCTCTTCAGTTGAAAATCAAAACTGATCAGAGTAGACAATATATCTTGGCAGTCATGCAGTTTTTTGGAAGTGTTTCATGTTAGTGATATAATCTTAGCAATCATGTATCTTACCATATACTAGTTTTAGAGTGTCATGTTAGCTGTAGAAATATGTTAGGCAAACAGATATTTATACAGGGGAAATGGCTCGGAAGTGGACATGGTATGGTGTGGTATTTGATAGTGAAATGGTACATGGTTATTAATACCTGTCATAAACATATTTAGTAGTTGATTAACTCTTATTAATAATAAAAATGTGAAGTATTAACTTTTTTTTTTAACTGTAATTCAAAAAATAATATATTAAATCAATTTAAATTATAAGTCTCTATTCGATTTTATATATATATATATAACAAATTAATATCTACGTGTCCTATTTATTATGTTGTTAATTTAGGGTGGACCACTATTATTCCCTTTCTCCTATTTATGTATTTCTATAGATTAAATTTTTACTTTAAAATTCTTCTTTTAATTTATTGGGTTTGAATATACTACATAATTATTACATTTTTTAAATAAATTTATAAATATTGATTGAACGATTTATTAGATATTTATTTTATATAATCAAGAATATTAATTACATTTTAAATAATAATATTATAAATAACCTTAAAAAAAAAGGAATCCAAAAAAATATCACTATAGATATGTAAAAATAGTTCATGGGAATTAATTAATCATCAAATTTTATGATTCATAATATTTTTAATTATTGATTCAAATTAAATATTATTGATACAATTTTTTTATGTTGTCCCGTCTCCATTCTCTTTATCTTTTTGTTTGGCATACTCCTTTAGGGTTTCAAAAGAAATTTATTTGTTGTGCCTTACACTTATGGTTCAATATTTTTTCATATAAAATCAAATATAAATTTATTTCATTTTTACAAGGTTAATTCCATTGCATGCCCTTAGAAACAATATGCGTAGTTTCATTTTTCATGATTTTATTGACCCTAAGTCTTAAGTCATTTAAATTTATAAAAAACATGTCAAAATGTAATAAATCACCTTTTAGTTTTTATTTCAAAATGTTTTAAATTCTTCTATGAATTTTAGGACTCTTCAAAATGATTTAGAAGGTAGTGATTTTTATGATAGTAAGGATGACATTGAAGATAGTTTAGAAAATAGTTTTTAATCTAATAGGTCTAAGTGAATATAAAAATGACTTGGGTGTATTATTATTTGGATCGATTTACAATGCTCTTGTGATCTTATAGAATGTCAAAATTTGATATTTAAGAGAAATTATTCAACCAAATTATTCCTTTATAGGATATGAGAAAACCATTATACAAATTATGAGAGATTATGTTGATTAAGATTCATGTTATGTTCAAACCAATGTATCTTATTTGAACATTAATGATGATCTAATAAAGTGAATATTAAGGCCTCTCAAGATGATTATTGGAATGAATGTGAATAAGATTTTTATTATGAGATTGAACTAAAAGAACAAGCTTAACACTCACAATATTAAAAATATTATAAAATATGCCACACACAACCATGGTGAAATATATGGACTTATAAATCTAGTAGATGTGCAAAAAATAAAATTTTAGCATATAATTTTTATCATTATTTTATATAGTCTTAAATCTTGTCTTGTTTTGATGATTTGGGTATCCTTCATCTTTGCTTAGACAATTGATAATCGTTGTAACCTTGAAAATAGAGTCTTTGCTTTAATTAAAAATAAAGGTTTAACACCTTGAAACTATGCATTTGGATTGTTAACATCAGTGAGAGGATAATTATGGAAGTTAACCATCTATTACATGTAAATGAATATTGGAAGATGGATTATCACATCTTGTATTATGATTCTAGTTTGGCAATTCTAAAACTCATTAATAGTGGTCCAAAACTTCTGGATGCCAAAATAATTTTGGGATTCAGACACTTTATGGTTAATATTGGTATTTGGATATTATTATATGGAAATGCCTTGAGATTGGAAATATACTTATGTATCTTAAAAAAATATTTGAGAAACAAATTGAAATTTTGATTATATTGAAATGCAAGCCCAAACGGTAATATATACAATGTCTAGTGTAGTCGGTTACAAAAAATTGATGATAACTACCTAAAACTACCTCTACGTGGCCTATGCCAATGTATATAACTAAAAAAAATGTAATAATTAACTAATTACACCAACATTCCCCCCTTTATTACATATTTTTTACAAATGTACCCTCAAAATAGATCAAATTTTACCTTGCCAAGAGACTTGGTGAGTATATCTACTATTTTTGAATCTGTCAGGTAGTACTTGAGCTAAATGTGGTGGTTCAAGACTTGGTCTTTGATGTAATGACACTGAACCTCAATGTGTTTGGTTCATTCATAAAAAATTAGATTCTTAACAAGCTTCAACACATCTTGATTATTGTAGAATAGAATTGGTGGCTGATCTTTAGGAATCTCCATATCAGACAAAATACAATGTATCCATATTGCTTCCCACACATCTCTTCATACGACGTGATACTCTACTTTTGTGGATGAGAGAGCAACTACTGATTGTTTTTTGCTGATCCATGAAATGGGTTCATAACTGAGATGAAAAATGTATCCTGAAGTAGATTTTCTGTCATCAACAAATCTAGCATAGTCTGAGTCAGTGTACCCCTACAATAAGAACTAACTATTCTTCTTGTATTCCAAACCATACTCAAGTGTGCCTCAGACATATCTCAAAACATGTTTTGTTGCAATCCAATAACATTTCTTTAGTTCATGCATAAATCTGGAAAGATAAATCACAATAAAACATATATTTGGTTTGGTGTAGGTCAAGTAGATGAGACTCCCAATGAGCTATCTATAGAGAGTTACATCTACTTGAGGAGAATCCTAGAATTGAGAGAGTTGTAAACCTTTCTCCATTGGAGTTGAAAGAGATTTACAATCTAACATTTCATAATTTTCCAGGAGTGTCTTGGAGTATTTCATCTAGGAGATAAAGATGTGATTCTATTTCTACCATATCTCCAAGCCAAGATAGTAATGTAGTAGCCCCAAATCAATCATGTCAAAGGATTTTTTCAAGTCATTATTTACTGCATCAACAAGATCATCTGAGCTACTAGTGATCACAAGATCATCCACATATAAGAGAAGAATGACAATATATGTACCAATCTTCTTGATATACAAATTGGAATCAGAGGGGCTATGAATGAAACCATGTTGCAATAGGTGATCATATTATTTTATGTACCATGTTCAAGGTGCTTGCTTAAGTCCATAAAGAGATTTAACTAGATGACATACCTTTTGTGGATGTTTTTCATCGATGAAACCTTATGGTTGGGTCATGTATACTTCTTCTTTTAGATCACCATTCAGGAAAGCACTCTTGATGTCCATATACTAAAGTTTCCATCCATATTGTGCTGCTAGTGCACAAACAATTTTGATGTTTTTGATCTTCACAGTGGGTGTAAAGGTCTCTTCATAATCAATGCCTTCTTTCTGAGCATAACCCTTTGCAAAAATTCATGCTTTATGTTTGTTGATGGATCCATCTACCTTGTACTTTGTTTTGAAGATCTATTTTTAGCCAATCGATTTCTTCCCTATAGACAGATCAACAAGTTCCCACGTCACATTTTTGATAAGGGCATCATATTTAACATCCATAGCTTTCTTCCATTGAGGTTGACTTAAGGCCTCTCGAACTGTCTCTGGTTTGGTGCTATCAACCACTAAACTCATGAGTGTAAGATTGACTTCATTTCTCACATGTCTTCTTATTCCAACTCTTGATGAAGTGTCTAGAGGAGAGCTCAGGTGTAAGTCCTTGATTGTGTAATATAGCCATTTAGGATGTCAATGTGTCTACTGATTTGATGAACTGCCTTGTAGATTACCAAGATCAACAAATAATTCTGCTTCTTGTAGCTCACCTTATTCATGCTCATCATCTAACTATGGGAAAAGTCTGTGAGAGGTGGTCTGGTCGGTCTCCTTATGAATCAAATGATGATTCATCACAGACCACATCATGACTTTCATAAATCTTCTTCATCTTAGGATCTATGAGATGGTATGCTTTGGAGGTAGTGCTATACGCCAATACAATACATTGGAGGGTCTTTGGTTCGATCTTCTTCCTCTTTTTATCTAAAACATGCATATAAGATGTACAATCAAATACTCAAAGATGGAAAATTGATGGTTTAGACCACTCCATACCTCTTTTGGTGTATTGTCTAGCAATATCATTGTTGGTGCTCTATTGAGAAGATAGACAACCATTTGTACTGCTTCTACCTAGAATCATGTCATCAACTTTGTAGTGGATAGCATGCAATGAGCCATCTCCATGACTGAGTGATTACGTCATTCTACTATTCCATTTTACTGAGGTGTATAGGGAGCAGTCAGGTGCTGCTTGACGTCATGTTGCTTTAGGAATGCCGGTAATTCTTTTTATGTGAATTCCCCCCACTCGATCTGAGTGGAGGAGTTGAAGTCACTTCCAAGACTATGTAACAACATACTGATGGAAGGCCTTCAAATGTGCAAGTGATTCACTCTTCTTTTTGAGAAATAACACCCAAGTCTTGTGAGAAAATTCATCAACAAATAACTAAAAGTACCTAAATCCTTGAAGGGATGTTGGCAGGGGTCCACATAGATCAATATGCACCACATCAAGTCATTCCTTGGCATGAGAGGAAATTGGATCAAATGGAACTTGATGTTATTTTCCCACAAGACAACTAGAACATATCTTCAAAGAATGAGAAAGCTAAGGAATTCCATGAACAATTGCCTTAGAACTGAGCTAGAAGAGGGAACCAACACATAGATGCCCATAGCAATAGTGCCAAAGTGTAGTAGATTCTACCATAGAGGTAGCGAGTGCAACTTCACTGGTTGAAACTACATCTAAGGCAAATAATTGATCTTTCAAGTAGGGTTTAGCAAGAACCTGACCTTCTCGAGAAATGAGATAGGATTTGATGCCTTGTTGGACTAGAAACTCTACTTTTATCTTGTGATTCAATAGTTGATTGATAGATAAGATATTTATTATCAAACCAGGGACATAGAGTACCTTTATGAGAACATAGTGTCTTGTCCCAAGAGGAATGGTGACACATCTAATTCCTTCTGTAATTTACTCTTTATCGTCAAAAATTTGAACTCGATCTCTAGTTGGGTTGGTTGTCAGTGAATCAAAGAGTTCCTTACATCTAGTCATGTTCTTGTTGGCACTAGAGTCTATTAACCAAACTTTACTCACTTCTATCAAGGTTTGAGAGACTAATACAAGGTCATCATGGGCTCCATATGCTGCTTCTTCTACTACTTCATCATCAGATGCATTCTCTTCTTGCTTTTGTGTTGTTCCATGCCCTTTTTGCTTCCATTATCGAGGATGTCTTTTATATTTTTTTTAATCTTATTTATTGAAAGAGCCCTCTTGACTGGATTGGCCTTGAGCTAAGGCATTATACCAACAATGATCAGTATCGTGCATGTGGGTTTTGCAAATGTAACACCACCACTTCAGCTTGTTAGTCTTTTGTTGTTGTTGATGTTGTTGTGGCTGCTTTTGAGGTCCCTTCTTTACTTTTGGACCCCTTTTCTTGGAGATCAAGGCTTTGTCCTCAAATTCTTCATGCACAGATTAAATTGCTTCATCTTGTTGAAGTAAATTGACCAGTTCTTCAAATGACACTACTTGCTTTGTAATATTGAGTGTTGTAATGAACGTGTGAAACTAAGATGGGAGAGTTCTCAGTGTGATCAAAACCAACATCTTGTCCTCAATATTTTCTCCAAGTGCAATAAGTTTTGCTCACAATTCTGCAACCTAGCATAAGAACTCTTCAACCTTTTCCCCAAATTTCATACTGAGTGTATGAAGAAGCGATTGTAGATGCAAGATTCTGGTCTGGTTCTTCACGTCATAAATTGTGGACAAAATGCCCCATGCCTCTTTTGATGTGTATGGATCGTGAACATGTGTTTGAGCTTCATCAGTAATACTGAGAGTTATCAGCGTGAGTGCTTTCACATCTGACTTATCAAACTTCTTTTGCTCATCAAGTTCAGCAGGATGGGTCATTGTTCTAGTGGCGATGCCCCATAATTCTTCAAATTGAAGAGTCATCTACATCTTCATCTTCCAGGTGGAAAAATTTGGCCCTTTCAAGAGCTGGGCATATGAAGTAACAACTCAGGTGCAAACATTTTCTAACAATTTCCTTACTTTACTTTTACAAAGTAATTACAAGCAAAACGGTATTTATAGCTTCAAAGTTTCAAAAAAAATTGTATTACAAAGATGTACCTTGGAGGATTTTGCTCTAGTATTTCACATTGTTAGACTTGGTGTTGGTATGCTCCTTCCAGTATAAACAATGAGGAGACTTTTCAGCTTTATACACCCTCAGGCAGGCTTTTCGAGATTTCCATGCTACAGGTATGACTGCTCTAGGCATCGTACCTTTCAAATTTGATGCGAGTGGTAGGATTTTGCCTTGGCCTTCTTGGCACAGTCAGCTCATAGTGCAAAGGCTCCTTTCAATGGACTATTGTGTCCTTCCACAACTTCATGCACTTTTCTGATCTGGTAGGCTTTAGGCAATTATCCGCTTCTTGGCTGTGTCGAACTCTTCTTCTCGCATGCTTCATCAATGGATTGCACTTGGCTTTCACTTCTACGTGGGCTTCCACGCTTCTCTAGCATAAAGAATCAAGCAAATCAAAGGCTGCTTGTGCTTTGCTCTTTCATTCTTGCTCAGCGCTTCTTCTACGTCATATTTTCTCCTAACTCTGAACTGCAGGTCGTCATATTAGGCTAGCATCGATCTCCTTCACATAGGTCGTGGCTCTCTATGCAAACTGTCTGCTGTGTCCCAGGCTTGCGTTGTGGTTGCTTTATGCAAGGCGATCAGGGTTACACGCTCTGATATCAGAGTGTGAGACAAATTGAAACTTTGATTATATTGAAATGCAAGCCCAAACGGCAATATATACAATGTCCAATGTATTTGGTTACAAACAACCAATGATAACTACCTAAAACTACCTCTACGTGGCCTATGCCAATGTATACAACTGCAAACAATGTAATAGTTAACTAATTATGCCAACAAGATCTCAATAAGAATTAACATTAGGTCATAGTTTGGACCCATATTTACTAAAATAGAAAATACTTCCCTTATATACGTAAAAAGAAATAAATGGGATTTGAATCCTTTAAGGCTATTTTACAGGATGGAATGATATGTTAATTACTTTAATGTGTTGACTAGTATATTAACTATTTTTCTACGTAGAGAAATATGTTAAACTGATCTACCTTCTAGGTTTCTTTCTACATGTTGATTGTCTATATCTAGCACCTTCATGGAAGGGAAGCACCACTCGTAGTGGATTAGATGTGTGTAAGGGATTTGAAAAACTTTGCCATTGGTAGAAAAACTCTGTAATGATGTTCTTTTTTAATATTTAGTTATTAGTAATAGTGACAAATTATGGAACTCTAGTGAACTTCATTATGAAGAATTTTTCTTATGAACTATTGACAATTATATTGAATATTATATTTTTATATGAAAATATTGAAATTAAGTTGTAATAATAATGTTGTAATTAATTATAAGTTATTTATTTTTTGATCGTGTTGTATATTGGATTTAATCTATTAAACTTCCAAAATATGAATTTAGTTTTATTATTTAGATATTGTTGAATTATACTTATAAATAATATTCTTAGTCATTTTTTGTGATGTCCACTTCAATTACTAGAAATAAATACAAAATTTTGATATGAAGCTATCTTTAATTTTACATTTAAAATAGTAGTATATTTTATTATGCATGCTTTAATTTGAGCATTACGTATGAATTTTAATTTGAAGGTATAAGCTCATAAACCAAGAGTATGGTTAAGTTGATAACTATTGTGTAAATGAAATTATGAAATTACTTTGAATTACTTATCGCATGTGATTAATTTATGAAAAACTTGTTTATATATCTTTTTATTAAGAAATAGAATGAGTAAAAAACATTTTGGGATGAGATATTTTTATAAAAAAAAATCCAACACATTTTTCTGGTATATGACTGGAGGGTTATTACAGTTATTAAATAGATTATGTTGAAGATTAGAGTAATCAATGTCAACAACATAGATGATACTATTAATGATTTTAAGTACTGAAATTTGACAAAGACAACATAAAATTCAATGACTGCATGTATTTCATACACTTGGTAAACATCCAAATACATGCATAAGGTAAAACTAGGCATAAGATTATTTACAAATGAATAAGAATAAAATTATTCCAAAATTTGATTAAATTAAAAATGTAAAATCTTGCTCAATGAAAGACACCTTCCAATGTAAAGAAAGATTCTATTAATGTTCTTTAAAATAAATGTATAACTACAAAAAAAAGTCTTCATGGTAGCTAGTAGCTATGTAAAATATAGGTATTAATTTGAGTGTATCTTTTTATAAATACATCATCTAAAATAGTTACGAGGGTTGGACATGAACAACTATAATCGATTTAAACTAACAACTTAAATTTTGACTCATTGATCCTACCTTGTTCGAATATGAGAGATTATTATTATTATTATTATTATTATTATTATTATTATTATTATAATATATATATATATATATATATATATATATATATATATATATATATATATATATATATATATATATATATATATATATGAATATATGAAAAACACATTAGAAGATTCAAGATCAAAAAACATGATATTATAGAATTCTTGGTGTCGGACATTTAATAGCATTCAATTTAATTCAACTATCCAAATTTTTCAAATCTCTCTTTAGCACATTAGTGTTAGTCTATATTCACTATAATAATACTTCTAAAACATATTTTTCCTCCCTAGTGCTCCCTTACATTTTATATTTTTTTGGTAATAGGGATAAATAAGATGCTTACATAGAGAAAAACACTCAGTGAGTAAAAATATTCAATAGCCTTAACTAATCCATATGTTATTAAAATTTAGAATTAAATAACTTTGAACTATTCCATACAAATCTGATACAATGACATTGTAATATAAAACAATATTTTTATAAAAATGAAACCAATACTAAATATTACGTGGCACTTTCTTATAAATGCACCACCCACAAGACACGTGCACCACAGCCCACACCTATCATGTATTCACCTACTTTTCCCTTTAAATTTTAAAAAAATGTAAATATGTTTTTACAACATAAATCCTTTAATCATCAATATTAAATACACAATATACCTTAGAAAAACACACTTGCGCCCTTCCACTTGCCCCCACCCGCTATGAATGGATCTAAAAGGTTGTTTTATATCTTTTATATAGATGCAATATAGACTTTTTACATTTCATTCTTTATTCTAGTATTATTTTGTATTTTTCAATTAGATGTAGGACCCTGATACTCTTTGATATATGCATAAGAAAAAGAGGATATTTACGATAGAGAAACAAAAATAAATTTGTGCTCATAGGAGAACCCAGGGGAAACTTTACAAATAAATGTGTAACAAGGGATTGAAGCCATTAATAATGGACTTACAGATGAAATAATATTTACAAAATAAAACACTACCAAAAAAATAGACCCTTGTTTATGCGTACTTACAATGCCATGGTGCTCCAAGGAAATTCAATAAAATGCATTCAAAACCCCCAATAATGAAAAATAGAAAGACTCCCCCACATTTTGATGATCCCATAGAATAATAATGGTTTGATATGGATGAATTTGGTAGGTGTTAGGTGGGTTGAAAATGATGGACATCCTATCCACCAACACAAGCACATCGAGATCTATGCCATTGGATATCCTGTCCAATCTAAAATAGGTGTGTAGTGGTGGTCATACATTAAGTGTAATATGCATTTACATATATTAATAGTTTATTGATAATATGTGTTTAGACTATTATGTGTTTAGATGAAAAGTTAGCAGTGGTCTACAAATGAATACACCTAAATATAAAAAGAGTTTAATATTAATATCATAATTTGGGGTTTCCTTGAGGTCGTAGGTGATGTTATCATCGATCATATTATTGATATCTAAGTGACTTAAAACTATTTTTATTTAGGGAACTAGATATCTACGTTCAAGATTAGAATCACCATCGCCTTATTGAAATACACTCATTACACATCAAAAAATCATGTCATGAGATCACATCATAATAGAAGAGGTTTTATATCATGAATACAAAACAAGCAAGTAAAAATAGCTTCATTTAGGATGATTTGATCCTCTGTTGCAAGGCATGAATAAATTACTCATGTTCTAAATGATCATCAAGTCCCTTACAATGTTAATTAGTGTGGGTGAATTTTGAAGGACTATGCTAAGGTATAGACTAGCCAATACATGTTTTTCATCGATATTTCCCAAATCAATTGAAAGCACATATTAGAACTAGGGTTGCATAGTGTCTAGTTCTTGCCATAATTGTTCAAAATTATTTTTTGGGTTAGTAAAGATTAGGCAAGTGTAGTGAGATGAAAAGTACAACCAATGAGAGGATAATTGTTATCACATTTATCGTCAATACAAATTGTTTCAATTTTAAAAATGCCTAAAACATTTATAGTTATCATTGATTTATAGATGCTAGAAGTAGTTTATTGAAGAGACATATAAATATGAAAAACATTAATATGAGTGCATAATTTATAAGTAGAGATCATAAATTTTATCAAAAGGCATCAAATTTGTCATAATAGCAAACAAAGGAGTTTGTCAGAATCAAGCCAAGGTTCACTACTTTATACTATTGAAGATCCTTATGATAAAAAACATGGTCATAATTTAAAAATATATTTACAATGTAACATTTTGAATTTAAATTTGATGTTTAATTGATTATCATAAGACAATTTCAATCTTAAATTTAATGTTTATTTAAATGTCATATAAAAATATCCCTTGTTACTTAAAAATAGATTGAATAATTATAACCATAAAGATTTACAGAGTAATATCTTTGTAAATCACAGTAACTATATCATAATATTTTTTTGGATGTCATATATGGAATAATTATAACCGTGTAGACTTGTAAGATTGAGAACCTTGTGGATCAAAGTAACTACGTCATAATATCTCTTTAATGATATAAGTTAGCCATGATTTTTTTAATGTTTTTTTAAGTTAAAATATGTATCTATTTGGGAGCATGATTGAATGCAAAATTAGTAGTTATGTAGAGGGAAAAGGAAAAGGGCAAATGGACAAGTAGCTTTCAGGAACAATCACTTTACTATCGACCACTATATCATGATCAGACACTTGGTTGAAAAGGTGTGGGATAAAAATTCAAATACATATCATTGCTTTGTTAACTTCAAAAGGGTATTTGACATAGTACTAAAAAGTAAATTATGAATTAGAATGGAAGAGATAGAGGTTTTAATGCACTACAATGAAGTAGTTCACAGATTGTATGATCAAGTCAAAGCTAAAATCAAAATAAAGGAGAGATATTCGAATGTTTTTGAAGTGATATAAATGTCAAAAAAAGTTACCCTCTATCACTGACCTTATTTGGGATTTACATTGATAAGCTATAGGATTGGATAAACAAATTTGAAGGAGAGGATGTCCACTTGATAACCTATGTGGTGAAACATTTTATTTATGCTGATGATTTGATCCTAATGCCAAAGACAATCCAAGATTTAAAATATCATCTCTGAGCTCTAGAATTATTTTGTAAAGAAGTAGGGATGCAAGTAAACATCTTTAAAAACAATATTATGATTTTATCAATGAAAATGAAGGAGCAACACCCTGATTTCTAGTTTTCAGAATGATATCTTGAAGTGGTTTCAGAATAGAAGTATCTCAGCCTCGACTTTTATAACAAGCTCAAATAGGATACTTGAAGGCTGAAAAGAGTACAAGGTGGCCAGAGAACTTTCTACATTCTTCAAAACCATTGTATAAATTTTATGTTATGGGACAACCAAGGTCTTATTTGGGTTACTTGTCACACCAATGGTATTATATGGTTGTAAGGTGTGCACTGGTGGAACAACAAGTTTGAAATGGAC
The DNA here is from genome assembly GCA_037957365.1 of Torreya grandis. Taxonomy (NCBI): domain Eukaryota; kingdom Viridiplantae; phylum Streptophyta; class Pinopsida; order Cupressales; family Taxaceae; genus Torreya; species Torreya grandis. The sequence goes on along the minus strand of JARHVA010000545.1, from coordinate 4,481,622 downwards.
ATAAATTGAAAAGATTCAAAAGTGTCTAATCACAAATAAGCTCAAAATCAAAGACTCAATGCCATATGAAATTATCCATAAAAAAAGGTACTTTCCCTTTAGAGGGAACTGTTATGACCAAGCTATTATGTTATTTGAAAAAAATAGAAAGTATGAAGACTGACAGATGGCCAAGGGCAACAAAAGAAGAAGAGTTATGTAGGAGGAAAAATACTTGGATGAAGCAGCCACAAGTGGATTAATATGTGGGATATCAATCTAACCAAATGTCCTAATTGTAACAAAAAAATAAAGAATTGTGTGAATGCAAAGTTCAAAATAGTATTGTGGAGGAAAAGGATAAGCAAGAAAAGACAACACTATATTTCAATATTCAATCCGGCTTATGAGCATAATAAAAAAGCATATATAAGAGCTGAAATCAGTTGAAGAGAGAAGATCTTCATTGCTCTACTAAGAATTGGTTCTCATAGGCTTCATTGTGAGACAGGGAGATGGAAGAATCCTAAGGAGCAGTGGACGAAAGGATTTGTGTTCTTTGCACCATATAGATAGTTGAAATGGAAGAGCATTTTATCCTTGAATGTCCTTAGTACATGGGCATACGAGCTAAATATGTGAAAACAATTAAGAATTGGTTGCATGATAAAAGGAAAAAAGATTTAAAAAGTTAGAAGAGATATTAATCTAATTAAATAAAAGATGTAGTAGTGTTATAAACAATACCTCATATCTTAATAATTGCTAAATAATTAAAACAATTGATAGTCCCATAAATTTTTTGGGCTCATAAATATAATTAAAACCATTTCATTTTATTTTATTTCAAACATAAAATATGAAAATTTTAAAGAAAATATAACAAAATAAAAATCTTACAAAAAGTGTCATAAAATCTTACAAAAAGTGCATGCTTAGTTGGTGAATTTAAAAAAGATAGACACCGTTTGATGTTCTTGGCAAGATATCACATCATTTATCTCAGCCACGCAAATTGATGTGATAGTGAAGGGGAAGTATCAGTCAAATAATTATCTCAGCCACACAATTTGCAGTTCATCCCACCTTCACGGGGAGCCCCACTCTGGACTCTGCTTGCCTCGTTCGTCCTGACTCTACGAAACGTGTGCGGTTTTGTTACCTTATGCGAGGAAACGTGGGCAGTTTTGTAGAATGGGCAACTAATACCATGTGGAGAAGAATCTTTGGTTGTTGATTGAGGAGCGGCAGAATGGGCATGGAAAAATGAATAAAAATATAGAAGCCTAAAATGAATAATGAATAAGAATCTTTCGTTGTTATAACGTCAGTTCTTTCTTAAAGTAATCTTATGGAGGAGGAAGACAAAATCTGGTGTACAAAACCATGAACAATCACGGGTCAATTTAAAGTTTCAGATGATCAACTTATAAACTACATTTTTTCTGAACTACAAACTCTTTCTTTACAGAAGGGTGTGCGAAAACATGCGAGATTTTACCCCAAAAATGAATCAGAAAGCGTCTTTTAGATCATCTCTCAGAAAGTAATATTGGGGAGAATGTAACAAGTGTCTTTTAGATCTATTGCATATCATCTCTCTGAAGAGAGAATGTGGTGTACCTGGTAGAAGACTGGAGCTACAAATCTAAAACTTCAGCAATCACTGGTCTTGGTCAGCTTCCAGCGCTCAATTTGCAGCGGTGCTTTTCCTTTAAAAAAAAGGAAGGCATTACAAATCTTTTCCTTTCAGATGAGTGTGCAAAAACAAGAGAGGCATACAGGATTCATAGCCAGAATGCTTGTACTAAATGGTGCTTCTCTGGTTTAATAATTGATTGCATCCAAAATGGGATTGAATAAAGGTGACATGTACCATGTCCTTTCCAAAGCAAAATAACAAAGTAACGACGAAAAATATTTATCTCTGTTTCTCAGCAACCATATATTTTGAATCTCGAACAGCAACCATATATTTAGAATTTCGTTATGCCACGGCCATCCGCACCAAGGTGACGTCCGGTACACTGTAGCGAAGTAGCGCCCACTTAGCCAGGCAATCCTTTTCCAAATGTTAGAGTTTATTGCTCTATCAGACGTAGGGTATATAGCCTTCGATTTTGTTACTAAAGGTGGAAGTTAAGTCGAGAAGCATGTATCTTGTTTATCAATGTAAAGTGGTGGGCGTGATAGTAATGAATAAAACAAATTTTTGGAAATATATTTTTTATGTTTATTGAGAAAAGTTATATTTGCTATAAATGTTGTGGAAGAGGTATTATACTTAATTTTGTTTCCTTTGTTTTTATGAGGTTTACATATTTAATATTTTATATTTTTGCATAGCAGTCAAATGTAAATGTAAGGGAGACATGCATGTCATATATTGAACGTACTTTTGATATAAAAATAAAGGTCAACTTTTGATTTTCAAAGTTGCCAATATCATTTGTTGTCTTATTAAGAGTCATTCCTTGTGTTTTATGTATCCATCAACGTCCATGCCATTTCGATAGGTATTTTACAACGATTACCTTGTGTAATGGGAGGAATCAAAAGATATGCTAGATTGTAAACATCCTATGGGAGACCAAAATATTTTTTGAAGGAAACAACGACATACATGGGTAAGGAAGTTGGTTTTGAATCTAAATTGTATACAATATGAATGATTTCCTCAATGGCTCCATTAACTAACCTTACTTTCACCCATAGATTGGATGTCAACGTAATCTTTTGTCCTTTACATAGAAGTATTTTTGGCTCAAGTTGAGTGTCATTGTGGTTAGGTGTGTCTTGTTGTATACTTTGTTTTGCTCTACATATTGTGATCAAAATGTATAATGATTTTAATACTTGTTTGTTATGCATTGTAGCAATTTTTTTAATTACATACAAATGTATCTAGATTTTAATTTTTTCTTATTCTTCTGGAAGCATGAAGGATGTTGTTCTTGACATGACCATATTTCATTTTTCTTTTGTTGGGTCTGCATGTCTAATGTTAGTTAATAAATTTATGAATAATATTTTATTTATTGTGCATCATTATTGATAGAAATTTGTGTGTAATGTTACAAATGTGTCAAATATTTGTTACAGCGTGTGACCAAATGAAATCCATGAATACATTGGTATGTCATTTATAGGGGCGAGTTGTCCTAGGTCCCCAAAAATTATAATTGAGCAACTAAAAAATATTTATTTTTATTTTGAAGGAATGCCTCATGCAATGGGCTATGTATATTGTTGAACATCTTTGGGCCTCTAAAGCTCATTTTATCAATGAACACATATTTAATGTGTCTCATTTATTCTTGAAAATTTGTCAATTCTTGTCCCTCAAGTGCCTTCATTTCTTAGATAGGAATGTGAAAGCATGAATGTATTATTGATTCATTTATGTTAAATATTGTGATACTAATTGTATTGAAGAGAATTAAGGGAGAACTGATTCTACATGCTAGTCAATTTAGGTCCCATTTGATGTTACTAATCAAGTATGGTTTCCCTATACCTATTATTCCTTGAATAATCATCTTGAGTGGTGGATCTTGTGTTTTTTGGACATGGTATAGAACAATTCTAAAGGTTGTTTGCAAGTTACCTAAAATCTCATTTGGCAATGGCTCGCTTGAGCAATCAACATTTATAATTTTTGTGAATGTGCATTGAGAATATATAAATTGTGCAACTATTGTGTGTAGGTAGATTAATACCTTTAAATGGTTCCAATTGTGTTTGTTTTCAAAGTCACAAAGCCCAAGCATGTTGACATCATCTATTTGGGTGTTGTGTAATGGGTGCATGTGGAACAAGAGTTCCCATTCATGCATTTCCATTTCCTTTTATACATATTCTTATATGTCACTATCACCACCGCTTGATTCAAAAATGTTTTAATTCTATAGTTGTTCACTCAAAATACCATGGAGTTTATGAATCTTTAATTTATTCCCAATGTGTAATAATGTCCTACCTAATTGAACCAATGTCTATTAAAATGTTACAGAATGGTTTGTAAAGCAAGAACTCTGCTTAATAAAAAGCTTCATATGATGGTAATGTATATTGGATCTAATATATTAAACTTCCAAAATATGAATGAGGATTTTACTATTTAGATATTGTTGAATTATGCTTACAAAGAATATTCTTAGTCATTTATTATGATGGCTACTTCAATTACTACAAATAAATGACAATTTATGTTATGAAGCTATCTTTAGTTGTACATTTAAAATAGTAGTATATATCATTATGCATGCTTTAATTTTAGTTATCATTAAGTATGAATTTTGATTTGAAGGTTTAAACTCATAAACCAAGAGTATGGTTGATTTGATAACTATTGTGTAAATGAAATTACAAAATTAGTTTGAATTACTTATCACATGTGATCAATTTATGAAAAAAATGTTTATATAACTTTTTATCAAGGAATTGAGTGAGTAATAAACCTTTTTGGGTGATATATTTAAAATAAAAATCCAATGCATTATTCCTTTATATGATCAGAGGGTTCTTATAGTTATTAGATAGATGATGTTGAATATTAGACTATACAACATCAACAACATAGAGGATAACATTAATGATTTTAAGTATTGAAATTTGATAATGACAACATAAAATTCAATGATTTCATGTATCTTATACACTTGGTAAACATCAAAATGCATGCATAAGGTAAACTTTGGCATAAGATTTTTTAGAGATGAATAAGAATAAAATTATTATAAAAATTGATTAAATGAAAAATGAAACGGCTTGGTTAATGAAAGACATTTTCCGGTGTAAATAAATATTCTATTAATATTATTTAAAATAAATGTATGACTAAAAAAAGGCTTCAAGGTATCTACTAGCTATCTAAAATATAGGCATTTATGTGAGTGTATCTTTTGATAGATGCATCATCTAAAATAGTCACGAGGGTTGTACGTGGACAACTACTACAGATTTACACTAACAACTTAATATTTTATTATTTGGTCCTACCTTGTTTGAAGAGGAGAGATTATAAAAATAACTATTTTTTTGTTGACATACACATTAAAAGATTCAAGATAAAAAAATGAAATTGATATCACAACATAATTTTTTGAAGGGATTTTTTATGCAAAGAAAAGTAGTCAATAATCTCATAGAATTCTTGGTGTCAGACATTATTAATAACATTCAGTTTAATTATACTATCCAAATGTTTTGAAGCTCTCTTTAACACATTAGTGTTGGTATATATTCACTATAATAATACTTCCAAAACATAATTTTCCTCCCTAGTGCTCCCTTAGATTTTATGATTTTTAGCTAACAAATAAATAAGATGCTTTTATAGACAATACTCAGTAAGTAAAAATATGCAATAGCCTTAACTAAGGCATATGTGATTAAAACTTGTAAATAAATAACTTCAAATTATTCCATGCAAATCTAGTATAACAACATTGCAATATAAAATAATATTTATATAAAATAGATAATAATACTAAATATTAGGTGGCACTTTTTGTATATTGACCTATTTTTCCTTTAAATTAAAAAAAATTGTAAATATGTTTTTATAACATAAATATTTTAATCATCAACATTAAATACACAATATGCCTTAGAAACACACACACACACACCTATGAAAGGATCTAAAAGGATGTTTTATATCTTTTATATAGATGTAATATAGAGTTTTACGTTACATACTTTAATCTACTATTGTTTTGGATTTTTTAAAGAGATTTAAGACCCCAATACACTTTTATCTATGTAGAAGAATAAGAGAATATTTAGGGTAGAGAAACAAAAATAAACTTGTGCTTATAGGATAACCTAAGAGAAACTTTGCAAAAAACATTTATAACAAGGGATTGAATCCATTAATAATGGAATTATAGAATAAATAATATTTAAAAAATAAAACATTTCCAATAAAATAGACTAGCATTGATAGTAGCTACAATGCCCTAGTGTTCCTAGGAAATTCAATAAAATGCATTAAAACCCCCAAATAATGAAAACTATAGGATTCCTCATGTTTTAAAGAACCCATAGAATAATAATGGTTTGATATTGATGAACATGGTAGCTATTATGTGGGTGAAGAATGATGGAAATCCTATCCACCACCACAAGCATAACTAGTTTTGAACCATTGGATAGCCTATCAAATCTAAATAGGTGTGCAGTAGTGGTCATACATTAAGTTTAATATACATTTATAATTGATAGTTTATTGATAATATGTATTTAAATTGTTATGTGTTTAAATGAAAAGGTGGCAGTGGTCTACCAATGAAGACACCTAAAAATAAATATCATTTAATATTAATACTATGATTTGGGGTTTCCTTGAGGTTGTAGGTGACATTATTGCTCATCATATTATTGATATCTAGGTGGCTTATAACTATTTCTATTTAGGAAATTGGATATATAAGTATAAGATTATAACCACCCTCGCCTTACTGAAATACACTCATTACACATCACAGAATCATGTCATGGGATCACATCATAGTAAAAAAGGTTTTAAATCATGAATACAAAGAAAGAAAGTAAAAATAACTTCATTTAGGATGATTTCATCCTCTATTACAAGGCATGACTAATGTGCTCATGTTCTAAATGATCATTAATTCCCTTACAATGTTAGTTAGTGTGGGTGAAATTTGAAGGACTATGTTGAGGTATAGACTATAAAATACATGTTTTTCATTGATATTTCCCTAACCAACCGAAATCTCATCTTAAAAATAGGGCCGCATAGCAGCTAGTTCTTTCCATAATTGTTCAAAATTATTTTTTTCGTTTTTAGAGAGAAGGCAATTGTAGTGAGATGAAAACTACAACCAATGAGAAGATAGTTTTTATTAGATTTATTGCAAGTGCAAATTGTTTCAACTAAAAATGCCTAAAACATCTATAGTTATCATTGCTTTAAAGATTCTATTTTTTTTTGAAGATATATAGTAATATGAATAAACATCAATATGAGTGTAAAATTTATAAGTATATATCATAAATTTTATTAAAAAAAACATTTAAAAATGCCATAGTAGCAAATAGAGGAGGTTTTTAGAGTCAAGCCAAGGTTTACTATTTTATATTATTTGAGATACTTATGACAAACAAATGCGACCAAAATTTAAAAATATATATATATATACTATAATGTGTTGACTTTAAATTTGCTGTTTAATTGATTATCATAAGAGAATTTCAACCTTAAATTTAATGTTTATTTAAATGTCATATAAAAAATTCCCTTGTTACTTAAAAATGGATCAAATAATTATAACCATAAATTTTTATAGATCTAGATCTTTGTAAATCATAGTAACTATATATATATTTTAAATTTCATATATGGAATAATTATATGACTAGGCAGTCTTGCAAGATCGAGAACCTTGTGGATCAGGGTAACTATGTCATAATATTTTTTAATGATTCTTCAAGTTACAATATTTATCTATTTGGGAGTATTATTGAACATAGAATTAATATTTAGACAGAGGAAAAATGAAAAGGGACAAAGGAACAAGCAGGTTTCAATCCCAAACACTTTATTATCAACCACATTATCATGCTTAGACACTTGATTGAAAATGTGTGGGATAAAAAAGGGGTTACATATTATTGATTCATTGACTTAAAAAAGGTATTTGACACAATATTGAGAAGTAAATCATGAAAAAAAATAGAAGAGTTATAGGTCCCAATGCACTACAAGGAAATAGTTCACAAATCATATGATCAAGTCAAGACTAAAATCATAACATAAGAAGGGTTATTAGAATGTTTTAGGATTGATATAAGCATCAAACAAGGCTACCCTCTATCATTGACCTTGTCTGGGATTTACATTGATAAGTTAGAGGATTGGATAAATAAATTTGGATGGAATGACATCCACTTGGCAACCTATGTAGTGAAACTTTTACTTTATGTTGATGATTTAATCCTAATGCTAGAGACAATCCATGTTTTAAAGGATCATCTCTGAGTTCTAGAGTTTTTTTTTAAAGAAGTAGGGATTAATAAAAATGAAGGAGCAACACCCTGATTTTTAGTTTCCATAAGGGTATATTGAAGTGGTGTCAAAATACAAGAATCTCAACCTCAACTTTCACAACAAGCTCAAATGGGATACTTGAAGGATGATAAAAAGATAAGGTGGTTGAAGAAATATCTATGAACTTCAAAACCATTGTAAGAGTTCTAATTTATGGGACCAGGGTCTTATTTGGGTTACTTGCCACATCATTGGTATTATATGGTTCTAAGGTGTGCACTGGTGGAACAAAAAGTTTGAGATGGAAGGAAATTAAAAATATTCAAAAGCATCTAATCACAAACAATTTCAAAATCAAGGACTTAGTGCCATATGAAATTATCCTTGAAAAAATAGGTATTTTCCCTTTAGAGGCAATCACTATGATCAGGCTATTATATTATTTGAAAAAATATAAAGTATGAAGATTGATAAATGGCCAATGGAAATTAAAAAAATAAGAGTTACATAGGAGGAAGAACACTTGGATGAAGCATAACAACAAGTGGATCAATATGTGGGATATCAATCTAACTGAATGTCCAAATTGTAATAAATAAATAAAGAATTATGTGAATGAAAAGTTCAAAATGGTAATGTCAAGGAAAAGGATAAGAAAAAAATGACAATACTATATTTCAATATTTAATCTAACTTATAAACATAATTAAAAAACATATATAAGATCCAAAATCAATTGAAGAGAAGATCTTCATTTCTAAACTAAGAACTGGTTCTCATAGGCTTTAGTGCAAGACAAGGAGATGGACAAATCCTAAGGATCAGTGGGGTGAGAGGATTTATGTTCTTTGCACCATAGGGGAAATTTAAATGTAGGAGTACTTCATCCTTGAATGTTCTTAGTACATGGACATACAAGCCAAATAGATGGAAAATTTAAGAGTTGGTTGCATAGTATAAGGCAAAGATATTAAAAAGGTTAGGGGGACATTAATCTAGTTCAACAAAAGATAGAGTAGTGCTCTAAGAGATGCCTTGTGTCTCAATAATCATTGAATAATTGGAACAATTGGTGGTCCCATAGACCATTCAATCTCATAGACGTAATTAAAACCATTTCATTTCAAACATAAAATATGAAGAAAATAAAATAAAAATAAAAAAACATACAAACAAGTTTCATGAAATAAATTGTGCATGCATGCTTAGTTGGTGAATGTAGAAAAGATAGACACTATTTGATCTTCTTAGAAAGATATCACATCATTTATGACTTGGTGATAGTGAAGGGGGAAGTATCAGTGAAATAATTATATCAGCCCCTTAATTTGAATTTTTATCCCACCTTCTAGGCCATGTCATCAGTCAATATAAAATAGAATTTCTAGTTTCATCTATGTCACTCACTTCATGGGGATCCCCACTCTAGACTCTAATTTCCTAATTCTTCCTGACTCTACAAAGGTGGTTTTGTTACATTATGTGAGGAAACATGTGAAGGGAAACTTACCTTTGTATTTACTAGATCTAAACCTCAACTTTCTTGTAAACATGGCTATTAGTTGATCATCATCAACATCTAAACATTCCTCATCCTTGACCTTCCTATATTTTGACTTCTTATCAACTTTTAAGGCTAATTCTTTATTGGGAGGTATTTATTCATTATTTCTCATCTCATGGGCAGTCAAGATGCCATGAATCCCATCCATCTTTAGCTTGTCCAAATCTTATATCTCTTCTACTGTAGACACCTTACAATCAAATTTGGGAGTTAGTGATCCTAATAAATTTTGAACAATTATAGATTATTTAAATTCTTCTCCCAATCCTCTAATGAAATTAACAGCTTCATCAAACCTCAATAGGTAATATGCAATGGTTTCATATTCATTCATCTTCAAGATTTCAAACTATCTTCGATGGGTTTGTAACTTGACCATCTTCACCTTGATGTCTCCTTCATAGATAGTATTCAATTTGTATCATATATCTTTATCTAATTCAAAATTCATTACCTTCACAATCTCTTCCTATGATATGACACAAATAATGTCATTCATTGCCTTTGAGTTTTTTTCACTAGGCTTCTTACCTATTGCATTTGTTGGTGGAATAGGAGGTGTAATATAACCATCCAAACTGACTGCTAGATATCATTTCCTTATGACATCAAATATATATTTATCATACCATTCCAAAATTCATAGTTATATATATTTAACAATTAAGCCTTATTAATAGAGAAACTACCTTGAGCCTACTGACTAGCCATCCTTACTTATAGGATCTCCTTTAGGATTTTAGACCTACTTCAAAGGATCAAGATATAATACAAAGTGTTGGAAGAAAATTGAATAAGAGGGGGAGTGAATGATTATTTATAAACTTTCTTATACAATATTACTTAAGAATTCATAGATCATTTAGACAAGCATGTACATCTTAGCAAGCATAAACACCAATCCACAAGATTATGAAACATATAAACATAATATGTATGTGGGAAACCCTTAAAGGGAATAAAAACCATTGATGATGAAGATTTAATATATTAATATAATACAAACACCAACTTTAGTGAAGTACCAACTTCACATGGAGCACCAACCCCAACTAGCTAAGCACCAACTCAGCTAGGCTTTAACAAACACCCACTTGCAAGGAGGCACCAACCCCCTAGATGAATCAGCACCAACTCAGCCACCTAAAAAACTTGATAAAATTCCTAATATAATATTTATCACACAAAATATGATGATCTCCTTCCTTAGTTCTTCACACACTTCTTTCCCTCTCAAAACTAGTCTCTAGCCTTCTTCGCTCAACTAGCCCTCTTCTTGACTTGATTAGGTCATATGACCTTGATCCTCACACATAGAACCTATGTAAAATGTTCATCACTAATCCTTTATATTATTATTATTTTATATAAGACCTCATTTTTCATTTCAACTTCCTTTCTTTTTTGCTTACCCTCTACTCACTCAAATAGGCCTAAAAAACCTAGTATTTATACAAGTTTCTTGTTCATATCTTCTTAGTCAACCAATAAATATTACCCTTATTAGGTTATAAACGAAAATAATATTAGTAAATCTCATATACATGGATAAAACATTATTTTATTCCATTTAGGTATGAAATTTCTCAAATAGACCTTATCTCTCCTTTAGGTCTCATGGAGACCTAATTCCATTAGGCCTACTTAGAGCACGTTACCCTTTGATATTATTGGATAACATTCAAAAAATTTACATAGTATAAACACATCATATTACATCAAAATATACCCCTTATAATCTCTCTAGGATTCATATTAATTTTTAGTTCAAACCACTACTTGGACTAGATAAATAGTATTGTTCATATTAGGCATGTGCATACCCAGAAAGTCTATCTCAAACAATTGAAGCATAAACACAAATTTGACAAAAAATAATGAAAAAAATTACATATAAAAAATATAAATTACCTTAGGGTCATCTCCATGTGCATTATTCTTCATAACTCAGGGTAAAAGGACTCAAACCCTTTAATGCAAGTAGCCCACATAGAACTACCAATTGGTCTCAAAACATAGTCATGGAACCTTGAAATTTTAAAACCTATAGGAACACACTTAAGGT